>CM049403.1:31700000-31707500 GCA_026929865.2 Hyperoplus lanceolatus | reverse complement strand
GCAGCAGGGATTACATTACCAGCTTCCTCGAGTGAGTCTCACTGTCTGACTGACAACTGGGTCACATATCTGCAGCAACCGCACAAATACAGACCTTTTCTTTATATGTCCATGATACAGCCCCGGAATAAAATCTACCATTATATTCCAGACCTGACCCCGTACAATAACCAATACAATGGTTATCTGTGCAATTACTAGATGAACTGTTTGCTATTTAAAATAATTAATAATAATAATTATAATGGATTGGATTTATATAGCGCTTTTCAAGGCACTCAAAGACGCTTTACACGGGTTCCAGGTTCCATTCATTCACACACAGTCATACTGGTGGTGGTAAACTACCATAGTAGCCACAGCTGCCCTGGGGCAGACTGACGGAAGCGAGGCTGCCATTCAGCGCCTACGGCCCCTCCGACCACCACCTCAAACATACAGCAGTCATACACATTCACACGAGGCAAGGTGGGTGAAGTGTCTTGCCCAAGGACACAACAACCATGACACAGGTGGCCGGGCGGTGATCGAACCGCCAACCCTTGGATCATTGGCCAACCCGCTTAACCACCTGAGCCACGGTCGCCCCCAAAATCTAAGTAACTTTTGAACAGTCCTTGTTAGCGGCAACCAGGCACGTCTTGTTTTGTGCGACCAACTATCCAAAACAGTTCAGAAGAGCTTCTTAAAGTGAGATGGTTCTAAAGGCCTCCACCGTCGGACTGACGACTGCATCATATATCTGCAACAACCGCAAATACAGCCCTTTTCTTTATATGTACGTGATAAGGCCCCGGAATAAAGTTAAGAGACCAGCTTTCAGAGTAAACATATTGACTTGCATATTACACTGGTAGCTTATATAGTAATATAAAGCTTCGGAAAAAAATTAAGAGACCAGTCTGGATTTTTTTCTTAAATCTTCATCTCTACATAACTTAATGACAAAAGAAAATGTATTGGAATTTGGTAGAAATGTTGTCAGTAGTTTATATTATAAAACATTAATTCTACTCAATCGTATGCCTTTTAATAGTGAAACGAGAGACACTGAACATTTGGAGTGGTCTCTTAAAAAAAACTTGCATATCAGACTTAGTCTGATGGGTCTTGACAGAAGGAAAGTCAAATTTAAATTAAAGGTGCTGTCAGCGAATTTGGACAAAGCTTGTTGTCAAAATCACTTTCTGTCAAAGATCTGACTGTGATTATCTCCTCAGTCGCTCTTATGATATAATGAATGAGGGTTTTCTTTCCTCAGTCTTCCCTTGGCCCAGCTGACCTGCTAATCCTAACCCTACATTTTACCATGTGTGATGTCACACAAGGTAAAATGTAGGGTTTGACAGTGAGACCATAAAACACTCTTTCTGCCTTTTCTCAGGCTAGGATGAACCGATTTCTAAAGTTTCTGCACATTTATACTACATAGGATCTCAGAGTTTAATACACCTTCATATTCCCACCGGTGAAGGAGGTCTTTAACCCCCTCCCTCCCCTGTGCCTCCCCTCCTGTAGCTCTGGCCTGGGCTCCTGTCTGAACAACGTTCCCCCCAAACAGGAGTTTGTCTATCCCACCACGGCGCCAGGACAGGCCTACGACGCTGACGAACAGTGTCGCTTCCAGTACGGGGTCCGGTCAAGACAATGTAAATATGCGGTGAGTGCTATCGGCTGTCTGTCTGTCTGTCTGTCTGTCTGTCTGTCTGTCTGTCTGTCTGTCTGTCTGTCTCTGTCTGTCTATCTATCTATCTATCTATCTATCTATCTATCTATCTATCTATCTATCTATGTATCTATGTATCTATCTATCTATCTATCTATCTATCTATCTATCTATCTATCTATCTATCTATCTATCTATTTATCTATCTATCTATCTATCTATCTATCTATCTATCTATCTATCCATCCATCCATCCATCCATCCATCCATCCATCCATCCATCCATCCATCCATCCATCCATCCATCCATCCATCCATCCATCCATCCATCCATCCATCCATCCATCCATCCATCCATCCATCCATCCATCCATCCATCCATCCATCCATCCATCCATCCATCCATCCATCCATCACATATCAAAGTCATTAAAGCCACTACAAGTAACATGGCACGTTGGCGTCCCCTTTGGACAAAAGCGGTAGTATTTTTACGACGCCCGCTGTCACAAAGCTGTTTTCTAGCTCGTGCCAGGCGCGTGAGAACTGAGAAGGGAGCAATATAGTGCATGTCCGTGTGTTGAAAGTGTGAGGACTCTTTTCGGCTCTGTGAGAGTGGTTTTGACACTGCATGAACTAATGCCAGTCAGTGCCACACGCACCTGATTGCAATGAGTTGATGCAGCAGTGTCATCTAACTACTCTCTCTCACGGAGCTGAAAGATTACGTGTCCTCACAGAAAGCGAATGAACGAGAGACGGCAGTTAGTATGGATCACGATGAGGTAATGTGTTTATGTTGTTGTAAATAATGACTATTTCAGATAATGGTTATCTGATGATGGTGAAGCAAAGCAAACTTTGTGTTAGTACCAACCGCTCATTCATTTAGGAGTAAACACTGCAGTCTAGTTTCGCTCTCGTGAAATTGTATACACGTTGCTTGGCAACTCCCTCGTCCCCCCCGTAGCCTATATCACTCTCCCTTTTAGCTTTTCTTCATTGCATTTTCTTTTTTTTCTTTGATGGTTCAGCCCCGATATCAGTCATTATGACGACAAATAACTGTCTCAAACAAGGCTCCCGCTCCCCTTCCCTCACCTGGAGTGATACGCTTCTCAATTCACGTTGCTGCGCCACACTGAAATCTGCGACCAATACGGATATGTGACCATAGAGCTTGCATGAGCGAACCAAAAATCGGACTGGGTGTGCGACCAGACCAAAAGCAGTAATAAAAACTATATAAAAACATCTTTCTTTGCACTGATGGTCTGGTTTGCTGTTAAAGGTAATTTATGATTATCAGAGGAAACATGAGGCTGTTTAAAAGATATTTAAATGTTACTCGTAGCCGCTTTAAGACCATGAATATACAGTATGTAGAACATATTATGCCGATCCATCCAGTTACGGTTTAGATGTTGACCAACTGAATGACAGTGACATCTGTGTCCGCTGCCCACAATGACCTAACCCACCCGCAGACATATAACACCAATGAAGGGTTTGGCAGCATCGGACTTCATTACTGAATATTGCCTCATGTTGTATTGTAATATCGTTATATCTTCATATTTTCCATTCTTAAATTGTCTAACCCTCCACCCTCAGCTATTATGATTATTTTAAGATAAATATATATTTTTTTTGCTGTCTATTCTGATCAAACTCGGATCACATCTTTGGGTGATCATCTTTGTCTTTTCATGAACTCATTCAATTAAAGGTGCACTGTGTAACTTTGGGTGTGTAGGAGAAGGTTTTCTTTGGTATATTCTCATAACTGAATAAACAAACTTTCTTCACATGAAAATGTGATCCCTGGAACACTGTTTGAAGTTTAGAAAGCTTCCTGAAAAGTTACTGTTTCACTGTTGTTGTTTACAGCAGCAGCAGGGCCTACAGTTTTATATACAAACATAATCTAGTCTTACATTTGGTCTATCTATCTATCTATCTATCTATCTATCTATCTATCTATCTATCTATCTATCTATCTATCTATCTATCTATCTATCTATCTATCTATCTATCTATCTATCTATCTATCTATCTATCTATCTATCTATCTATCTATCTATCTCTCTCTCTCTCTCTCTCTCTCTCTCCATCTCTCCATCTCTCTATCTATCCTCAGCCTTCCCTGAAAACTACGCAGTGCACCTTTTAAAGATATTAATCAACTGTTTTCACTCCTTATTCAAAATCCTCAACATCTCTCTCTCTCTCCTTCTCTCTCTCTCCTTCTCTCTCTCTCCTTCTCTCTCTCTCCTTCAAGGCAACTATCTCTCTGACAGCAGGCCCATCTTGCAATCCCTTCGCCCGAATAGCGAATCACGTTTTTATTGCATGGTCAATTTTATTGGCTTGAATGGACATCTGGAAGTGCGCACTGCTTTATAGACTCATTATTGAGGATAGTATGTGGTCGCAGCATATGTACACAGTAAAACATATCCCCCATGTGTTATAGGCATCGCTGTGTGTGTGTGTGTGTGTGTGTGTGTGTGTGTGTGTGTGTGTGTGTGTGTGTGTGTGTGTGTGTGTGTGTGTGTGTGTGTGTGTGTGTGTGTGTGTGTGTGTGTGTGTGTGTGTGTGTGTGTGTGTGTGTGTGTGTGTGTGTGTGTGTGTGTGTGTGTGTGTGTGTGTGTGTGTGTGTGTGTGTGCCGTCATGTCTTTATAATGACCATTATGCTGAATACTCTTAAAGGCCCTGTAAACCCAAATCCACAACATCCTTCTAACTATGTAAATTGGGGAGTGAGTTGCATGATGGTAAACGCATCTGAAAAGAGTTATAGGTGTATTTATCAATCGGAAATAAATATTTGAATATTTATGAATATTTATTTTCAATGATATTTTGGTAAAAGCTTGTTAAGACACCCAGCTTTGAAATCATAAGGTTTCCAGCAGCTCATTCCTTGTTTTTTTCTACTCTCTCCCCCCGTCATACACACACACACACACACATACATGCACACGCACACACACGCAAACGTGCGCACGCACACACTTACTCACTCACTCACTCACTCACTCACTCACTCACTCACTCACTCACTCACTCACTCACTCACTCACTCACTCACACACACACACACACACACACACACACACACACTCACTCACTCACTCACTCACTCACTCACTCACTCACTCATACACTCTCACACTCTCACACACACACTCACTCACTCACTCACTCACTCACACACTCTCACACACTCACTCACTCACTCACTCACTCACTCACTCACTCACTCACACACTCACACACTCACTCACTCACTCACTCACTCACTCACTCACTCACTCACACACTCTCACACTCACTCACTCACTCACTCACTCACACACACACACACACACTCACTCACTCACTCACTCACTCACTCACTCACTCACTCACACACAGGAAGTCTGCAGTGAACTTTGGTGCATGAGCAAGAGCAACCGCTGCATCACCAGCAGCATCCCGGCTGCCGAGGGAACCATCTGTCAGACCAACACCATCGAGAAAGGGGTAAAAACTGCAAAAAACTACAACTGCATTTGATTAAAAACTACAATATTACATCATTCTTCTTTAAGATGAGACACTGCAGGTGAATAGGGTCAATACATTTTTATCTTAGATATTTCATCATGAAACTTTGCCAGTTGTTACGCGCTTCCCCCCTTGACATTAAAACTATTATTTATTGCATTACGATTTTTTTTTAGAGAAATGCTTGAATAAATATACAAATTTGCCAAATCTAACTATTAATGCGAAACATTTGCCTCTCTTTTGATTTTGTTTTGGATTACATGTTTTCCAACGAAAATATTTGTGCGTTGGACCATTTTCAAAACACTTGCAATTGTTTAAGCAAATGCTCTCATTGTTTAGGTTGTAGGGCTACTCTGAACATCTGAAAATGTGAATACTTACTGTGTGTGTGTGTCTGTCTGTGTGTGTCTGTCTGTCTGTCTGTCTGTTTTTGTATGTGTGTCTGTCTGTCTGTGTGTGTGTGTGTGTGTGTGTGTCTGTCTGTCTGTGTGTCTGTCTATCTGTCTGTCTTTCTGTCTGTCTGTGTGTGTCTGTCTGTCTGTCTGTTTTTGTATGTGTGTCTGTCTATCTGTCTGTCTGTCTGTGTGGGTCTGTCTGTCTGTCTGTTACAGTGGTGCTATAAGCGTGTGTGTGTGGCGTACGGGACCCGTCCTGAGGGGATAGACGGGGGCTGGGGGCTGTGGTCTCCCTGGGAGGAGTGCAGCAGGACCTGTGGAGGAGGAGTGTCCAACTCCATCAGACACTGTGACAGCCCCAGGTGAGTTCTGCTAAAACAACTGGTTTGATCTTTGATTTATACTGGGACAGACAGACAGACAGACAGACAGACAGACAGACACACACACACACACACACACACACCACACACAGGCAGAGAGAGAGAGAGATCTTTTCGGTGTGTTAGAAACCTACCCATTTTTGGTTTTCTATCACAGGGCACAATGAAAGCAGCTATTTATATTTTGCACATGTAATCTCTACTTCTTGTAAGCCAGACCAACAATGCCTTGGCCCGACTTTGGTACACACACACACACACACACACACACACACACACACACACACACACACACACACACACACACACACACACACACACACACACACACACTACGGCTTTATTCTTGTAATTTCATTTATTTCGTTCCCCATCACAGTGGCCTTGTTGCTCTGTCTGCATCAACTTTAGCTGAACCTGGAACTTGGATTGTAAATGGATCCCAGTAAAAAGATACATAGTTAAACAGTTACATCCTCGACAAAATAGTTTTAAAATGATGCTTGACCTGTGGGAGGAAACAAGAGATAAAACTCACATAAACGTATGAAGGACGAGGACACTCAACACTGAAGGATTTAGTTATAGGACCTTCTCTTAAAGCTACATTGAGGGAAAACAAAAAATTCATAGCCTGACAACATTACGAGAATATAGTCAGTGCCACCGTTTTTATCATGTATATAGGAATCCAGGTGGGGGTCTGAATCCCCGCCAAGCCAACTTGCAAAAGACTTTCTTTCGAATCACAGTCACATATTCGCTTACGTTGCATTGATTTAAAATGCGAAATAAAGGTGGAGTCAGTGATTCTGGAGAACGCTTGTTGTCAAAATCCCTTTTTTTTGTCAATATCACAGTGAATATCTATCTCCTCATGATCCGCCAACCTGTCCTTACTGTGAATGTGCTGAAAATAAAAATCCAGTGTCAATACACAGCCTACGCTCTGTAAATGCACATGCTGCTAGCTACGATGGGCCTCCTTTGTTTAGACACCCTTTGTTTACATACCTGTTTACAGAGCCTAGGCTGTTTATCAACACCAAAGTGAGGAGATATCCACAGATTTTCTTTTATTTTTTTGCGGATTATTGTTTTTGGCATTTTCAAGCTTTATTAGACAGTACAGAGGTGAAATGGGGAGACAGAGAGAGAGAGAGAGAGAGAGAGAGAGGGGGATGACCTGCAGTAAAGGTCCACGGGTCAGATTTGAACCTGCGACCACTGCAACGAAGGCTGGAGCCGATATGGTACGCGCTCCATCCACTACGCCACCGGACCATCCCGATATTCACTGATTTTGACAAAAATTGATTTTGATAAGAATCGTTACATTTAATTGACCAAATGAATGCCTATGGTGTAAATTCATATCAATTCTGAGCATCGTTTGCATATTTGCTTTTGCTACTTTTATGCTCTGTTCTGTTTTTAGTTTGTTGAAAGTTCAGCAGAGACAGCCGCCATTTGCATTTTTCGATGCCTTCTCAGCTG
>CM049403.1:31682500-31695000 GCA_026929865.2 Hyperoplus lanceolatus | reverse complement strand
ATCTGCTTGTTCTGTGGTTGTCAGCACTGGAAAACATTTCCTCCTCCCCTGTCTCTCTCTCTCTCTGTCTCTCTGTCTCTCTCTCTCTCTCTCGCCCTCTCATCCTGTGTGTGTGTGTGTGTGTCTCGTCCTACCGTTTGTCTCTGCACCCTTCATAAGGAGCTGATGCATTCAGCAGAACATCTGTGGAGAACTTACACATGTTAATATGACACATATCGCTGTTTACACTACGCCTCATTGAATAATATTACAGATGGTTTCGCAGTGTTGAAGCCTGAGTGTGTGGCTGACTGTCCATGTGTTGTGTGCTATAACGGGGATGTCTGTATTGATTCTGTATGCCCTGCTCTAAAAGGTCCACAATGTACATTTAGGTTTATAGGATTTTTTTTGTTTTTGTTTTTTTTTTTTTCAAAAAAATTTTTTTTAAAGATATTGTTTTTTTTATTTTTTTTTTTATAATATTAAAAAAAAATATCTACTTCTAAAAAAACAACAACAAATAAAATTTTCCTTATTATTTTTTTTTTGTTTTTTTGTTTTTAAGATATTTTTGGGCATTTTTATGCTTTATTGATAGTGCAGAGAGACAGAGGTGAAATGGGGCAGAGAGGGGAGTGACATGCAGAGAACGACCGCGGGTGGGAATCGAACCCGGGTCTGCTGCTGGGCCCGGCCCGGGAGGGGGACGCCTTACCAACTGAGCTAAAGGCGCCCCCTCCATAATCATTCTTAGCACTATATTCTTAAAGGAATACTTCACCCATACGGAACAGGCGTTCTATCATTATAAAATCACTATTATAATATAATAAATGAGGTTTTTCTTCCCTCAGTCTTCCCTCAGTCTTCCCTTGGCCCAGCTGTCCTGTTAATCCTAACCCTTACTGTGATGTCACAGTAAGGGCTAGGATTAGGAAAATGTAGGGTTAGACAGTGAGACCATAAAACACTCGTTCTGCCTTTTCTCAGGCTAGGATGAACCAATTAAATTTTTTTGCACACTTATACTAAATAGGATCTCAGAATTCAATACACCTTCATATTCCCACCAGTGAAGTAGGTCTTTAAGGTTATTACAGAAGGAATTGTTCAAAAGTTGTCAATTGTAAAAACACTTTCTTCTTACAAACATGCCCCAAGTGCATTTCTAAGACCTGTACATGGTATTGTTTGATTGATAAAATGAAAAAAAAAAATCTGTGTCCAAATCAGTTCTGTAAAAACGTTGGACTCAAACACTGTACGTTGTCAAAATGAACTAAAGGTTTGAACTCTTGTGTTTAGGTGGGGTGAAGTCCTGCTCTCTCAACTGCCTGGCGGAGGGATACAACTTCTACACTGAGCGCGCTCCGGCCGTGGTGGATGGGACGCCTTGCAGAGACGACTCTCTGGACGTGTGCGTGAACGGAGAGTGTAAGGTGAGATCGGAGTGTGTTCGTGAGTCAAACTATCGGGCTGTGGAACACCTGTGGTCAAGCCAGCGGTCTCTCGTTTTTACTTGGCCAAACCGGCCGCTTATTTATTCCCCCCGTGTTGTTGTGAGTGTATTACGCTGGTATACGCACAGAGACAGCTCAGTGCAAGCCGATAGAGGCAGTGAGAGAACAGCGTTGGCCGTGGCAGCTACGTAGGCTAACTATGGTGACATCGTAGCAACGGGACACAGTGTAGCCTTCATAGGTCTGATTAATTTAATGAAGAGGACTTGCACTTTTAAATGGAGCGGCGACCTAAGGGAACTCCCTGGAAGCCATTTTGACGCCCACAGAACAGAACCACTAATAGTAATAATGTGATTTACAAGCTGTTGTTAGTTCCACTGCTTGTTCATCTTGGACGCAGCTTGGACTGGGACAAAAATATGTGAAGGCAGAGAGAGAGAGAGAGAGAGAGAGAGAGACACACACACACACACACACACACACACACACACACACACAGAGAACCTCAAACTTCAGGAAATCCAGCTTGTTGGTTTGTGGTTTGTCTCCAGTCCAGACCATCATATTTTGCAGCTCCTCTGACCCCCCATGGTCTGGCATTATTCTAAGCATTGTTGGGGAAAGAAGCTTTGAAAGAATAGTTTTGCAAACTACCAATGTTTTCACAGCATACAGTAAGAAGTTGAACTAGAACTAAGCTACCGTGGGGAGACATCTCCTAACGCAACTAAAGCTACTTAGAAAAACTACAATCTACTTTGTAAAAAATCATCAAATTGACATTGTACATGCTATATGAATGCTACTAAATCAAGGTTTACTTTGCTTTACCATGCTCATATTACCGTTATTAATCTGACATAGTCACATAGAAATACATTACCTCATGGCCATGCATCCTGCCGTCTCTCTTTCACTCTCTTCCTAAACAAATGCATGCGGCACCTGCATGTGCTCTTTAGGTAGATTTAGATCTACCGTATTTGTCCAAAGGGGGCGCTACAATCAACGACCTAGAAGCTCCTCGTAGCTACTTTAACTACACACAACTGTGGAGCTGTGAGTCCCTGCACTCATCAGAAGAAAGATTATGTTTATCAACACACTCTCTCTCTGCCTCCCCCTCCCTCTCTCTCTCTCTCTCTGCCTCTCTCTCTCTCTCCCTCTCTCTCTCTGCCTCCCCCTCCCTCCCTCTCTCTCTCTCTCTCTGCCTCTCTCTCTCTCTCCCCCTCTCTCTCCATCTCTCCCTCTCTCCCTCTCTCTCTCTCTCTCTCTCTTTCTCCTCTGTTCTCTGGAAGAACTCAGTGACCCTCCTTCTCAGCTGTTAGTGCGCCTGCACTGCAGCAGCCAGCTCTCTGCCTCTCTCTCTTTTCCTCTCTCCCTTTCCGACCCTCTACATCCATTCCTTCCTATTTTTAACACTTTCAATCCCTTTCTTTTTCTTGTGGTGTGTTTTTTTCTGTCAAAAATCCAGTCACAGCTAGCTATTACGGAGTTATTCTACCATCTCTATTCAAGCGTGGTCTTCCCATTTGAGAGCATGACTTATTGATGATTTCACGTTCAGATACAAACTCTGCCCTTTCACAAACCTGGACTTAGACTTGCTCTTGCTACTAATGGTAGCTTTCTGCTTAGCTCTTGGACTGTTGTGTAAACCCCAGATGAGCTCGCTGTTACGTCTAAAAATGTGTCCCGTACAGACATATACACTTTCACAAAAACTGTGTAGAAAAATCAAAGTTGTCTTTTTATGACCAAGGACTCAAGGAGTGCGATACTGTGAGGGGGATGGCTGGCTGACATGGACCATCAAAGTCAGGCAAAAAGAAAACTATACCTGGCGTGCTCCGGTGGCGTAGTGGATAGAGCGCGTACCATATCGGCTCCGGCCTTTGTTGCAGTGGTCCTGGGTTCAAATCCGACCCGTGGACCTTTACTGCAGGTCATCCCCTCTATCTCTCTGTCTCCCCATTTCAACTCTGTACTATCTAATAAAGCTTGAAAATAGCAAAACATAACCTTTAAAACAAGAAGCGGGTTCCAGTAGTCTCATAATTACAACATAAAAATAAAATTACAAGGACTTTGAGGGTGAATTTTTTTTCGTCCATGTTCACCAGGTCAGGAGTGAATGAACCGGGGTTAAAGAGTAACCCGCCCGTACAAGACGCGCTCAGAAGTAAAGCGAACGCACCCCCGACATTTGTCACACAAAAAAAATCCAAGTACAAAGCATTGAATAACTCCATATCCTCC
Source organism: Hyperoplus lanceolatus (assembly GCA_026929865.2). NCBI lineage: Eukaryota > Metazoa > Chordata > Actinopteri > Uranoscopiformes > Ammodytidae > Hyperoplus > Hyperoplus lanceolatus. The sequence continues at coordinate 31,691,293 of CM049403.1, read as the reverse complement.
TCCCTCTCTACATCATCTGATCGTGCCGACATTTCTATGTGAACATAAAAACTTCAAACACAGTGTTGTTTGCTGCTTCACGCTGGCTTTAGTGCAGCGATTGTTGTCTGACAATAAGGAGAAGCAGAAGGAACAGATGGGCCGGTTGCACACACACATGCCACTGCACTGCACTCGCTCACACATACAGTCACTCACACACACACACACACACACACACACGCACACACTCACTCACTTGTGCAAATTTGCTCTGCGTTTTTTTTTTCATTTAAATTTTTTTCTACATTTTTTTCGAGCCTGATTTTTTTTTAGGCAGCCGCTCATTACACACAGTCATTTACTGGTGCTGGCTGTCAAGGAGATATTCCACTCATTAAAGGAATACTTCACCCATACGGAACCGGCGTTATATCATTATAAAATCGCTATTATAGTATAATGAATGAGGTTTTTCTTCCCTCAGTCTTTCCTCAGTCTTCCATTGGCCCAGCTGTCCTGTTAATCCTAAACCTACATTTTCCCATGTGTGATGTCAGACATGGGAAAATGTACGCTAAATGTAATATCTTTTCACGGCTTTTGTTTGCTACCGGACAGCAGTTTATTTTTGCACTTACCGGACAGCAGTTTATTTTTGCACTTATTTCAGGCGTAAATCGTCCATGTATTCCTACGCCATCTCACGTCAATGCAGTGTGCGTAGCGTATCAATCCGCCAAAGAGACAGTGCAACCCCTTAAGCTCTGATTCTAGATTGGCCCTGATGTGACCTTCTTCTTTGGGTCTTTTTGAGGGCTCGAGCAGCAGCGTTCTGAATCTGAATCATCTGTCAAACCTTTAATTACTCACTGCTATCCACATTATAAAACCACTAAGAAGAAAAACCACCATTTTTAACTTTTGGATTCAGTTTTCAACGGTGACCTAATCCTAAAGCATAAAAAAGTGATAATAAACGTAAGCCCCTCATGATTATCCCTCCCTACAATAAACAACATGTCATCTGAATATATTGGACTGGTTGGAGTTAGCCATCCATTCTCCAGGCCTTTTGTTTAGCTCTTTGGTTCACTCGTAAAGCGTTTTGAGGGAACAAGTCAAGGTGTGTGTGTGTGTGTGTGTGTGTGTGTGTGTGTGTGTGTGTGTGTTGCTGTCTGTCTGTCTGTCTGTCTGTCTGTCTGTCTGTCTTTGAGTGAAGCCACCTGTTCGGCTCATCAGAAGAAAAAAAAGCGTATGTATGTGGACAGCTATGAGTTAAGCTATGTAGAGGCATTATGTCTGTTCAGGATCACTACACACATCTGCTCTAAACATCTCATCGGACTGTGTTTTGGGACGAGAGGTTTTCTGGAAGAGATTAAAGGTTAATTCCCCAGGTCCTGGCCTTCCACACCTCTCAATTTACTTCCTCACCTATGATCCTGAGTGACCCTCGTAAAGACCTCTGTAAACCCAACATACACAACCATCCTTCTCACTATGTCATTCTGGGGAGTTAGTGGCATGATAGTAAAACCATCTGAAAAGAGTTATAGGCATATCACATCAATCCAAATGAAAGATATTGTCATTTAAGTTTAAAGAAATTGAATTCAGATGAGGCGGGCTATGCTCTGGTTCTTATGACACATACATATGTTGAACCAATCACAGCAGTTCTCAGTCCGAACGTTCTATAAATACAATGAATGTTGCCATGGACACTGCTTGACACAGCGACAAACACAGTCCTGTCAAACGGTTTAGATAGTAAAAAACTAAGATTTATAATAATTATGAACATTTTTAAGTGCAAAATAAAGTTACCCACTGTCATAATTCTTAATGTATCATACGTTATGTTATAAACCTAATATTACAGATTTTTAAATTACATGTATTACTTATTTAAATAATTTGTATATTGTAAGATACATTTTTTTTTAAATCATATAGCTGTAAATGATGAGCTCGAAAGCCAATAGTGTAACATAATCGGAATTAACTTAAACATTTATCCCATTGCTAAATCTTTTCTCTCTCCCTCTCTCCCTCTTCCCTCTCTACCTCTCCCTCTCTCTCCCTCTCCCCTCTCTACCTCTCCGTCTCTCTCCCTCTCCCCTCTCTACCTCTCCCTCTCTCTCCCTCTCCCCTCTCTACCTCTCCGTCTCTCTCCCTCTCCCCTCTCTACCTCTCCCTCTCTCTCTCCCCCCTCCAGCACGTGGGTTGTGACAGGGTGTTGGGCTCAGATGTTCGTGAGGACCGCTGCAGGATCTGTGGAGGAGACGGCAGCAGCTGTGTGTCTGTGGAGAGACTCTTCAACGACTCGCTGCCTGAAGGAGGTACACAGCTTAATGTGCTAGTTAGTATATGGTAAAATGGACTCCACTTCTATAGCCCTTTTTCCCTGGTTTTTCACAAACCCAAAGCGCTTTAAATCGTTTTGTAGACATCCACCCAATAATGCACACATTCATGAGCAATTGAGGATTCGGTGACTTGCCCAGGGACACTTGGGACATGTGGCGGGGAGACGGGGGATCGAACCTCCGACCCTGCAACCCAGTGGACGATCAACCACCCTACCCACCTCGCCACAGCCGCCCTCAGTAGAGGTGTGAATCTTAACTGGCCAAACACAAAATCACTTGGGTTGCATCAGAGATTAAAGGGGGTACACCAGTAGTAAAAGCCTAAGTCAGCTACAGTGGCTGGCAACAGCAACGGAAAATACCATTGATCTTACCATTGACGTGTGTTGACTTGAAAGTGCTTTATATTACTGAAATATTATATCCTGTTTTTGGTAAACATTCAAACCTCTTATTTTTTCAATAGAGGGTGAAGGGAATTCAGTAGGGGGAGCAATGCATGCAATATGCGCCCCCGTAGAACTGGGCCCCAGTGCGTCTTTTACTATTCGCTCGCTCACTGCCCCCCTCCACCGTAGCTTCCTAACGTTACACTTTTAAAGTCTAGGGTTGGACCACAGTTTGGTGCAAGAAAGTTGCCCATTGCTTGCGTTTTTTTTTTTTTTTTTTTTTTAAGATTATTTTTTGTGATTTTCAAGCTTTATTAGATAGTACAGAGTTGAAATGGGGAGACAGAGTGAGAGAAGATGGCCTGCAGTAAAGGTCCACGGGTCGGACTTGAACCCGCGACCACTGCAACGAAGGCCTGAGCCAATATGGTACGCGCTCTATCCACTTCGCCACCGGAACACCCATTGCTTGCGTTCTTAACTTGAATGTATTGTCCATTCAGATTCAGCCTAGAGACCTTATAATGAATGTCAGTGCGTTGGTCTATTGTTTTGTGTTGGCACCACACTCTGTGATTATACCGTGTCTCTGCAGAATCTTCCAACTCCACATAGCGATGCATCTTTCCTAATGGAGTCAACTGCACATCTCTTACTACTCAGCTCATCAATTCTCTTTTGGGAAAATTCTCTTTTCAGCACGTATAGATAGAGATTTAGTCTGTCTGTCTGTCCTGACTGCCATTGCCAAAAAGCGGGGAAGAGTGTTGTGAAGTGTATTTGGAAGCATTCTCCGCTCTCCCTCCCGAGAGTCTAGATTAAGTTAACACGAGAGGCTATTTACCATGAGAGATGTTATGCAACTTAATCGTTCTGTTGTCCTCAAAAAGAATGTGCACGTGTATTGTTGGATTCTTGTTAATGTATCTTGGACGGCTGCCCTGGCTATGTGAAGTCAGGACGCTCCCAGACATTCAAAATGTATTGTATAATTGTCCGTTCGCATGAGAACTCCCAGCATTTTTCACACAGCGCAGGCATGCGGTTACAGTTAGTTATTTCGGTAACGCCAAAAAATAAACTGCGGGACTATCCTTTTACTCAGCACCTGCTCCACTTTTTGGTTATGTCTTTATGAATGCTTCACAGACCAACGATGTGTATATACAAGCAGGCGAGAGTTGACGGAGGCCAGGTTTTAGAGTTGGCGTTACAAATGGTAACAGCCACTAGACTGATCCATCATTGTGTCTAAATCAAAAAAAAATGTCATGTTAACCAGACAGAATTTTTAGATTATTTTGTAGTGACGTCAATGCATTCCTGCATAGTTCTTTAAAGACTTATCTGAAGTGCTTGTAAGTGCATTAGTCAATATAAGTTGTGTTGTGTGTGTGTGTGTGTGTGTGTGTGTGTGTGTGTGTGTGTGTGTGTGTGTGTGTGTGTGTGTGTGTGTGTGTGTGTGTGTGTGTGTGTGTGTGTGTGTGTGTGTGTGTGTGTGTGTGTTTCTGTGTGTGTGTGTGTGTGTGTTTCTGTGTGTGTGTGTGTGTGTATATAAATGCACATTATCTATCATCTTAATACAAATTAGACAATATATTGATTTTAAGAATTTCGTGACCAATCGGAAGCATATACATAGAGAAAGGAATATAGTCACAAGTCATCACAAGTGAGTTTGTTAGATGAGGAAATTAAATCAAGCTTTCAAGTGTAAACATATTTACATAAATATTGCACTGGTAGCTTATATAGTAATATATACATGAAAAAATACAGTGAGTCAAGTCTGCTCTTTATCAATGGTTCCTTTTCCTAAGCCAACACAAGGCCTGATTTACAAAAGTTTTGCGTGTGTAAACGTGTGCAAACTTGATTTCCCACTCAAAAGTTGATCAACTTAAAAAACGCCCCACCAGCCAATCGTGCAATCTGTTAGAATGCAAACGCAATTTAGCACTTAGGATCTTAGTAAATCAAGCTCTAAAAGGACAAAGAAAAAATACTTGGAAACCTATTCAGCGCATAAGGAAAGCTCAAATAAAAATACCCATAATCCATATAATAGACTGTGTATTATATATATACTTAGCTATATTGATCCAGCAGCCACCCAGGAACACGTGGCAGACAGCTTTAGTTTTTGGGTCCGTCGTGGACCAGTGTGGAGTGTGGCTTGAGGTTCCCGGATCTATTCTGGTTCACATTTCGACATTTCTCACCACAACAACCAACTTCAGAATCTCTCACCCAACCGTGGGACAGCAACTCTCCCCCCCACCGAGAGGTCCCACCCTGGGGCAAACTTACAGCTGGGCCATGTGGACCTCAGCGGAGCCAGAAACCACAGTCTATTTACCCTGTCTGAGGTCTCACCTACACTCAAAATATCTGACGTCGGGCCAGTAAAACATATCCGCTAGTAGTCAGGCCTGGAGCGTAACTTGTTAAAGCGATAGTGCAGTATTGTTTTTAAAGATCATTTTTAGGCATTTTCAAGCTTTATTAGATAGAACAGAGTTGATATGGGGAGACAGAGAGAGAGAGAGAGGGGATGACCTGCAGTAAAGGTCCACGGGTTGGAATTTAACCAGCGACCACTGCAACAAAAGCCGGAATCAATATGGTACGCGCTCTATCCACTACGATACCGGAGCGCCCTGATAGTTCAGTATTTTTGAAGTGGGGTTGTACTGTGTGAGGTATTTAGGCATAGTCACTATAAGGAGTTTAGGGGAGAGGTCACTGTAGCTTTTGTTTTTTTAGAGGAGGCGGGCAGAATGAATTTTTTTTTGGTTAGCATGTGGTGAAAAAGCGTTTTTTTGTCTTCTGGCCCCCTCTGCAACAGTAAAAATGCTGAATGCTGACTTCTGTGTCTCCCCTAATCTGGATTTTTTTTCAGTGCATTCACAGTTCGGACAGGTTGCGGATCGGTCCTCCACCTTTTAAAATAACTGTTGAAAGCAATGTGGCAGAAGTTGAGATATCCTTACTTTTGTTTCATAGTAGGGGAGAACGGGGTAATGTGTGACACTTTTTACATTTGTTCCCCTCTAAGGGAGCTAAAATGATTTATCAGTCAAATTTACACATTTCCCATTAATTCAGGATGTTTCCTAGAAATGGGCATTAGCAGAATGTATTCATGACAAAGGGCAGTGAAAATATGATTGTTTAAAAAAAAGTTGTCTTGTGTCTCAGTTTACCCCAGCTGTGTGGTAAACTGAGACAGACCAGAGAAATCAAGGGGGTAAACTGATCCACTTACTTTTTCCACTCTGAAACTACCATAACATGTTGTAACAGTTAGAATCCTGACAGCTAGTTTGAAAACCAAATATTCCAAAAATAATGTTGGACAAGTAACAAAATCATGGAGTTTGGTCAATTAAGATAAAACATTTTCTAAACTCTTGAAAGTAACTCTGATCAAATACACCATATAATTCATATTCAATAATTAACATTCAAATGACAGATAGAACCAGTTAGATTAAAACACAGTCTGGGGGTCAGAACACAGGACCCTTAGAGCCAGTTAGTGTCTGTGGGTCAGAGCAAAGAACTATCTAGAACAGCCTGGGACTCAGAACACAGGACTAGACCCAGCTGTCATTTTACATCGTTTGAGTCTTTGATTAATATTTTTCTGCATTTGTTTTATTGGGATCATTCATTGAATAAAGACATATTACTTAGAGTATATTGATGTTAAAGGTCACTCTCCTGTCCCCCACATACACACGTGCCAAACCATGCCCTTGGTGACACCCCTTCAACCATCAACCCCCACCTCCAGCCCACATTGTCTTTTGTCTTATTCAAACTATTCTCCTTGCTACCTCAAATATAATGGATTAATTATAACGGCTGGATCAGGAGGACACAGGCGCAGAGACAGTAACAGTTTTAAGAAGATTTATTTTGGAAGTAACCAGCAGGGGGTTAGGACCGTGATCCGGGGGGGGGAAGCTGGCTGTCGTGGGGCTCCAGGGAGAGAGCAACGGGGCAAGTCCAGGGAGCTGAGTGTGAGCAGGCTAGAGCAGGCAGGCAGAGGGGTCCAGGAGGAAGTGCTGGCGGGCGAGGGCTGGAGCTGGTGGCTGGAGTCAGGCCGGGAGAGCTGTGGCAGAAAAGACAGGAGTTAGCCAGGAAAAATGCAAAAAGCGGAGCTGCAAACAGGTTAGCTTAGAGAGAGGACTGACTGTGTGGAAACAGAATCTACAATCTGGCAGTGTCTGGCAGGTAGGGCCGGGTATATGAAGAGCAGTTGATTGATGATTGATGGCAGCTTTGAATGCTGGTGATTGACTCCAGCACACCTGACTCCAACCCTGCAATAGACCAGCACATAGACAAGGGTAAAAGGGAAAAACAACTCAAGGGCTTGAGGCCCAAGCAGGATCATAACATTAATTAAAAGAGGGCACAGACACTGTCTCACTTTACCCCACAGCATTTGTCTCACTTTACCCCACTGCCACAATTTGAGAAAAAACTACCTCTCTCAGCAAATCAGGCTAATCTTCAGTTATCATCATCACATGGTTTCATATGTTGGTAGTTCATCAATGTATGATTGAAGCTTTTCTACCAGAATCAATTTGCTTTGGCACATCAATCGATTAACTTGACAGCAGGAAAATTTACTTTTACATGCAAAAAATACATTTTTGTGAAAAAAAACACGCTTACAACATCACCATATAATCCTCCCTTTCAGGGCCATGGGGAAATGAGAGGGGCTTGAAAACATATATCTCACATGACCAAAAATGTGTTCCATTGCCTAGATACAGGGGGTGTCTCACATTACCCGATGGCTCACATTCCCCCGTTCTCCCCTATGTGTCAAATTTAAAGGACAGATTTCTGACTTCACATCCACAGTAACTAAATCAGACTCACACTTGGCCCGGTTGACCCGTACCGTTCTTAAGTGCGGTCATCCCCAGGGTTTGGCTTTCACTGCTTTGTATCCAACAGTTGGGTTTGTGAATATTTTCATCCGGCCAAAATTTTACAGCAAACATTCCCCCTGCGCATCAGACCAACGCAAACATGACTTTTAAAGGTCTGTCGACGGGGCGTAGGCGCATATAAAATGTCTATGCTTGTGCTCGTACACTGTGCCAAAAACACACCACTTCCCACCCCCGGCCAGGGCCAAGGAAAAGTGTACCATTCTTGAGTCCTGTACAGCGCATTCACACTGGTCAAACGAACTAGACTACTTTCCAGTTCATCTTAAAAGTGTTGGATGGGGTTGAAGTCAAGGTTTTCGAAGGTACGTAGATAGTAATGTGTCCGTGTAATCTGGCCCAATACATATTTCCTACATGCTTGTTTGCCAACACAAACTTTGGAGTTCATTCTAGTTCACACACACTACATTCTAAACCTGTCCAAAGTCCAACAGTCTAAACTCAGTCAACTTTGTACCGAATGCAACAGGCTATATAGCATCTACTCTAACCAAACCCAGAAGACAGATACATACTCACGCACACACTAACACACACACACGCACGCATGCACACACTCACACTCACTTGCGCTCACACACACACACTCACTCAAGGCTCATTCTGGGCACAGGAAGATTTATGACTCAGTGGTGTCTGCAACAAGCTTTTAACTCTTGCAGCCTTTTGCCAACACTTCTGCTCTCAGCTCATTTATATATATCTAGTCTGGATTTAGGCCAAACCATTCAGCCTACAACAGGAAACTGTAAAAGTGAGTTTGTTCTGTGCACTCTTCTTTAGGTGTAATAATGTTCATCTTAAAGCTATATTGCGTAGCTTCTGTCGCCCGCCATGTAATAACAACAACACTGTGGTAAGCCTTCTGTGATCCAGCATGGATTGTATACCTTCTGCTGTACGTCCAGGTTTTTTCTTAGCAGTAGAATCAACAACTGAAACATTTCTTGGGCTCTTCTTGGGATTTTTCTGAGCTCCTGCACCAATGTCAGGGGGGGGGGGACATCAGTTTGTAAACGCTGCCATACTGAGAAATACAGAGAGAGTTTTATGGCGCTGATAGGCTTA
>CM049403.1:31657500-31677500 GCA_026929865.2 Hyperoplus lanceolatus | reverse complement strand
TCGTAAGGTTATCTTACTCAAGTGGAAAGATCCTGCTCCCCCTTCCCACTCACATTGGATTAGAGACATTATGTCATGTATGAATCTAGAGAAGATACGTTATACTACCCAGGGATCTGAGAATAAATTTGACAGAATTTGGCGCCCCTTCTTAAATTATTTCAAAAAAACAACGACAACAATAGAAGAGTAGCTACCCCCTCCCCTCTTTTATTTAATTAAATTTTATTTCTTTATGTTTTTTGTTTCATGTTGATTGTTTGTTTTTGTTTCTTGGAAGTGTGTATTTTGTTTTGTTTCGGATTGTGTGTGGTTGGGTGTGAGGGTGGGAGGTGGGTGGGGTGTGTGCGTTTGTATTTCATTGTCCTGCAATTGTTTTGCAACTGTCACTCAATAAAAAAAACCTTTGAAAGAAAGAAAAGAAACACGTGTAAAGGTGTCTTAAAGCTATAGTGCGTAACTTCTGTCGCCCCCATGTGGAATTCTGAGTAATGACAACAACACTGCCGATGCATCTACGTGAGGTAAAGCCTTCGGTGATCGTGCAGGTTTTTTCTTAGCAGTAGAATCAACAACTGAAACATTTCTTGGGCTCTTCTTGGGGGTTTATCTGAGCTCCTGCGCCAGTGTCGTGGGGGTGGGACACCAGTTTGTAAACGCTGCCATACTGAGAAATACAGAGAGAGTTTTGTGGAGCTGATAGGCTTAATCAACTGTGTGTGAACTCGTTTGGCGATGGCTTGAATGTAGCTGACAAACTGACAAAATTACGCACCATAGCTTTAAAAAAGTTTCAAAGTTTCATCACTGTGTAAAGCTAAGTGTGTGTGTGTGTGTGTGTGTGTGTGTGTGTGTGTGTGTGTGTGTGTGTGTGTGTGTGTGTGTGTGTGTGTGTGTGTGTGTGTGTGTGTGTGTGTGTGTGTGTGTGTGTGTGTGTGTGTGTGTTAAGGTGCTGGTGCGTGAGGAGAACCCAGGGATCCACTACCGGTTCAATCCTCCGATGAACAGAGATCCTCTGAGCGGCTTCGCCTGGCACTACACCTCCTGGTCCCGCTGCTCGGCCCTCTGCGCTGGAGGTAGACACACACACACACACACACACACAGACAGACACTCACTCACTCACTCACTCACTCACTCACTCACTCACTCACTCACTCACTCACTCACTAGACAGACAGACAGACAGACACACTCAAAGACAGACAGACAGACAGAAACATGCAGACATACACTGCACACACGCACACACTCCTTACGATCCACTACCTGTCCGAAAAAAATCGAATGTTAATACACAGCCTTGGCTCCGGAAACAAAGGGGTCCCACCATACAGTAGCTAGCAACATGCCCCTTTACAGAGCCTAGAATGTGTATCGACACTGGATTTTTTTATTCAATTCACACACAGTACAGACAGGTAGTGGACCCTGATGAGATATTCACTGATTTTGAGATTTTTTTATGAAAACAAACATTCTCCAGCTATCACTGACTCCACCTTTTAAAGCAACACTATGTAAGTTTTTTTACACCTTTAAACAATAGTAAAATGCTTATCTGTGTCTGTGTTGTGTGGTCTGTGGTCAGGTGCACAGACCCAGCAGGTTGTGTGTAAGAAGCAGAACGATAACTTGGCCGTTTACAACCACTTCTGTGACAAGAAGAACAAACTCAAAGAGAGGAGAAGGACCTGCAACACTGAGCCATGCTCGCCCACGTGAGTTACACCGCCATTTATTTATTTATAAAAAAATCAAATAAATTACATTTAAATAAATTAAAAATGAAAAATACTTTAATCAGACATGACTTAAAGCTTTCATGAAGAAAATATTTTTTAGAAGAAGAAATATGTGCACAACCATATTTATTCAAAGCATAATTCAACAGACTAAGCCCTCTTCTCCCTTGTATGTAAATATTGTTTATGTTTATCTTCTCATTCTTCTTTATATAGATTTTTTTTTATCGTTCCTATAGCACCGTGGGTCAGTGATAAACGCCATTTTGATTCTGATGTATGTCTTACATATATCAGAACTGACAATAACAAACTTTGACTTTGGCTTTGACTGCCTCTAGTTGGTGGTCAGGCGAGTGGTCGGAGTGCAGTCGGAGCTGTAACGGAGGCCTGCGCTCGCGGGAGGTCCTGTGTAAACGCAGGATCTCTGTGACGGAGGAGAAGGTGCTAGACGACGCAGCCTGCACCCAGACACGGCCCTCCCTCACCCAGCCCTGCAGCAACCACAGCTGCCCCCCTGAATGGCTGGCTCTGGACTGGTCAGAGGTAGGGGACAGGTTTACTCATGGCTTGAATTTGAATTAAGCCTCTAGTTCTCTGGAGTGTTTATTTTCCATTTGAACTAAAGACTAGATACTGTACATGTAACATATGATGAGTACAAATGTTCATTTAAAATATAACTTAATACAAACAATATAGCAAATAAAATAGTTCACTTGAATTATTACAGGTAAAAAAAAAAAAAAAAAAAAAAACAATTAAATAAAAAAGTAAAATAAAATACAATGAAAAAATAAAATATAGTAATAAAACTAATAATAATAATAATAATAGTAATAATAATAATAATAATAATAATAATAATAATAATAATAATAATAATAATAATAATAATAATAAACAAAAAGCAATTAAAAAATAATTCTCTCTCTCCCTCCCTCTCCCTCCATCCCCCTCTTTCTCTCTCTCTCTCCCTCCCTCCATCCCCCTCTTTCTCTCTCTCTCTCCCTCCCTCCATCCCCCTCTCTCTTTCTCTCTCTCTCTCCTTCTCTCCCTCCCTCCCCCTCCCTCCCTCCCTCTCTCTCAGTGTACTCCCAGCTGTGGCCCTGGCTACAGACATCGCGTGGTGCTGTGTAAGAGCGGGGAGAGTGGAGACGACCTGCCCGAGTCAAAGTGTCCCAAACACGGCCGGCCCACATCCAGGGTGCGCTGTAACCTGCAGCGCTGCCCGCCCCCACACTGGGTCACCGGGCCCTGGGGAGAGGTGAGGGAGGGAGTGGGTCTTTGGTTTAAGGTTTTAATGAGACGTTTCAATATGATTTTGAAATGTAGATTCAGTGATTCTGGAGAAAGCTTGTTGTCAAAATCACTTTGTGTCAAAATCAGTCAATATCTCAAATCGCCTTTGATGTCCATTTTGTGCTTATATAAATCCCATATATTCATATATGTTTGTGCGTATGTCTGTGTCTGTGTGTGTGCGCGCGTGTGCGTCTGTCTTTCTGTGTCTGCGTCTGTGTCTTCATCTGTCTGTCTGTCTGTCTGTCTGTGTCTTCATCTGTCTGTCTGTCTGTCTGTCTGTCTGTCTGTCTGTCTGTGTCTTCATCTGTCTGTCTGTCTGTCTGTCTGTCTGTCTGTCTGTCTGTCTGTCTGTCTGTCTGTCTGTCTGCCTGTGTGTCCCAGTGTTCTGCTAAGTGTGGCCTGGGGCAGGAGATGCGTTCGGTGCAGTGCCTGACACACACAGGCGTTCCCTCCACTGAGTGTATGGAGCACCAGAGGCCAGCAGCCATGCAGCAGTGCAAGAGCAAGTGTGACCTCAGTCTGCCCGTCAGTACAGACAACCCAGAAGGTCAGAGCAAGACCATACTCACAAAGATTACAACAATATTTTTACAGTGTGTGTGTGTGTGTGTGTGTGTGTGTGTGTGTGTGTGTGTGTGTGTGTGTGTGTGTGTGTGTGTGTGTGTGTGTGTGTGTGTGTGTGTGTGTGTGTGTGTGTGTGTGTGTGTGTGTGTGTGTGTGTGTGTGTGTGTGTGTGTGTGTGTGTCTGAGGCAGTCAGGAAAAAATATTTTGAAATTATTTGAAAAAAAAAAATTTGTGCAAGATAAACAAGATTAAAATAGCAAAACAATATGGACATATAAATACATAAATGCATGGGTGGGACAAATTTCAGCTTTTATTAATTCTTACATCCTCTTTTGATAAAAGCAGTAGTGTTTTTACTACACTAGCTTTAAGTCCCAGGGGTGAGTGAGTTACCCATGACAAAGGTATTAAGAAAAACTATATAAAAATAGCATTCTTTGCACTGATGGTCTCGTTTGCTGTTACTTGTAATTCATGATCATCAGAGAAAAAATTAAACTGTTTCATAAATATTTAGAAGTTCCTCGTAGCACCTTTTAAGATTGAAATATTTTCATATTCGTAACATATTCTGCTGTAAGATCTTTGTCATTCTAACAGAGTCCATTAATCTATCTCACTGTTTCCCCACAGTATGCTGAAAATACATAAATGCCCCATTAACTCCAATAGCATTTTGGAGTATTCCTCTCCTGTGGCCCTTCTGTACTTTAGTATATAGTATAGTAAAGAGACAAAGTATGTGATTTTGGAACGCAGGAATTGTTTTCTTTTGTATTATGATTGATGTCCTGTAATGTCTCTAAGCATCTCCTGCTGTCAAACCTTGTCATTTTAACCCCTGTATTAAAGCTGGGGTGGAGAGTTTGGGGAGAAAATAGCAGTTGGGATAGAGATTTGAACAGTTGACAGTCCCAACAGCCAATAAGAACAGAGAATCAGATTTTTTATTTTTTTTCCGCCTCGCTCTGATTAGTCAAAGTGTACCGCTCATGTTAATTTTGACCAATCAGAAATCACATACCCCACCTTTAACTATGGACCTATAAAGAAGGGTATTAACCATCCATTCTTCTCTGTGTCTTCCCCACAGAGTGTAAAGATGTGAACACTGTGGCCTACTGCCCCCTGGTGCTCCGCTTCAAGTTCTGCAGCCGGCCGTATTTCAGACAAATGTGCTGCAAGACGTGCCAGGGACACTGACCTAGGACCAGCTTTTAAAAACACTCACAAAAACATCGAAATACACTCACAGTACGCCTGGATAAAACCCTCCAAATGAGCCTTGTCCCAGCACCATTGCCTCTATCAAAGAGTGTGTGTGAGAGGTCTTACTGGGACGTTATTGGACTGACAAAAAGGTCCCAAAACTGTTTAAAAAGGACATTTTTTAACGGTTAAAGAGGGACTTTTTTTTTTACAGCCAGAATCCAGCCTAAAACCGGACAAGCTGAGTTATACATTCCACAGGAGGGAAGGGCAACTGAAACCTGGACAATAACTTTTTCACTTTTAGGATGCCGCCATTTTTTTTTTTTTTTTTATAAAGCAACCCGTTTTTTGTTGTAATATTTTGGTGCTACTATCGTATATTCTTCTTTGGGCCGAAAAGGGGCAGGTCGCAGTTCTATTATTAAACCTGTATGTTCACAGGTTTGTTATGTGTTTTAGTGTCAATGTTTATGAATTAAAACAAAAATCCACTTTGTTAAGAAATCGATTCACCAGCAGCCCACGAAAAAAAGGAAAATGTACGGAAGAGTATTTTTGCCACGGGGGGGGAGGTTAGTTTTTTTTTCACATTTTAATTAAAAAGACGAAATACAATGTCGAGAATAAACTAGACATTTCAAGACTACGTAAAGCTGGAAAGATATTGACAGATTCAGGAACAATAACTCATAAGTTAAACGTCATTAAAACACAAATGATGCATCTTTGCTACAACCTACATTTAGACTGAAAGCAGACGTCCTCTAAGCTCCACTAGTAACATTGCTCTCTTTGTGCAGCGGGCTGTGAGACGAGAGCACAGGGACCGTCTACAAAGGGAAACACCCAAGAGAAAAATATTCAATCACCTTCTCTCTGATACAGTGCAGTGCAGTTATTAGTGGAGCTTAGAGGACGTCTGCTTTCAGTCAAAATGAGGTTGGAGCCCATTGTCTGTCTGTCTGACTTATGACAATAGCAAAGATGCATCGTTTGTGTTTTAATAACGTTTTGCTTATGAAGTTTGAATTTTTATTTTCAAAATTTCATATTTTTTTTCTCAAAATCGATAATGAAAAAAAATCCTCCTCTCGTTTTTTGGTCCATCCCGTGGCCCTAATACTATTCGGTGAATATGTTACTCTATAAACTGAAAGACTTGTTCCTATGTTATCTGATCGTTGTTACTTGACCACGTTTTGTTTTATTATGCCATTGCTTTGTTCCCATTATCAAAGTATATTTCGTCGAGTCCTATAACGTATGAGCAGAGTTTGATTTGCACAAAGTGTCAGCAGTCAAAAGGACTTTATGTATTTTATCTTTGTTTTGTGTTTCGATGTGATTTTGACTCAATGTCTCCGTGGAAGCTATAAATGTTTCAGTACAGTGAAAGCCGCCGTAGTCTTGCCCATGTTGGTTCGTTTTCCGTTTGCGTTTTTAAAGGCAAAGTCAGCGATTTTTTTTTTTTTAGATCACTTGTTGTCAAAATCACTTTTTTTCTGTCAATATCAGTGAATATCTCCTCATGCTCCGCTCCCTGTCCATATTGTGTGTGTGCTCTAGGGGGGAGAAAAAAAATCCAGCGTTAATACACAGCCTAGGCTCCGTAAACAAGAAAAATAAATCGGCTCTGACTGATCCATTGTAGCTAGCAACAATGCTATCGATATGTGTATGAAAATACAGGTATACATGTGTTTTTAGTAGTTATGTAGCAAGTGTCACAATAAGCCGGTCAATATTCAAATAGGTGTCGAAGCCAAGTACTTACCAAAGCCAAAGTATGGGCCAATCGGTAGCTTAGCCTATATCGATAGCATTTTTGCTATAGCTACGGTGGCTCAGTTACATACCGGTTTACAGAGCCTAGGGTGTGTATTAATGCCATATTTTAAAGGCCTACTTTACCGGTGGAAATATAAAGGTGTATTGAACTCTGAGATCCTATGTAATATGATTTTAGAAATGGGTTCATCCTAGCCTGAGAAAAGACAGAAAGAGTGTGTTATGGTCTCACTGTCTAACCCTACATTTTACCATATGTGACATCGCACATCTGAACAGGACAGCTGGGCCAAGGAAAGACTGTGGGAAGACTGAGGGGAGAAAACCTCATTCATTATATCATACTATTATCAATAGTGATTTTATAATGATAGAACGCCGGTGCCGTATGGGTGAAGTATTCCTTTAATTAATCACACACACAGTACGGACAGGTAGTGGATCGTGAGAAGAATCACTGACTTTGACAAAAAGTGATTTTGACAACAAGCGTTCTCCAGAATCACTTCAACGCTATCATTTCATACTGCAGAGAGGAAGTTATGTTCTGTCTTTTTATGGGGATTGGCTGCAATGTTGTTCCTGTTTAATTGTTGTTTATTTGTTTACATGTGGTGCTTCAGTTTGGAATTGGTGCTATTACTTCACTGTTGTTGTTGTTGTGGTTGTCATTATTATTGTTGTCATTTTAACAATTGTGCTTTTTTTTTATAATTATTTAGAAATCAATTTTGACCCTTTTTTGACCCCGTAATGCCGATCTACTGATCGATCACGTGGGATCATTTATCGAGATTCAACGCTCTACACCAACAACGTCGTGCCAAAGTGAATGGACAGTCCCAACAGCCAATAAGAACAGAGAATCGGAGCCTCGCTCTGATAGGTCAAAGTGTCAGCTCATGTTAACTTTGACCAATCGGAAATCATATACCAGCTTTAAGAGGCGAAAAAAATAAGCGTTTGGTGGCAGTGAGGCGAGACACAGAGATAACATTTTCAACTTTTAGATATCATGAAACTTTGCCAGTTGATACATTTACTTTAAAACAATTATTTTTGTATTACAATTTTTTGAGAAAATACATTGGATCCAGAAAGAAGACAAGCCAAATGGACAAAAAAAAATTCTAAATTCGCCAGAGCTCAAAGAAAAACTATATTTTTCCCTGCAGTATCTTCTTGCCTTTAATAGAAATTAAACCCATTTCTGGGAGTCGCCTAGCTTAATATTTGTTTGATCAGGACAGCTTTAGATCTCAAACAGTCCTAAACTCTTCCTTATATGGAGCACAGAAAACACAAGTATATTTCATTTTCATATACAGTTCAATTGTATTTGTCGCTATACGTCTAGCTCATCCAGGTGCGGAAAAAAACAGTTTTATAATTTTGAATTTTATCTTTTCACAAGGTATTTCAAAGGATAACTGCCTGTTTCAGTGTCTGTTTTGCAAAGCATTTTGTTTTATCTCTGTGTATTATCTACCTGTGCGTATACTAGAGGTTCTCCATTGAGCCTAGAGTTAAATAAGAGGGACAGACAGAACCGGTAAGTGTTGTTTTTGTTTTTTCGTCACATGCTAATTATAACATGACTTGTACTGTATGTTGTTCAATGCTATAGAAGGAATCCAGTGTGTGTGTGTGTGTGTGTGTGTGTGTGTGTGTGTGTGTGTGTGTGTGTGTGTGTGTGTGTGTGTGTGTGTGTGTGTGTGTGTGTGTGTGTGTGTGTGTGTGTGTGTGTGTGTGTGTGTGTGTGTGTGTGTGTCCCATGTATGTACATCTGTTTAAAAGGAAGTATTAAATTTGATTTAAACATGCTGAATTGTTGATTCTAGGGAAAATGAATATAGGCCTACAGCTCCGGAAAAAATTAAGAGAACAGTCTGGATTTTTCTTCAATCTTCATCGCTACATAATTTATTGAAAATGCTCAAATTAATGACAAAAAAATGTATTGGAATTTGGTAGAAATGTTGTCAGTAGTTTAAATGAAAACACAAAAATGTTAATTCTACTCAAACATATGCCTATAAATAGGAAAACGAGAGACACTGAACATTTGGAGTGGTCTCTTCATTTTTTCCACAGCTGTACAGTATATATGGGATTAGGTCATTTGAAATGACCTCATCCATTAAGGATTTTTTTACTTGTATTTTTGCCTATTGTGTTTAAATGACACATCTGAACATGCAGACAGGGGTTGTGATAGTCAGTGATGGCCATTTCTATTTGGGGATGTGTCTGCCTTTGTGGAAAAGATGAAGCAAGACTGTCTTCCTGTGTCTGAGACATCCCCTTATATGATTGAAAGGTTATTCACTAAGGCTGTGTTCGGAAAGCCATAGTAACGTCCTCCCTCCTACATACTCAACATCTATATACGTACTACATACTCTCTACTTAAAGATCGATTGTGTATGTGAGGTGCGTTCAAACGTTCACTCTGAAGTATACTCAAGCAATAAAGAATTTCTTCTTCTTATAAGTTTCCGGCCGTTTAGACGCTGTTTAGCGTATTACCGCCCTCCACAGGTTAGATATAGAACTAGATGTTAACATACAGTCCTGTGTTGTGCAGGAAATGCAGATTTGTAAATAAAGAATAAAAAAAAACCTCCTTGTCGTTTGAAAAGACGCAATGCATTGTGGGGCGGTTGAGTAGGAAAAGTATCCAATCGATCCATACCCAAAATCTTCCCAGAAGTTAGTACTCATTCGGGAATTTCTCGCATACCCAAACTCGCATACCCAAACCGTCACATACTTAAATTGAAGTCAAAATGAGTATGAGTAGGACGTTAGTATGGCTTTCCGAACACAGCCTTAATATTAACTGTTTCAAGTGTGTACTTGTAAGGATTTAAACATGTTACTTTATAGTTGTATTTACACGTTAAAGGTTGAGTCAGTGGTTCTAGAATATAGTTGTTACACAAATAATTTTTTTGTACAAAATCAGTGAGTATCTTCTCACGATCGAGTGTTAATACACAGCCGGCCTAGGCTCTGTAAATTGCAATGTTGTTAACTAAAGTGGTCCCCCTTTGTTACATGCCTGTTTACAGAGCCTAGGCTGTGGATTAACACTCTTTTTTTTTTTTTTTTAAGATTATTTTTTGGCATTTTCAAGCTTTATTAGATAGTACAATGAGTTGAAATGGGGAGACAGAGAGAGAGAGGGGGGATGACCTGCAGTAAAGGTCCACGGGTCGGATTTGAACCCGCGACCACTGCAACGAAGGCCGGAGCCATTTGGTACGCACATCCACTACGCCACCGGAGCGCCCCAACACTGGCTACACACACAGTACGGACATGTAGCGGATCGTGAGGAAATATTCACTGATTTTGACAGAAAGTGATTTTGACTTTTACATGTCCGTTGAAATTGTAGTGTATAAGAATATGTAGTTTGTTTTTCGTCTGGACTCCTTTTTATATATATATATATATAAAAATATATATGTTTTACATATTTTATTAATAAGCGCACACTACCTGAATGTAGGTGACTAGATCCACCTTGGTACAAGCAATCTATTGCCGGGAAACTTGAAAGAAAAATCTCAATCAAAACGACAAAGAAAGAATACAGTTAGACACCTCCTCTCCACACACACACACACACACACACACACACACTCTATACGTGAACCTGCATCAGTGATTATGGGTTTTGAAACAACACACACACACACACCGTCAGCTAACCACAGCCTGGGTGGAGCCCGCAGTGTCTTACAGCTGAAACAGCATCATTTAGCAACAGATCATTATCACTTCACCCGGCCGTCCATGCTGTTGTATCATCAACACACGTCTACAGCTGACCAGAGGAACTGTATCGAGTAATTGGACTTTAAACTTTAAATTGTCGGGTCAATATTTCATATCTCTGATGCTCTGATGACACAAAATACAGAAGTAGCTGCTTAACTCGTGTGTGTGTGTGTGTGTGTGTGTGTGTGTGTGTGTGTGTGTGTGTGTGTGTGTGTGTGTGTGTGTGTGTGTGTGTGTGTGTGTGTGTGTGTGTGTGTGCAGCAGTTCTTGTTTCACAAATGCCTGTATGGGTGTATGAGGAAGTAGAGGTTTTGAATGTGTTGCAGTGGATGTCTTGTAGGTGACTGGCTCTCCAACCGTCAGCGCTGTGTGATGGCTACAGTCTAAAGGAGCTCAACCCTTTTGGATCTATAAACGACACACACACACACACACACACACACACACACACACACACACCCCCCCCCACACCAGAGGACACAGGACACACACTCTGGACAGTGGACCCCTTTAAGGAGGACAGGAAAGGCCCACTGGAACTATGGTACAGTACCACACCTTCAATTTGCTATCACACACACACACACACACATCTTTAAACAGCTGTTACATGTGTAAAACGTATACATTTTTCTAATGTACAAATAGCTGTCACACACTTTGACTTATAACGCCTTGTTTAAAAAAAACATTTTTCAGACACTTTTTATGTTATTTTAAAGACAGCCTTTTCATGTCTGTGACAGTTGACAAGCCACAACACTGTATTTCGTGCTTTACATGCAGTTTTGACAGGATGCTAGACACGATAGCGTGTCTTGTTTAAATAAGGCCATCTCTCTCTTCAGTTCTGGGAAAATACATATCCTTCACAACAGCAGCAGCATCATCTCGGCAGCAGTTTCCTCTTTTTCAAGACCAAAAGCCGTAGGCACACAAGACAGCAACACTCCATTGATTGCATTGTCGTTTGAAACTTTGATTTTGGTTTAAAAAAAAAGTGTATTTTTTTTTTAGCAATTTGAAATTCATTCAGGGCAAGATATGCACATGTTCAAATCATGTGTTCGAGTTCATGTGTTCTTTGAGGTTGACTTTGGCACATGCTGTTATTGAAATTCTGAGTTTGTAGAACTGAAAATGTAAAGTTGCATTAACATATGAATGATGAGTTATCTCAACATAAAGATAATGCAGTAAAGGTAGATTATCTTGAATATATAGTATGTATGTATATATAGTACAGTATAAGACTGCAGAAAAGAAGTTGCAGGCGTTTGCAGGAAGAAAAGCGGTAGCGTGTACTAAGTTTATATGAGTTTCACAAGAGGCACACATGAGCTGTGTGAGAGGGGGAAGTGGACGCTAGTTTTCACAACACTTCCTCCTCATACACACTTACACACACACACACACACACACACACACACCGCAGACTCTCTCTCACACACACACACACACACACACACACACAAAAACACACACACAGTCTGCACAAAAGGCTGCAAAAAAATCTCTTCAAAATGTGTAAATGAGTCAAAAGTGTGAAGCATGAGTTGCTAGACATAAAGCTCTAGGCCCCCAAAATGTCTGAATCCTGCTGTGTGTGTGAAATGTGCAGATATATCGGGGTGAATTAAAGGTGTAGATTCTTAATTTTCTAACCCTTTTTACTGGGGCACAGCAGATCAAAACTGGGGCATGTTTAAACACCAGTTAAAGGGGCCCCACAGCAGACCTGGGTTCGTATCCCACCCGGGTCAGTTCTCTGCATGTCTACCCCTCTTTGCCCCATTTCAACCTAATAAAGCAAAAATGCCTAAAAAATATATTTAAAAAAAAAAAGGGGCAACACCCCTAAAGACCTGGGGCCGGTCGCACCAACTGGTCTTAACTAAGCCTGGTCGTAACTGCTAAGTAGGTAGTTAAGACCAGGCTTACGCCCAGTTGGTGCAACCCAGCCCTGAACACACATTTGTTCCTTTAGATATAACTGACCTGACCACAGCGTAGCAACACACACAGCAACCACAGAGTTAAAGGGTCAGTTCTCTTCACACGGTTTTTATTGTCTCAACAACAACAACTGGAGCTAAAGTTCTGCTTTGTTGCGGCCAAAAGAAAAAACCCCAAAATACGTCAAGAGCGACAGTCATTTTGCTTGTAGTTCTCATGGCATCTGAAAAGTAAAAATGCCATTACTTTCGCAATAAAGTAATTACGTTCATTGACGAAAGAGTAGAACATATTTTTTTCTTTCAAGAGAGAACTTGAAAGGGGGCGCCCTTAGCTCAGTTGGTAGGGCGTCACCCATTCCTCCCCCCCATGGGCCTCGGCCAGCAGCGGACCCTGTTGCGATTCCAGCCCGCGGTCGTTCTCTGCATGTCGCTCCCCTCTCTGCCCCATTTCACCTCTGTCTCTACACTATCAATAAAGCATAAAAAGGCCAAAAAAATATCTTAAAAAAAAAAAAAAGAGAGAACTTGAAACAGTCACATTGGTGGATCGGTAGTCAAAGTTTTTTATTGTCGGTTCTGATATATGCAAGAATCAAAATGGCGTTTATCTCTGACCCACGGTGCAATAGGAACGATTACAAAAATAGAGTAGAATAAGATAGACATGAACATAAACAATATTTACATTAGATCAATTGTAAACACTAACTAGTGTAAATATCAGGGATGAATGTTCTGGTATGAGGTCGTTGCTTTTTTGGTGATTTTTCTTAAAACACTGTTCCAATAGAGTGAGACACTTCAGAGGAAAGCTTTGAGGCATGGAGAGGACATTTATAAAAAGTGGTATTTTTGGTCGAGAAGTCACTGATAAATTCTCACTTAGAAACTTGCAGCAGATTTTTGTTCCATGATGCTCAGATAACTGGGTGAGGGGTAGACACATTTTTATTTTTTTATTTATACAGGTAAATCCCATTGAGACCGAAGACTCTTTTGCAAGGGAGACCTGTTTTCCTTTCCCACATTACCATTCATACACACATTCATACACCGATAGCAGGCTAACTATCAACAGTCACTATGCTTACATTATCTTGACTTTTCGTGTGTCAAATGTATGTGGGTCCGAGCGCAGGGTCAGCCATAGTACAGTGCCCTTGGAGCAGTTTCTGTTTAAGTGTCTTGCTCAAGGACACAATGGTAGAGATGGTGGGCACCGTAGATGTAATAGCAGCCACCTGTCCGGTGCTGGGGATCCAACCAAAGACCTCATGGCGATCCTATTCCTACCACCCCCAATAAGTATTTTTGTGAATGCAAATATCGTAGCAAAATGTATACGGATAAAAAATGAGCAGTTCAATGTATATAATGTGACACAAATAATACAGAAGCGCTAAAAAGTCCTATTATCAAAGTGTTTTCACTGCTATTCATGTGCTGAGCAGCCATGTTTAATGTTGAATGGAGGTCTCTCCCACCCTGCGTTCCACATCACATACTTTTTCCTTTTACTACACTACATACTAAAGCTTGCCGGTTTCCATACTGCAAAGTGTAATTAGATGTAGTAGGGCATCTGGGTATTTTTTAGCATATATACTGCTTTTGACATGTATGTATTGGGACATCCTATATATCTTATTCTGGCATACTAAATGGTATCGAAGTATGCAGATTGGAATGCAGGGCAAGTTTTTCCAAGTAGAATTCTGACCTCAGGGGGCGTTCAAGTTGAAATTTCCGACTGGGAACTCGGAAATACCGTTTTCCTAGTTTGACTTGAACGCAGCATTAGGCCAAAAACAGTGGAGACAAAGTGACAGAGGAATAGACAATCCACATCAGAGAGATGCTGTAGCTTTTGGTTTCAGTGGGTTTTAAATAGATCATGACTTTGTGTGAATGTCCCCTTTAGGGCATTTAAAATTAGAAAATAAAAGTACATGCTGACACACACACGCTCACTGTTTATTGGTTGTCTGCTCAGTCCATGACTTTAACAAGCTACAACAGAGATGTTGGATAAAGCCAGTATTTAACTTTTTTTTGAACATAGAAGTGTCCAAGTTTTTACAGAATAGCTTTTGATACAGACTTTTTTAATTTTTGCATGTTTTTAAAAACAAAATGTATCATAAATCAGACAATTATAATAATAATAATTGATAATAATTGATTGGATTTATATAGCGCATTTCAAGGAACTCAAAGCGCTTTACAGGGTTCCAATGAATAACATGAATAAGCCCTTCTGTAATAACCTTCAGAATAGTGCTTAGAATGATTTTGGAAAATGTAGTTGATGTAAGCGCTTTAGAAGTTGAGATTTTTGGTTTAGCGTATTGAATAAAACTAATGTTGAGATAATGTCCGTTAAAGATGGTTGTATAGGAGAAATATAGAAATAAACAGACACGTTTTAGCCAAATAAACACCTAAATGTACATTTTGGAATTTTTTTTATACTAGAATGGAAAAAGATGCTTGTGTAAGTCAGCTTCTCCCTGAGAGGCAGTAAGATGTGGTTTGAAACCACAGCTTTCGACTAAACTAAACCTTCACACATCAAACAGACCGACGTCTTTTAGGGAAAACCAAAGACACAGGAGAAAGCTTCACCTTCCGCTCAATGTGAGAATCATTTCACAACACAACATTCATTAAAGGTGCAGTGTGTAGAATTAATAGGTATTCTTTTTCCAGAACAGACTTGGTATAAAATGGAATATAAGATTAATTCATTCAACTATCAATCAATCAATCACCGTAGCTTCTGTAAATTCTGCCAAATGCGGGAGCACTGCAAACAAGAATCTCACCACTAGATGCCACTAAATATCCCGATATTACACACTGCACATTTAAGGCGAGGCCTTTTATATAGCACAATTCAGACACAAGGCCATTCAAAGTGCTTTACAGGGGCAAGATTAAAATACATAATACACATTAGAAAAGCGAATGAATAGAAATAGAACATTTAAATACAATTGGTATTAGCAGTTTAAAATGGAAACAGAAAAGCCGTCAGAAGAGCTGAGAGTTGCAGCAGACCTCAAGTTCTCTGGGAGTTTGTTCCGGAGATTTGGAGCATAAAAACCAAAAGCTGCTTCTCCTTGTTTAGTCCTAACTCTGGGGACTGTAAGTAGACCAAAGCCGTGTTCGTTTCACCTCTGTGTCATGACCAGTTACTATGTGGTCAGGCAGATTGTGTTGCTTCTCTAAAAGTGTCCGAACATAGAAAATTAGCTCACCTCATTTGTGACCTGTTGCCTGGTAACCAGCCCCAGGCTTCCTGTAATGGCCACCACAGCTGATCTGATGCCACTAATCTGTGTGGCATTTACCCACTTTATTAGAAACTGCAGATAATTCAAAGAGTTTCATTTCCTTTGTTTAATTGTATTTTACTGTATGTTTCTAAGTTCCTTTCGTTTATTGTGTGTGTTGTTTCCCTTATATAGTTAGACACAGAGTTAAGAAAATGTATTAGTAGTAGTAACAAACTAGAGGAGCCGGAGATATAATGACTTCAAAAGTACCTCCTACGAGGAACTTTTAAATGATTTTAGAACAGCAAAAGAGAATCAGTGAAAAGAATGTTATTTTTATATAGCCTAGTTATTTTTTTTGTTCAAAGATTTTTTTTTTTGGCATTTTCAAGCTTTATTAGACAGTACAGAGTTGAAATGGGGAGACAGAGAGAGAGAGAGAGAGAGAGAGAGAGAGAGAGAGAGAGAGAGAGAGAGGGGGATGACCTGCAGTGAAGGTACACAGGTCAGATTTGAACCCGCGACCACTGCAACGAAGGCCGGAGCCGTTATGGTACGCGCTCTATTCACTACACCACCGGAGTGCCCGATATATTGTTATTATTAATGCCTCTGCTCTGGTCTGAACCCCCGCCAACCCAGACCAAACGATTTACGGCAGGCAGAGCAGAACATCCTGTGTTTACGAACTGCACTAAATCTGACTGTTAATCTGACATATTCACATATAAATACATGACTTCATGGCCATGCATCCTGCTGTCTCTCTTTCACTCGCTTCCTAAACAAATTGTGCCGAAATGTTTGAGTTGTTGGTTCTACTGCTAAGAAAAAACCTTGACGTACAGCAGAAGGTATAAAATCCATGTGCCATCACCAAAGGCTTTACCTCATGTAGATGCACCGACAGTGTTGTTGTATTTACTCAGAATTCCTAATGGGGGCAACATAAGTTACGCACTATAGCTTTAGATTCTACCATCTCATATTTCCATTACTCTCCTTGACATCACAACATAGACGTACATCTGACATAAATACATAACCTCATGGCCATGCATCCTGCCGTCTCTCTTTCACTCGCTTCTTTTTTTTTTATATATATTTTTTTGGGCATTTTTATGCTTTATTGATAGTGTTAAGAGACAGAGTTGAAATGGGGCAGAGAGGGGAGTGACATGCAGAGAACGACCGGAATCGAACCCGGGTCCGCTGCTGGCCGAGGCCCATGGGGGGGACGCCCTACCAACTGAGCTAAGGGCGCCCCCTTTCACTCGCTTCCTAAACAAATTTTTACCAGTACATGCTATAACAAAGGCCGAATTAATTGTATTTTCATCAGCAATGTGTGTAATACTTTTCACCTCAGTTCCAGATATTTCACTGATGACTAATGTCTTTCCCTGTCTGTTGTATCCAGGCCAAGTACCACTGGCAGAGTCAGAATGTGAAGCAGAGTGGAGTGGACGACATGGTGCTACTGTCTAAGATCACAGAGGACGCCATCGTGGAAAACCTCAAGAAGAGATACATGGACGACTACATCTTTGTATCCTTCACCTCCAGTCAATTTTTTTTTTAAGATAATTTTTTGGCATTTTCAAGCTTTTTTTGATTAGATAGTACAGAGTTGAAATGGGGAGACAGAGAGAGAGAGAGAGAGAGAGAGAGAGAGGGGGGGGTGACTTGCAGTAAAGGTCCAAGGGTCAGATTTGAACCCACAACCACTGCAACGAAGGATTGAGCCAATATTGTACGTGCTCTATCCACTTCCACAATTTGACTGAAATATGGGGCATCAATGTTGTGTAGGCCTACCTGGTTCTTTTAATAAATGCCATTTCCTGATAAATACCATCATAGTCATAAATCCACCCCCCTACCTTCAAACACACACACACACACACACACACACACACACACACACACACACACACACACACACACACACACACACACACACACACACACACACACACACACACACACACACACACACACACACACATACCACATACATCCAACCCCCTACCTTCAAACACACTCAAATATGCTGACCACAGCAGTTACATATAAGGGCATGAAACTACAATGATTCAATTCTCCTTCCTCTTCTCAATTCACTGTTTGACTCAACGACTCACTTCCGCCTTTAAGACCAAACGCTGAACTAACCAATCCGTATTTAAGAACCGGAAACCCACAAGCAGCTGTCGCACCTCAGTGTATAAAATGCTGCAAAAAAAATCACTAGTGCAAGAGATTTAAAAGGTTAAAGCTGGGGTATATGATTTCTGATTGGTCAAAGTTCAAATGAGCTGACACTTTGACCAATCAGAGCGAGGCTCCGATTCTCTGTTCTTATTGGCTGTTGGGACTGTCCATTCACTTTGGCACGACTTTGTTGGTGTAGAGCGTGCCAGGGAGGAGGGACCATAGGGGAGGGACCAAAGAGAACAAGTGGAGCGGTTGAGGTATTTGGATTCAAATCTGTATCCCAACTGCCATTTTCTCCTCAAATCCTCCACCCCAGCTTTAACAGGAATGACTAATAGTGGACATGGGAATCTTTACTCATACATAACTACTTATATGGAGCAGACAAGTGCTTCAATCTTTCAATTTGTGATACAAGTATGAAAATATACAATACATTTTTAAGAGAAATTTTTAAATTCAAAAGTCTCGGACAATTTTCTTGTCAAGTGACCCATGGAGACTGGTCATACCAATTCCCTTGTATCATCAACTGAAAGATTCTGACTAAAATAAGCACCTGGCCGCTCCATTACTATATAAGACAGCTTTTGAATTGCAAGGCAGTCAAGTACTGTGGCTCGGGCGACTGTGGCTCAGGTGGTAGAGCAGGTCGGCCGATGATCAAAGGGTTGGAGGTTCGATCCCCGCCCTGCCACTTGTGTCATAGTTGTTGTGTCCTTGGGCAAGACACTTCACCCACCTTGCCTCGAGTGAATGTCGATAGTTAGCCTGCCATCGGTGTATGAATGTGTGTGTGAATGGTAACGTGGGAAAGTGGCTTGCCTCGTGTGAATGTGTATGACTGCTGTATGTTTGAGGTGGTGGTCGGAGGGGCCGTAGGCGCTGATTGGCAGCCACGTCTGCCCCAGGGCAGCTGTGGCTACTATGGTAGTTTACCACCACCGGTATGACTGTGTGTGAACGAGTGGAACCTGGAACCCTGTAAAGCGTCTTTGAGTGCCTTGAAAAGCGCTATATAAATCCAATCCATTATTAATCCAATAAAGGAAAACAAGTCTCCCTTGAAAAAGAGTCTTCGGTCTCAATAGGGGCTGGTTTTGTGACTTTTTTAGTTATTTCAACACAGTATTCAAGAAGCACTGATAGTCCAAGAGCCCCTTTATTTAAGTTATATAACGCCAACATCTATCACTGCTATTCGTCAATTACATTTTTTTAAAGCTATATTGCGTAACTTTTCCATATAAATTAATGTCTGTTACATTCAAGCCATTGCCAAATGAGTTGACACAAAGTTTTATAAAGCCTATCACCTCCACAAAACTCTCTCTTTATTTCTGTAACTCGAACTGGTGTCGCCCCCCTGACACTGGTGCAGGAGCTCAGAAAAATCCCCAAGAAGAGCCCAAGAAATACTTAAGTTGTTGATTCTACTGCTAAGAAAAAACCTGGACGTACAGCAGCAGAATGTATAAAATCCATGCGGCATTATGTAGAAGCGCCGACAGTGTTGTTGTAATTACTCTGCATTCCTAATGTTGATGACAGACGTTACGCACTATAGCTTTAAATTCTACCAGCTTTTTTTTACCATTGCTCTCCTTGACATCACGACATAGACGTACATCGGCGATGTGTTGATATCCGTCAACCCGTTCAAGCTAATGCCTTATTTCACCGACAGAGAGATCGAACTGTACCAAGGGGCTGTGAGTACAAATATTCAACAATTTAAAGTAGCTACGAGGAACTTTCAGTTTGTGTTCATTCTTGCACACCCTCTTTGGACTAAAAGCGGTAGTGTTTTTTTACCACGCCAGCTGTTGTTCCTGGGTGAGCGTATACCCATGACAAAGACATTAAGAAAAACTATATAAAAAATAGAATTCTTTGCACCGATGGTCTCGTTTTGCTGTTACATGTCATTTATGATCATCAGAAGAAAAAAATTAGACTGTTTCAGAAATATTTAAAAGTTCCTCGTAGCACCTTTAATCAATGCTGTAGACTGAGGCTTGTATTTTCTTCAATAACCCTGAAATGCTGTCTTGTCTGTCTGTCTGTCTGTCTGTCTGTCTGTCTGTCTGTCTGTCTGTCTGTCCTTTAGGCCCAGTATGAGAACCCGCCCCATGTCTAC
>CM049403.1:31617500-31650000 GCA_026929865.2 Hyperoplus lanceolatus | reverse complement strand
TACGGCTTCGAAATATTCAAGGTTGGTGCTCAAAGTACTTACAACTGACATACTACTTTCAGGCAGACAGCAAAAATAACACACACACACACATTTTTAGTACTTTATTTGCGCCCACAATTAATAATAATATACATAAGGACACAAATGTCATAGATGCAAAGTTTTCTCCGACACAACTCTGAAACGTGGCCAATGCCAGTCAAACAGCTGATATTATGGGTACACACAACACCTTCTCCTCCAAATATGGCGACTGCCAATGATGGAGGACACTGAGCAGTATTTGGCAAGCTGTTTTGCGCTTGTTTTTGTAAGGCCGACAATCCTAAGACCACTAGTGACAAGCCACACACACACACACACACACACACACACATACACACACACACACACAACTCTAAAATAACATATGGTGGATGTTACATTTGGTACAAAACAGCATGGGGTTGTTACTATGGTGATAATAAACTGATATTAACTTGGATTGTGTTTTAACCCCTGACAGAGGAATGGTTTTGAACAGTTCTGTATCAACTTTGTCAACGAGAAACTGCAACAGATCTTTATCGAGCTGACGCTGAAGGCTGAGCAGGTAGCGATAGTCATTTTACATTTTGATTAATTATTATATTTAACCGTTCAGATCCCCAATCCATTCCAATTGGACATAACTTTTCCAGGATGCTTAGAGCTATAATTAGTGTTAATTAATTTTAAGTTTAATTTCTGTGTTTGTCCATTAACACACGTAGTTTCACACAAGGTTGTACTCACACGTGAGAGCTTAAAGGTGGAGTCAGTGATTCTGGAGAATGCTGGTTATTAAAATTAATATCATTCAAAGTTTAAAAAAAAGCAAGGCACACAGCTGTATATGTTATGTAATGTACTATAATATATATATATACTGCAAATATTCTTATATTGTATATATATTTGTTTTTAAATAGTTTTTTTAGAGCACAGACAACTGAAAAAGTGAACACTTATTTATTGTATTTTTAATTTTCTCTCAGGAAGAGTATGTTCAGGAGGGCATCAAGTGGACTCCCATCGAGTACTTCAACAACAAGATCGTATGTGACCTCATTGAAAACAAACTGGTAAGAACTGACCCAATGAAGAGGTTACGCAGATCAACCTGAATGAGAGGAAACATGTGTGTTTCTTTTGAGCTATATGTTATATATGCTATGTAAGCTGTCTATGTGACGTCACTTCTGGTGCGCGCCGGATTGTGGGTCAGAATTGCCCAAATAGCATACCGTTTTCAACACTAAAAAACCCCGTCCGGATGTAGTATTAGACATGTGGTGTTTTTCTAACCATACTAAATCTCACCACAAGAATCGGAACATCCTAAATTCTTTTTTCTACCATGCTAAATAGTAGATAGTACGGATATTGGAATACACAATGCACGTGTGTGTTAGAGATATGTAGGAGGGGATGGCTTAAACTTCAACTACAGACACACATTTTTATTTTTAAGTGTTGATAGTTAACAGTGCCCCCCCCCCCCTCCTACCCCCCCTTACAGAGCCCCCCTGGCATCATGAGTGTGCTGGATGATGTGTGTGCCACCATGCACGCTAAGGGAGAGGGAGCGGACGGCACACTGCTGCAGAAACTACAGGCTGCCGTGGGAACACACGAACACTTCAACAACTGGAACCAAGGCTTTGTGGTGCATCACTACGCCGGCAAGGTAGGGACCGAAAATAAGTCAAAGTCAAACTGTAGGGGCGCCATTAGCTCAGTTGGTAGGGCGTCCCCCCCCCCAGCGGCAGACCCGGGTTCGATTCCCGCTGGAGGTCATTCTCTGCATGTCACTCCCCTCTCTGCCCCATTTCAACTCTGTCTCTTCAAACTATCAATAAAGCATAAAAATGCCAAAAAATATCTTTAAAAAAAAAAAAAAAAAAAAAGTCAAACTGTAGCATAAATACTATCCTAAGGCTAGGATATATGTCTTGTTTATCTTAAAGGAGAAGTAAGTGATATTCTTTGTTTTGTATATGTGTTTAATCTCTCTATACTCACACAGCAATCTCTTAAACAGTATAAACAATTCAAAACCCAGGCCTCCCAGTCATTCAGCTTTGCAGTAATTGCCAGATAATTTCAAGTATCCCGCGCTCGTTTCTATCCAATCAGGAGACAGAGCGCTATAAAGAGGCGGGGTCTATGTGCATGGCCTTAAACTGCAAACGTATTTGAATTTCAAATGGTCTAATAATGTCTGCCGTCGAACTTCAGGTGTCGTACGACATCAATGGATTCTGTGAGAGGAACCGAGACGTGTTGTTCCCTGATCTCATCGAACTCATGCAGAGCAGCGAATTGTAAGTCTGTTAAATCTGTATATACATTACATTCAGTTTATTGGATTTTTGGGTTTATTTTATAATGTGTTTTCTATTTTGAGCACAGTTAGACCACAGTATCCCACACCACACTTTTCACTGCACATAATGTATAAGCTTGTGTGACAGATAAAGTTTTACATTTTTGAATATTGTTATTTTGAAGTGAAATCAAGATTTTCTTTTTAAATACATTGTTTTTTCATAATTTTTTTTTAAAGATCACAAACACACAAATGAAAAAAGTGAACACACAAACAAGAGACAAAACAAAATAAACAACTATTGGGGCGACTGTGGCTCAGGTGGTAGAGCGGGTCGGCTGATGATCAAACGGTTGGAGGTTCGATCCCCGCCCTGTCACCTGTGTCATAGTTGTTGTGTCCTTGGGCAAGACACTTCACCCACCCTGCCTGGTGTGAATGTCGATAGTTAGCTGCTGCTATCGGTGTATGAATGTGTGTGTGAATGGTAACGTGGGAATGGGAACAGGTCTCCCTTGAAAAAGAGTCTCCGGTCTCAATGGAATTTACCTGTAGAAATAAAGGTTAAAAAAAAAAAGAAAAAGAAAAAAAAAAACTAGCATGGCGTACTCTAAGGACATTGTTTAAACTAAAGGTAAATGTTAAGCAAAAAACCATAAGTCAAAAAGGTGTCATGAAGGTCACTTCAGCGCTGCTATATAGTCCAGGAAAGGCTGCCATATCTGTTTGACAACATGAAGATTTTAAATAGATCTTTTGACTAATTATGTATGTTTTTAGAAAATAAATTCAGTTAAAAAAATCCCTTTAATTTCTCTCCACAGTGATTTCATTCGTAGCTTGTTCCCAGAGTCTCTCAACACGGAGAAGAAAGGCCGACCGACCACAGCCAGCTCCAAGATCAAGGTAATGCAGGTTTATTTCTATAGCACAATTCATACACAAGGCCACTCTACAGTACTTTACAGGGGCAAGATTAAAATACATCAAGAATAAAATACATCAAGTATAGAATAGACATTAGAAAAGCAAATGAAAAATATGATAAAACATTTAAATTAAATAAATAAAACATAAAAAAAAAATTACAGGTTAAAATGGAAACAGAAAAGTCTTCAGATTTGATTTCAAAGAGCTGAGAGTTGCAGCAGACCTCAAGTTTTCTGGGAGAAAGTGTTCCAGATATTTGGTGCATCGGTAAGGTTTAAAGGTGCAGTCAGTGATTCTGGAGAACGCTTGTTGTCGAAATCACTTCTGTATAGGTATTATGAACTGGTGTGTAAACAAATAAAAGGGCATATATCGGGGTGCTCCGGTGGTGTAGTGGATAGAGCTTGTACCATATCTTGCTCCGGCCTACGTTGCAGTGGTCACTGGTTCGAATCCGACCCGTGGACCTTTACTGCAGGTCATCCCCCCTCTCTCTCTGTCTCCCCATTTCAACCCTGTACTATCTTGGCTTGAAAATGCCAAAAAATTATCTTAAAAAAAAGGGTATATGTTAACAAAGGGGGCGCACCATATCTAGCAACATGCCTGTTTACAGAGCCTAGGCTGTGTACTTCCACTGTTTTTAACAATGTTGCTTCTTCCAGAAACAAGCGAATGATCTGGTGAAGACGCTGATGAAATGCACTCCGCACTACATCCGCTGCATCAAACCCAACGAGACCAAACGACCCAAAGACTGGGAGGAGAGCAGGTCAGTCACACACTCACACACACACACACACACACACACACACACACACACACACACACACACACTCACCCTTGGTCCTTGGAGGAATTTCCCTGCATGTAAGGGGTCCCTTGCCAGACAAAAATTGAGAACCTCTGTTCTAAAGCACTGAGATCCACAAAACTTTCCATAATAATTTTTAACACCATTCTGAAGGTTTTTTACTTAATTGTAACACAGAAATGATCGTTTTGATTTCAGTAATCAACTGGCAAAGTTTAATGATTATATCCATAAGTTAAAAAGGTTTCACCTGTTCTCTCTCACCATCGTAGTGTCTTCCATGTGTGTGTTCAGGGCCAGACATCAGGTAGAATATCTTGGACTGAGGGAAAACATCCGTGTGAGAAGAGCTGGATTCGCTTACCGCAGAGTCTTCAACAAATTCCTCAATAGGTCAGGTCAATCTTTTTTCTTTTTTTCTTCTTTATTTCTTTTTTCAACCTTTATTTATACAGGTATCAATCTTTTGCACTCTTTTGCATGTTTGATTTTTATCTGATTTCAATAGTGAGCACAATTATTTATTTTTTTTCGCCTTTACAATGTGCTTCTCAACATATAATACAATATAATACTAAGGAAACAGGTCACTTCTTGACACCTTTTTGACTTTTTATATCTTTCTTAACATTTACCTTTAGTTTAAACAATGTCCTCAGAAACCTGTTAAGTAGAGTACGCCATGTTAGTTTTTTTTTTTTTTTGTCTTTTGTTTGTGTGTGTGTGTGTGTGTGTGTGTGTGTGTGTGTGTGTGTGTGTGTTCTGTAAAAAAAATCTATTTTTTTTTTTTTTTTAAATTAAGTATTTAAAAAAGAATAAATAAAATAATAATAAAACAAAAAAATTAAAATAAAAGGCCAATCTATCCTATGTTCCCGTCTGTCAGATATGCGATCCTGACAGGAGAGACGTGGCCGGGCTGGAGAGGTCCAGAGCAGCAGGGTGTCCTCCATCTGCTACGCTCTGTCAACATGGACACAGACCAGTACCAGATGGGTCGCACCAAGGTCTTCGTCAAGAACCCAGAATCGGTAACTCACTTTATATATCTATGTTTTCTTAGTTTATATTGCATCGTTGAGAGGAGCCTGGGACTTAAGAAGTTCATTGCCAGTGACTGATGCTGTAATAGTTAATATGCATATGACAAATAAACCATCTAGGTATTAACCTGCAGTTTAAGCACTTCAAATGGCATATTTTAACATTTTCTATTTTAAACAAATGTCAGCAAATGTCTGCAATACCATAAATATACAGTTATATATTCATAAATAAATACTAACTGTCCTGCTCACGGTCTCTCCACAGCTTTTCCTGCTTGAGGAGATGAGGGAACGGAAGTTTGACACGTTTGCCAGAATCATCCAGAAATCCTGGAGACGATTCATCGCCCGCAAGAAGTACGAACAGATGAGAGAAGAGGGTGAGTTACAAACACACAACTATTGTTCCTATTTAAGGGTACCGTTCCATGGTACATGCTCTAGTCTATTCTACTCTCTCTACTGTGGTAACCAGGTCCCTTTCTGGAGTTTTTTTAATCCCATAATAAAATGGGTTGCACCTATAGCACCAAAACTACCAGGAACTTTGATTTCCCGGCGCTCCTCGACCACAAACCTTTAGTTCCTGGGTTGAAATGGCTTTGTGTGTCTGAAGTCCCGGGGGAGGTTACACATATCAGGCCGATGACGTATGGAGAAGTAGTAAAAGTACCTGCACTGAACAGTTTCGACAGAATCTGTGAATCAGAATCAACAGATTATTTCTTTATCTATTTTAGCAGAGACACGATATCGTCTGGTGAAAAAAAAAGAAAAAGGGGCAGAATGGTGAGGTGATTAGTGATGCTGGCGAGGTGCGCTGTGCGGCTGCTCTGGCGTGTTAACAAGGGTAGCGGACAGTAACACGTACCATGAACCGTGGAAAAGCGCCATAAGGTAGACATTTTGTTTGGCTGTGATTCTAAGGTGTGTGTCCCTCCTTTGCTCCACAGCCTCAGACATCCTGTACAACTCTAAGGAGCGCAGGAGGAACAGCATAAACAGGAACTTTGTGGGCGATTACCTGGGACTGGAGCAGAGGCCCGAGCTACGACAGTTCCTCTCCAAGAGAGAGAGGGTCGACTTCGCTGACTCCGTCACCAAGTTCGATCGCAGGTTCAAGGTGAAAGCTTTATAGCTACAGTGTGTAACTTCTGCCTTCATGGCCTTAAAGCCATATTGCGTAATTTCCCCCCCATGAGGAATTCTGAGTAATTAGAACAACCCTGTCCGTTGCATCTACATGAGGGTAAGCCTTTGGTAATCGCGCATGGATTTAATATAACTTCTGAGCTCCTGCTCCAGTGCCGGCGCGGCGACACCAGTTTGTAAACGCTGCCGTACAAATACAAAGAGAGTTTTGTGGGGCTGATAGGCTTAATCAATCGACATTCATTATGAAAAATCATATATATAAAAAAAATTAACAGATGTATTGTCTTCTTGCCTCTTCCTCAGTCTTCTTCCCCTTTCTTTAGTTGCTTAGAATTTTAATTTCTTATTTTCCTTTGTCCCAACCCAGTCGATCAAGAGAGACATGATCTTGACCCCAAAGGGAATCTATCTGCTGGGACGTGAGAAGGTGAAGAAAGGACCGGAGAAAGGACAGATACATGAAGTGCTGAAACGAAAGCTGGAGTTTGGAAGCATCAGTGGTGTCTCTCTCAGGTAGGACGCGAAAGATGTTGCAGTGGTTAAGGATGCCACCTGGAGACGTGGGATGTAATCCCGGCGATGGAAACCTTAGTTTCAAATAAAACTGATTTGATTTGATTTGATTTGATTTAGGACGCTAGTTATTCAAGTGTCTAAAACTTCTATATATTCAACTTTTCATCTCCTTTTATACTGAGACCTTTTTAAACTGTTTCAAACCTTCATACTTAGCTATCCAGTTTAACGTCAGCTTTTTCAGCCTTCACACACATTTTCAGCAGGAAATGCATTTTCTAGTTTTATTTGCTTACTTTTTTTTAAATTATTATTGTTATCATTATTGGTTTGTTTTTAAATATTTTAATTATTTAATGTATTTAAAAAAATACATATATATACACAGTATATACTGGTTTTTCAATATATTTTACTTATTAATTTATATATATATATTTTTGGGGGGAATTAGTTTACTTATAACTTGGTTGTGTTATACCTGTGTCTTTATTAATTAGATTATTTTTCTTACCTTGTAGTATTTCATGGCCTGTTTCTCAAAACGTGAACTTGAGCACTTTTGTTGCATTAGCTCATATATTTCATGTATGTTATTTATGTTCTATGTGTATAGTTACATTGAGACAAGTGTGTTTTCGACTAATTGAAATGTCCCTTTATAAGAGATGCACCTCTACAGCTGCTAATGCTGGTGGGGACGTGTGGTTTAGGATGTGGTGCAAAATACAAGCGCTAGCATCTAGCTGTAAACAACCAACTGTATGAGAAGCCGCTAACGCAACATGAGTAAATATAGCAAACGGACTGAGTGTTCTCACAAAATGTAGTCATCTGGTTAATGCTTTATCAGCTTGACATTTCCGCAGACATACATATTCCACGATTACAGTTAGACACTGCAGGTGAATAGGGTACATATTTTAACTTATATCATCATGGAACTTTGACATTGATTATTAACATTAAAACACATTTTTTCTTTATTGCAATTTTTCCAGAAATTTTTAATAATTGGGCAAATTCTAACGGCATTATCTAACAATATCCATCAAAAAATATTTAGCTATTTATATATATATTTTAAATACAATATACAATACAATATAATTTTAAAAGAACACAAACACACAACTGTTAAAGTGAACACACAAACAAAAGATAAAAGATAAAATAAACAACTAACATGGCGTGCTCTACTTAAATTAAAGGTAAATGTAAAGCAAAAAATAAAAAAGTCAAAAAGGTGTCATGAAGGTCACTTCAGCGCTGCTATATAGTCCAGGAAAGGGATGACTGTGGCTCAGTTGGCAGAGCGGGTCGGCTGATGATCAAAGGGTTGGAGGTTCGATCCCCGCCCTGCCTCCTGTGTCACAGTTGTTCTGTCCTTGGGCAAGACACTTCACCCACCTTGCCTCGTGTGAATGTCGATAGTTAGTCTGCTATCGGTGTATGAATGTGTGTGTGAATGGTAACGTGGGAAAGGAAAACAGGTCTTCCTTGCAAAAGAGTCTTCGGTCTCAATGGGATATACCTGTAGAAATAAAGGTTAAAAAAAAAAAAAAAAAAAGCTGCCATATGTGCTTAACCCATTGATGACGGCTGCTGCGCGATGCCACATTGGCTCTCCTGCCTGATGCTGCATCACGCAGCATTATTACTTTATCTAATTTTCATGGCATTCCCAGCATAGAATGCACTGTCATTGGTTCAAATACACATGAGGTGGGTTTTGTTGATTTTTTTAAGACCACGTGACCACCCAAAAGTTGTGTGGTTTGCCGAAAATCACGTCAATCAAAAAAATAAAAAATAAAAAAATAAAACAAAATAATAAAAAAAATACGCCGGCTATGTCGGCGACAGAACAGTTAGTGGCGTTTGGTGCGCAGAATCAAGGTCTACTATAGACTACTGACGAAAATCACACAACACATTGCATCTATTTATTAACAATATTTAATAATTTTCTAATTCATCTAATTTTGACGATTTTTAGAAATATTTGTTGGTTTGTAAGCGCTAAGGGAGCATGTTTAAATAAAACCTGTGAACCTTAACTTTTAAATGTATTTATAATTTTATGTCATGTTTCTATGTGCTACACAGGCTTAGATATTAAGGTTTTGGTAGACTTCACAATTCCTACTATTTTTTCAGAAAACCCTCAGGCATTAAGGACATGCATCCTAGATTGCCATAGTCATCAATGGGTTAAATTTTCCAGCTTTCCCTGAAATCTCTTAACGGATTTTCTCCATATATAGAGTGAGAACTCCATGAGCCACATATCGGAGCATGGGGCTATGTGTCATCTAACTTTAACTGTACTTTTTGATTTTGTATATTATATTTGTGTATTTAAATTGTAACTTTTTCTTTTCTTTGCTGCAGCACTCGACAGGATGATTTCTTTGTGCTCCATGAGTCTCAGTACGACAGTCTGCTGGAGTCAAACTTTAAGACAGAGTTTCTCAGCCTGCTGTCCAAGCGCTACGAGGAGGTCAACAAGAGGAAACTCACCATCTCCTTTAATGACAGGTAGACGGACCTACACACCATGGGACACACTACACGCGCATAGAGACACAAGGGCTTCCAAAGATGAGTGAAAACGGTTTCAAAATGACAAATAAACTCTAAAACTAAACGAAAAGCTTAAAGGAATTCTTCACCCATACGGAACCGTTGTTCTATCATTATAAAATCGCTATTATAATATAATGAATGAGGTTTTTCTTCCCTTGGCCCAGCTGTCCTGTTATTCCTAACCCTACATTTTACTCGTGTGATGTCACACAAGTAAAATTTAGGGTTAGACAGTGAGACCATAAAATACTCTTTCTGCCTTTTCTCAGGCTAGGATGATCCGATTACAGGAATGTTTGCACATTTATACTACATAGGATCTCAGAGTTCAATACACCTTCGTATAACCACCGGTGAAGTAGGTCTTTAACATAAACAGGCCCTAACAGAGTGTGTCCCCCCTCAGACTGGAGTTCCGGGTGAAGAAGGAGGGCTGGGGCGGAGGAGGCTCCAGGGTGGTGGTATTCCAGAGGGGACAGGGAGACCAGACTCAGCTCAAACCGGGAGGAAAGACCCTCACTGTGACTGTAGGGGACGGCCTGCCCAAGTCCTCCAGTGAGTTTAAATCAATGAATGAATTAGTGTGAGTGAGTGAGTGAGTGAGTGAGTGAGTGAGTGAGTGAGTGAGTGAGTGAGTGAGTGAGTGTGAAAATGTAGTATGTATGTTGTACATGTTTCTACATATTTGTTTTGTATGAATGTTGTTGTAACTGAACACATATCTCCTCAGAGCCGACCAGGAAAGGAGCTCCACAGTCTAGGGGTGGAGGGAGACACAATGCTGGCAGCAGAGGTAAAGTCACACATCTATCTATCTATCTATCTATCTATCTATCTATCTATCTATCTATCTATCTATCTATCTATCTATCTATCTATCTATCTATCTATCTATCTATCTATCTATCTATCTATCTATCTATCTATCTATCTATCTATCTATCAAAAACTGTATTTTTTTCCCATTCTTTATTAAGAAGCACTTATTTTATCTCTCTCTCTCCTCAGCTCACCAGAATGGAGCCGCCCAGTTCTCCCGCTCCGCTCCCAGTCGTCCCTCTGACGTCACGTATTCCTCCACACACAAGCAGCAGGGCCACACGCAGGGCCGTCTCCCCAGCACCGCTCTGCCTAAACTGGGCAACCAGCGGGCGCCTAGACCCCCCTCCCAGGGCCAGCACACCCAGGGAAACATGGACTTCCTCAATGTGCCTGACCAGGGCATGTCAGGGTGAGAACAAGAGAATCACCTTGTTATATTACTACAAAAAAAAGTCCAGCTTAATTAAAGACGCAGTGCGTAGAATTTATTTATTATATAATTAGAATTATTATTATTACATTTTCTAGTTGAAACTGTATGTGGGTGGCTGTGGTTAAGTGGGTAAGGTGGTCGATCCTCAAATATCGGGTCGTTGGTTCGATCCCCCCATCCCCCTGCCACATGTCAAAGTGTCCCTGAGCAAGACACTGAACCCCAAATTGCTCCTGATAGTTAGCCTGCTATTAGTGTATGATTGTGTGTGTGAATGGTAACGTGGGAATAGGAACAGGTCTCCCTTGCTAAAGAGACTCTGGTCTCAATGGGGTTTACCTGTATAAATAAAAGTAAAAAACATAAAGAAATGTAGAGAAATAGGCACCTGTGAGTGGAGTTGATTAGTCACTTAGAATCAGTGCAAACCAGCTTAGTGTGTTTTTAAGGGTTGTCAAGGTGATGCTGAACACCTACCGAGCCCAAACAAACAAACACATTTAATAGAGAGAGAGAGAGAGAGAGAGAGAGAGACAAGAGAGAGAGAGAGAGATAGAGAGAGAGAGAGAGAGAGAGACAAAGAGAGAGAGAGAGAGAGAGATACACCTTTTTATTGACAGAGTGGAAGGCCTGATGCTGATCCACTAGTTTCAGCTTGAAGCAAACTGGTTTGTAGCTATTTTTCGTCACATGTCAAACAAATTACAAAGACGCTGCCAACCGTTAAGAATGTAAACTGTGGAAGGCAGGGCAGAGATAACATTCAGACAGAGGTGGACAAGGTTCAATAGAGTCTGTAGTACAATGACTCTATGCATAAAAAACACACAAATGTTGATTTATGCATTAAAGTCATCTTAAACTCAGATTGTATTTATTTTAAAGGCTTACACCTCCTAGACCTGTAACAGCAAACAAGGGGGAATCAACAAAATGTGCTGATAGACAGACAGACAGATAGATAGATAGATAGATAGACAGACAGATAGATAGATAGATAGATAGATAGATAGATAGATAGATAGATAGATAGATAGATAGATAGATAGATAGATAGATAGATAGATAGATAGATAGATAGATAGATAGATAGATAGATAGATAGATAGATAGATAGATAGATAGAAGCTATAAAATCAACAAAAACTGAAAACTCCTCTTAGCCACTTTCACTAGTTATTTCATCTCTTTGTCATGTCTCTCTCCCTTCACAGTAAGCAGAGGAAGCGTAGCATCAGCCAGCGCCCCCCTCCTGCCCCTAAACCTCAGCCCCGGCCCACGGGACCTCTGTGTCGGGCGCTGTACCAGTACGCGGGACAGGACACGGACGAGATCAGCTTTGACGCCAATGAAGTCTTCGACCTGGTCAAAGAAGGTGAGTGAATGTGGTGTAGTAGTCCAGCAGATAGGTGCAATATATGAAGGAATTGTGCTCTTTTTATACAAACATGAGCTTTGGCACACTGTTAGAGCATGCCCTAAGGACGATTTTTGGCTATAAGGCCATCGGCAATTTTATATATATATATATGTACATACTCTAACCACTATAGCCATATCTGCTGGACTATAGTGGTTAGAGTGTTAAGAGCCACCCCCATAGAGGCTCAGTCCTCTTCACAGCAGACCCGGGTTAGAATACAGCCCGCGGTCGTTCTCTGCATGTCATTCCCCTCTCTGCCCCATTTCAATTATGTCTCTCCAAAGAAAACTGTGTAAAGAAAATTAAGAAATGCCAAAAAATAATCTTTAAAAAAAAAATATATATGGAATGAATGAAATGGAAAGCAACCACTCAGCACTTTATTCACAAGTTCTAGAGCAATAGGGCAATGTGCAATACATTTATTAACACCTCCATTTTATCACTACGCCTCATATTCCCATCATGTGATACAGCAAAGTGCACTTTAACTTACAGACTGTTATGCACCACTGTTGTTGACATTTAAATGTTTGTTTTTCTCTTGCTTTTTGTGTGTGTTTGAAGCCATCATGCACTGTGCTCATGCTCAAATATCCCCAGGGCCCCGGGACAATAAAGTGTTGCCTAACCTTACCTAAGGTGGACAGCATAGTGACTGTTGATAGTTAGCCTGCTAGTGGTGTATGAATGTGTGTGTGTAAATGGTAATGTGTAAATGGGAACAGGTGTTCCTTGAAAAAAGAGTCTCCGGTCTCAATGGGATTTACCTGTATAAATAAAGACTTAAATTAAAAAAAAAAAAAAAATTACAAATAAAAATACATTATCAAAACATTAAGCCCAGAAGCAGTTTTAAATGATCTGATATATTTGAAATGTTTAAACAAAAACTAAAATGTCGGGCAGCTCCGGTGGTGTAGTGGATAGAGCGCGTACCATATCGGCTCCGGCCTTCGTTGCAGTGGTCGCGGGTTCAAACCTGCCCGTGGACCTTTACTGCAGGTCATCCCCCCTCTCTCTCTTGTCTCCCCATTTCAACTCTGTACTGTCTAATAAAGCTTGAAAATGCCAAAAAATTATCTTAAAAAAAAAATGTATATTTTATTTCCTCTATAGATCCATCGGGTTGGTGGACGGGCCGTATCCGAGGCAGAGAAGGTCTGTTCCCAGGAAACTACGTGGAGAAGATTTGAACAGGACGAGATGGGAACTATACTCTGTGTCTTCTGAGAAATACCAGAGCGCATATTGTGCGATAAAACAAAACTGCCTGTCTGTTGTCTGTCTATGGTTTAAAGGTAGATCTTCATTCACTATGGAAAACAGGGTCGTTTTAAAGTGTGGCCTCAAACCGTTGACTTTTGAACCACGCATAACTTGTTTGTCACGGTATACTGTACAAACACACATCAATGATACTATCATGACCTTAGAACCAGTGTTGGGGAGTAGAGAACTACATTTTGTTATTGTCGATTTAATAATTTTCTACAAAGTAGTTTGAACAATTTTTTTCTAAGTAGCTTTAGTTAACCAAACTAGATTTCTCCCTAGGGTAGCTTAGCTCTAGTTTCAACTTCTTACAGTGTGAAGTCATTGGTAGTCTGCAAAGTGACGCTTAAAAAAAAGTAACAAACCCAACACTGGTTAAAACACAGATAAACCAACCACAATTTTTCTGATTCCTTCACTGAAAATAACTCAATCAAAGTTACACCATTAAAGCTGGGGTATGTGATTTCTGATTGGTCAAAGTTAACAAGAACTGACACTTTGACCAATCAGAGCGAGGCCCCGATTCGCTGTTCTTATTGGCTGTTGGGACTGTCCATTCACTTTGGCACGACTTTGTTGGTGTAGAGCGTGTCAGGGAGGGACCATAGGGGAGGGACCAAAGAGAACAAGTTGAGCGGTTGAGGTATTTGGATTCGAATCTCTATCCCAACTGCCATTTTATCCCCAAATCCTCCACCCCAGCTTTAATGAAAAAATGACATCAAATTGCTAACTGGTGTCTAAAGTGTGTATATATATCTGTTTGTCAGTATTCCAAGAGAGCGCCATAAAATCAAGTAAAAACAGGCAGCCATTTTTGAAATTATATTGAATATGCAATAAAGTGAACTTGACTGTTATGTTTGCACTATAACAAACCTGCTTCAGATGAATCAATACATTTGACCTTAAAGGGGCACTGTGTAATGTGACATCATCAAGAAAGTTCTAGAATGCAACGCTCCCTGGGTAACCCCAACCCTTTTGAATAATAACAGAAGCTACAGTGGCCTTCAAGGACAGGAACAATTCTACATTTTAAACAATGCACCTGATGACATTCCAAAAACATGGATTCCTCCATACGACTTGCCCACTCAATGGACAAAATGTAACATTAATATTTGTAATTCTCCGCTCAGGAGGATAATTCTGATTATTGGCAGAGGTGATTTTACTCCAATGAGGACATATTTATGAATGAGGATATTGATTTGAGCTAATGAATTACTTAAAATGTTACACAGTGTCCCTTTAAAAAAAATCCTGAATATTTTTTTTATATTTTCACCTCAAGGTTGTTTGCACTGTTTTAGGTTGTGTCATCGTAAGTTATAAAAGGATTTCTAAATAACGACAGAAAGAGGTGACTTATTACTTTGATATTTTAAAAGGTATTTTTCTGCTAATTTAGCTTTTTACTGTTAATTTTTTTCACTGTTAGTTTTTGTAAATGTACTAGAAGGGAAAAGAAAGAATGAATAAACTATTTCACTATGTTTGTTTTTTGTTGTACAGAAAGTCGAGTATTTTAAGAAAATTGTACTAACAGTAGTAGGCATAGCTAAAATAATTTGAAACAAAAAATTGAAAAAGTAAAAAAAATAATAATAATAATTAAAAATGAGAGAAACGAGAGAGAGAGAGAGAGGGGGGGAGAGAGAGAGGGAGAGAGACACAGAGAGAGAGAGAGACAGACAGACAGATTCCAACAACAACTCTCATGCTCTTCTTCCCATTAGAAATCGTTCATGCTAGGGCAGCAGGCAGGTTACACACACACACACACACACACACACGGGCAGGTGGACCGGTTGAGCGTTTCTAGAGAAAACCTGAGATTCCATCGGCATGCAACGTCCGGCATCTCCCTGTAACACGTGTTGATAGTATCAATACGTATTATATCATACCAGTCTATATTCATGATATATCTACTATAGTACTGTGATCATATTTGACGTTTATGTACTTTTTTTTAACCTCAAATTTATAGTTTTTCTTGCAATGTTTCTTATAAGATATATTTTTATAACTTTTTTACATTTTAATTTGTAGTTTACACTTTAAATCATGAATATCCATAATTTAGGCTACAGTAGGCCTACTGTAATTTATTTTAATTAGGCCTATACACTTTCAATATGGAACCAACGTAAACAAAACATTTTTTCCCGGGGCCTAAAGAATGTGAGTGTAGTTTATAGGCTATAAGATGTGGCTGCCCTTTGAGAGAGACCAACATGTTACTGGTAAAAAATAGAAACACTTTTTTTTTTTTTTTTTTTTCAATAAACGAACAAAACATACCAGTCCATTCCAGACATTTTCGCTCGGGAAATTTGAACTCGTTGAGCGATGACGTCATAATAGTCTCGTGCA
This sequence comes from Hyperoplus lanceolatus, assembly GCA_026929865.2. Lineage (NCBI taxonomy): Eukaryota > Metazoa > Chordata > Actinopteri > Uranoscopiformes > Ammodytidae > Hyperoplus > Hyperoplus lanceolatus. The sequence goes on along the minus strand of CM049403.1, from coordinate 31,634,259 downwards.
ACAGGATCGGGAGGATTGTTGCGCTCGTGCTGCTCCGCCTACGTTTAAATGCACCTGTTGTAGACCTGGCCTGCTGTGTCACCCGTAGCACAGAGCAACAGCTGTGACTGACTGATAGGAGCAACATGGGAGGTAAGGCTCATTCATTTATTATACTACTAACACCATATTAAACTTACAGCTTTTGTTTTGAAATTATTTATTATTTAGAATTGATTTATTTAACTTTTATGACTTTTTTTTAGACTAGAATATGTGTGAAACTGTTCTTATTCAAACAAGAGATTACTGGAACTATCCTGTTGTGATCACCTTAGTGACTGAGAGTGCTCATGTGTGTGTAGATCAATTGCGAACTTTTTCAACAGTATATAATCCTATGTGTGGTTTGATTTACTATGGCAAATTCACAATGCCAATAGTCAATATTCAAGTCATATCAATTGTGTTAACAGTCAATTGTTCACTGGATATACACTATTGTATTAAAGCTATTACTGTTAATACTCAAAAGGCACTTTATTAGTAACACTTTTACACAGTCATGCAAGAAGTATTTTTATAACATCAGGTTTAGTTGGTATTTTTTATTTATTTCAAACATCTGAGAAAGAAATATATAAAGAGATTAGAAAGATAAAAAAGGAATATATATATATATATATTTTGTGAATAAATGAACCAACTAAGTAAATATCGATCCAATAAAAATAGATTCACAAACTTATAAAATATTTGATAAAATTCAACATGTCCGTGCCATGTAACAATCAAATGATAGTGACTCACATTTGGTCATAATGATTTGCGTGAGATGACTGAGATCATGTGCTGTGTTTCCAGACTGGTGACTATATGTAGCAGTGTGCAATCCAGATGCATCATGGATCTTTTCCAATGTGTTTGAAGCTTGATGCTGCACACTACTAGCAGCCATATCTCTACTAGTCATTTCTATACCTTGTAGAAACTCTGAACTTTGTTAAATTCAGAGATTATTTTTACTTTTTCAAGTAAGAGCAGATAGTTAGATACACCTAAACTAATATTTATTTATTTATGAATTAATTAATTATTCCGGACAATTACACACAATACACAATTTTCTCTTTGCATATTCATACATATTACTTTGTGTTATATGCAGTTAGTTAGTCTATCTCTAATTTCTCTGCAACTATTAGGATTGTTGCAGTGTGAATTGATGTGCTTTATTTTTAGTGCTATTTTAATTTTGTCCCTGTGTGTTTGTCTGTATAATGTGGTTCATTGTGCTGCTGCATGTCTTGGCCAGGTCACCTTTGAAAAAGAGATTTTTAATCTCAATAGTTTTTTTTCTCCTGGTTAAATAAAGGTTAAATAAAAAAATTAAAAAAATCTCAGTGTCTGTTGTTAGTTCTAGTTTGTTAAGATGTTTCTTGTGTAACTGTAATCATGCACAAGATTAGGGGGGAGACACTGCAAGTAAAAAGATATTTTTTCCAAGCCGCCATGCATGGTACATTTTGAGATTGTTGGCTAATTTTGCTTCAATAACATTCTTTCATACACTAAATAAAAGGTCCTTAATATACATTGAGGTGTTTATTTGACTAAACCTGGTCTCTTGTACATACTCTTCTTAAAAAACATTAGTAATATGTATTGTCACCTGCAGTGTCTCGACTACTAAATCTCAGAAATTGTTAATCTTAATCTAAACAATCCTTTTTAACGACCTCTGTTGAGATTGTGAGAAAGTATTCAAAGTCATATTTGAATATGAAGCTCAGGTTCGTGTTGAAACTATATTTCCATAAACCACATACGTATATATATTCAAATGCTGTCTGCCCCTTATACACCTGTGTGTTATCTGATGGCGAGAACACAAAGTCTGTGGTGAAACGGCAGATGTTGTCTCACCCTGCGTTCCAAATCGCATACTCTTTATTTTTTCTATTCTGCATACTACATCTGACCATAAAAATAATCTAGTTTGCATGCACTAGTTAGCATGCACTAGTAAGCATGCAGTAGGTATGAAATTGGGACATACTTTAACTTTTTTATGTTATCATAACATCGCGCCTTGATCTTGCCTCTTGCTAATATATCTGTTGCATCGCTGGTTGTTTTCATACGGAGGCTCAGTCGATGTTATGTCATTTACGGTGCGCACTGGATTGTGGGACAGAATCGCCCCCAATAGCATGCTGATTTCAACACTAAAAATCTCTACCGGATGTAGTAGACATCCGGGTATTTTTAAGCACAGGCTACTAAATCTGACCACCAAGAATTGGGACTTATTCAATCTTTTTTCTACCATACTAAATAGCAGAAAGTATGGGGATTAGAATGCAGGGTTATTCTTTTTCTAGCATACTTAATAGTATGGAAGTAAGTATGGGTATTGGAACACAGGGTTAGTCATTGCCTGATTTTTTGTAATGAGATTTATTTTGCCCCTCTCTCTGTCTGACAGGCTTTCCTTCAAGTGAGAAGATGGGCGGAGGGTTCGCCTATGAGAGTTCAGAGATCGACTGGTGTGAAGACAACTACAGACACTCTGAGAATGTAGTGGAGTATTTCAACACTGTAAGTCCAGCTTTTCTATCTATCTATCTATCTATCCATCTATCCATCTATCCATCTATCCATCTATCTATCCATCCATCCATCCATCCATCTATCCATCTATCTATCTTATAGCTAGTTCTAGTCGTACTTTTTTTAAATATCAAACACATTTCTACTGAAAGGGCCACAGGATAGAAACAAAACAAATGAAAGGACAGGTTTTTTTCCATTATGCGCTTTCAGAAAAAAAACTGTCGAAATCTCAAGAATAAAGACGAAATACAATTTTGGGAATAAACTTGACAGTTCCAGAATGTGGGAAAGTTGGAAATATGTCGACAGATTCAAACTGGTTGCAGCAAAGATGCATCGTTTGTGTTTTAATAACATTAACTGTAGGTTCTCAAAGTTACAATGAAAAACACAACAACTTTCTCTTCTTCACTTTTTTCCCTCTCTCCCCGGGCCATTATACTCTTCTGTAAATGTGTTTATGTCTAAAATACTTGATCTTAAAGGTGGGCTTGATGACACCTTTTTGACTTTTTTTCTTCTTTTGCTTAACATTTACCTTTTATTCAAACAATGTCCTTAGAAACCTGTTACGCAGTGTACACAATGTCAGATGTTTACTTTGTTTTCCTTTCGTTTGTGTGTTCACTTTTTCAGTTGAGTGTTTGTGTTCTTTAAAAGGAAAAATCAAAAAAAAATAATTAAAAAAAGGGTGGGCTTGTTTGGTCTGTTGATTGACTGACTGTATTTTGTATGTTTTTCCAACAGATTAGCAACATTTCCTTCTTCATCATTTCCCCCATCATGCTCTACCTCCTTCACCCGTACGCCAAGGAGAGAAACCTGGCCATTCACCTGGTCTGGACCATGATGATATTTGTGGGTCAGTAACTGCCTTTCTAGACCTGTTCCCGTTCCCACATTTCAATTCCCACACACATTCATTCATTCATTCATTCATTCATTCATCTAATAATAGAGGAAGTGACGACAGACCAGGCCAGACGTGGTGCATGTGTCCCTGACAAACTTTTTTTCCGATTCCCTCACATTCATACACCGATAGCAGGTTAACTATCGGGAGCAATTTAGGGTTCAAGATTAAAGCTGGGGTGGAGGATTTGGGGAGAAAATGGCAGTTGGGATAGAGTTTCGAATCCAAATACCTCAACCGCTCCACTTGTTCTCTTTGGTCCCTCCCCTATGGTCCCTCCCTGACACGCTCTACACCAACAAAGTCGTGCCAAAGTGAATGGACAGTCCCAACAGCCAATAAGAACAGAGAATCGGAGCCTCGCTCTGATTGGTCAAAGTGTACAGCTCATGTTAACTTTGACCAATCAGAAATCATATAGGGGAAGGTGGGGTGATTTGTGCATTTTGGAAGTTGCAAAACCCATTGTTTCTAGAAAACCGTGGAAGAAATTGGAAATGTGACCACATATTTAAGAAGAGCCATCCATTTGACTCATCCTGTAAAGAAGGGAGACACAAGGAATAAGATATAAGCACATTTAAGCTCAAAAAACTGTGTTTTGCCTTTCAAAGTAAAATTTCCATGATCAAGGTTTTTTGATTATTGTGTCTGAACAATTATAGACACGTTTGAAAACATTTGACACATGTTTTAGTGCTTTGGTATGCTACACTTTGAGTCTATATAATTAGCACAATGTCAACCCTAAATTGCTGCATCATGCCTATTATCCAAAATTCTGGGGATGGGGTGATTTGTGCGCAAGGGCCTGGGTGAGTTATAAGTAAGTAAGTAAGTAAAATGTATTTATAAAAGCACATTTATGACAGTTTGCACTGTCCAAAGTGCTGTACATAGTGCATTCAGTAGGTAAACAATGAAGGTAAAATAACAATAACCAAAATAAAAGACGTAAAGCCCATACATCCACATAAACACAGATAGTAGTGCAGAGGTAAGTAAGTAGTGCAGAGGTTAATGGGGAGGAAACACCAGGGTGTACATATGGGTTTTGAGCCTTGATTTAAAGGCAGAAATGTAGGGGGAATCACATTTGTCAGGTGGCAGTTGGTTCCACAAGCACGGAGAAACTAGTGCAAAGTACATTTCTGAGAGTTGTGCCAGTGGCATGGCTGTATACGCTGGTCACCAAAAGAAAGTGATTGTCTACAGTAGCTCAGAAGAGAGTGACATCTCAATTCCACTTAACGACACCACTGATGAGAGTTCAGATGGCCAGAAAGATGATGATGGTGACTTTGTCATTGTGACACAATGACGCACAAATCACCGACAAGACAACTTTTTTTCCGAAAGCTATATTTCTTAAACAGTTTATTCCAGATCCAAAGTTTTTATTGCCAGGGATGCACAACATCCTGAAATATATGTACATATTTGAGTTGGAGACATAACTGTCAAGGCCTCACTTTAAAATCACTTTGAGTAAAAAGTTGCACAAATCACCCCACCTTCCCCTACCCCAGCTGTGCAATAAAAACATGAATAATTTGACATTAAAAATAGTTTATTCCCTCTCTTTACAGGTCTGTTCTCTGCGTACTTCCACATGACCCTGAGTTTCGTTGGTCAGATGTTAGATGAGCTGTCCATACTGTGGGTCATAGCTGCAAGTTATTCTATGTGGTTCCCTCGCTGTCGCTTCCCTTCATTCATCAAAGACAGGTAAAGAAAACCTCAGAGCAATTAAAGACCTCCTTCACCAGTGGGAATATGAAGGTGTATTGAACTCTGAGATCCTATGCAGTATAAATGTGCAAACATTTTTGAAATCGGTTCATCCTAGCCTGAGAAAAGGCAGAAAGAGTGTTTTATGGTCTCACTGTCTAACCCTACGTGAAGTATTCCTTTTAAGATGGAGTCAGCGATTCTGGAGAACGCTTGTTGTAAAAAAAAAATGACTACATCTCGTCCAAATCAGTGAATATCTCCTCAAGATCCGCTACCTGTACGTACTGTGTGCGCATGACTAAAATCTGGTGTTCGTACTCAACTTAGGCTCGGTAAACTGGGCATGTACTTTGCTACGATGGGCCCCTTTTGTTTTGTTTACCTACCAGTTTACAGAGCCTAGGCTGTGTATTAACACTAATGATCAAAACAATTCAGGGCACACACATCATGTTCAGGTAAAGGAGATATTCACTGATTTCGACAGAATGTGCTATTGACAAGATTCAAGATTCAAGATGGTTTTATTGTCACATGCAACATACAACTATTACAGAGCAGTCGCTGGCAATGGAATTCTTTAGTCCTGACTTCCTTCAACACAGCGCAATATAAGAAAAAGTATAAGAGGAACACAAGCAGGAGAACAGAGACCTAAATACAAAACTAAATGAATGTAAAATGTGAATAGACTTCTTTATCCAGATGTCGACTTAAAAATCCTTCTTGGAATTAAAACATTCCAGAGTCAAATTCCTTGTATATGTTCAAATGAAAACAATATTGATTTTGATTTACATTTGTAAACAGGACTGTGTTGTGTCAGACTCACACACACACACACACACACACACACACACACACACACACACACACACACACACACACACACACACACACACACACACACACACACACACACACACACACACACACACACACACACACACACACACACACACACACACACACACACACATAGATGTTCTCCAGTATCACTGACTACACCTTTAACCCAAAACGACACATGCATTAGTCAACTCTCTGTGTGTATTCTGTGGTAACAGATTGCCTAAGGACTCATTCAAACACTGGATAACCCTTTAATAAGAGAAAACAATGAGAGTGTGTCAAAGGCACGCCACACTGGAACCTAACCTTTACCTGCCGAGAAGCCTGTTTGACAGCCCTAACAAGACTACATGTGTCACACACACAATCAGACACGCACACACACACACACACACACACACACACACACACACACACACACACACACACACACACACACACACACACACACACACACACACACACACACACACACACACACACACACACACACACACACACACACACACACACACACACACACAATACTGCTTTCCCATTTAAATGGGTTCCCGCTATTGTTAAAAACTGCAGCTGCACCTTAAACCTGTGTAAATATTTAAACACAAGGGAAAAGATTAATAAAATTTTGATGAGGATCTGAAAAATAATCCCCCACAGGTCCGACTCAGCGGCCTCAAGAAGATTTTCCATTTTTTTTTTAAATTATGAGTTTGTACGGTGGCCCTGAGAGCTCAACGCACTGCAACTTAAAGCTACAGTGCGTAACTTTTACATATAAATGAATGTTAGTTACATTCAAGCCATCGCCAAACGAGTTGACACAAAGTTGATTAAGCCTATCAGCTCCACAAAACTTTCTCTGTATTTCTCAGTATGGCAGCGTTTACACACTGGTGTCGTTACAAACTGGTGTCGCCCCCCCCCCCCAGCCCTGACACTGGTGCAGGAGCTCAGAAAAAATCCCCCACGAAGAGCCCAAGAGAAATGTTTCAGTTGTTGTTTCTACTGCTAAGAAAAAAAAACCTGGACGTACATCAGAAGGAATAAAATCCATTCTCACGGCTTATCTTCTCTGTCTCTTCATCTTTAGATCCATGTTTTCCAACCTGGTCCTGGTTATAACCGTCATCAGCACATTGTCTTCATTCGTCAAACCGACAGTCAACGCCTACGTGCTAAACTGCTTCGGCCTCCACCTGCTATTCATCCTCGCTATGGAGATGAAGAGGTAAGAATTCTACTTAGAACTTTAAAACAGGAGTGCTCCGGTGGCGTAGTGGATAGAGCGCGCGTACCATATCGGCTCCGGCCTTCGTCGCAGTGATCGCGGGTTCAAATCCGACCCAGGTCACTGCAGGTCATCCCCCCCCCTCTCTCTCTGTCTCCCCATTTCAACTCTGTACTATCCAATAAAGCTTGAAAATGCCAAAAAATTATCTTAAAAAAAGAACTTAACATATTTGTTGTTAACTACTTTTGGAAACACTTTGAAATATGTTCATAAAGTTGTAATAAAGTTGAAAGTCCTGTGCTCAACTTGTTTTCAGTATTATCCTATTGCTAGCGTTGAGTCTTTTCTGGGACCAAGACTTCACATAAGAAGACAGGTCAGGTCTTATTTTTCCAGCAAGTTTTATCACTATTTATGTTTTTTTCCTATTCATGCACAATATTATATTTAGTTTAAATCTGATTAAATTGGCTTTTATATGTGGCTCATGGAGTTCTCTAGCTCTCTGTATATGGAGAAAATCTGTTATGAGATCTCAGGGAAAGCAGAAAGATTTAAATAGATATGGCAGCCTTTCCTTGACTATATAGCAGTGCTGAAGTGACCTTCATGACACCTTTTTGACTTTTTATTTCATGCTTAACATTTAGCTTTAGATTAAACAATGTCTTTATAAACCTGTTAAGTAGAGTACGCCATGTTAGTTGTTCATGTTGTTTTGTCTTTTGTTTGTGTGTTCACTTTCTCAGTTGTGTGTTTGTGTTCTGTAAAATGATAAACCCAAGCATAAAGTATTTACATTTTTTATTTTTTTAAATCTGATTCAACTTTAATTTTTAAACCATTTTGAATCTTGACAATCTGATATTGGAATATCTATCTATCTATCTATCTATCTATCTATCTATCTATCTATCTATCTATCTATCTATCTATCTATCTATCTATCTATCTATCTATCTATCTATCTATCTATCTATCTATCTATCTATCTATCTATCTATCTATCTATCTATCCATCCATCCATCCATCCATCCATCCATCCATCCATCCATCCATCCATCCATCCATCCAGTTGTTTATTAACCAGTTTCCCTGTTTCTCAGTTGTAAGGACCAGAAGGTTTTGCGTTTGGCGAAGCTGTGTGGAGCTCTGTGGCTGATGGCCATCGTCTGCTGGATCAGTGACCGCGTGGGCTGCAGCTTCTGGCAGAGCATCAACTTCTGCTACCTGCACAGCATCTGGTGAGGCCTGGATCACTATAGAGTTATATACATAATATCTGGCCATTGAAACACAATAATCAAGTACCAAGTATGATAGATCATATTGAAATAGAAAGATCAGAACATATCTGGTGAGGCCTAGCTCGTTCATCTTTATTTGCCTTTGACTTTTCAAGCATGTTACATTGAAATTAAACTAGTATATTGTTCATTTGCAATACCTGTTTAGTAGGAAAAAACCTTGTTAATGAATGATGATCTTCACATGTCCACTCAGTAATGGGTCAAATATTGAAAAAGCTTCACAATACAAATATCTTGGTATCTGACTTGATGACCTTCAAGTACTATATAAATAACCGTGTATGCAAACTTCTTCTTTGCTTCTGTAAACTTCAGTGTAAACGGTCCGGCAAACCTCGCATACACAATCGATCGTTAAGTAGACAGTATGTAGTATATACATGATGAGTATGTAGGAGGGAGGACGTTAGTAGGCCGTTTCAAACACAGCCATAGTCACTGGAGTTGAGATAGCTACATCAGTCATGATCCTGTCCAAGGTTGGGTGGTCATACTTGACGTGGAGATGTAATTTTTACTGGTATATACAGTACAAGGCCATTATTATTACTTTTTTTACGATATTTTTTTTTGGCATTTTTATGCTTTATTGATAGTGTAGAGACAGAGTTGAAATGGGGCAGAGAGGGGAGTGACATGCAGAGAACGACCGCGGGATGGAATCGAACCCGGGTCCGCTGCTGGCTGAGGCCCATGGGGGGGGCGCCCTACCAACTGAGCAAAGGGCGCCCCTACAAGGCCATTGTTGACCATCTTCTATCTCCTCTCTATTGAACTATTCCTATAGATTTTACCATAGGCTACTCGCTCCACTGATTTGCTGCTACTTCAAGCCTCTGCAAATAAGAGCTTTCTCTCAATGATCCTTCGAGATTAAAGCATGTATAAGAGTATTTTATGGTTGCGATAAGTTACAGTAAGGATAATCAAGGCATTGACGTCTAGTCAAAGTCACAATATCTTCCCAACTGTAGCCTCAGTGCTTTGGTTGACTTAACCCAAGAGAGTAACTTTGGGTCCGACATTGGGGGGGAAGGGAGGGGTTCAAATCCATATTTGGGGACATTGCATTGGCCGGTTTTGTTGATGGATTGATTATTTTTATTGGGGGGTGTTGCAACCCACCCCGCAAATTACGCCCCTTGACCGAGACTCCTCTGTTTTGTAAGCCAATCATTCACCTCAAACAACTCCGAACAACATCAGTGCATTGCAAGAACATATTTATTGTATTTACATTTAAGGATATGGGGTTGTTCCTTTCCAAGATATATTGATGTTGTTACCAGGCCATTCATTAAATAAGACATTGTTTCTTAGCAATTTTTCAGTTTAAATAAAGGTTGATGATGATGATGATGTTGCTCACTTGTACTGATTTCTGCTATCCGTCTCCTCCCAGGCACATCCTGATAGTGTTAGCCGTGGCCCATGCTACCACGCTCATCGCTTACCTGGACGCCCACTACGAGATCCCTTACTCCCTGCCCGGCCTGCAGTACTGGCCCTGTGACAGGTGGGGTTATGGGATACCTCACATTGTACTGACGGGCACCACCAAAACACACAAACGCTGCTGACAGAGTACATATATTTTTTTAGTACTTTTGTGAGGACATTTCTGTGAGAACAATTCATTAGTACGTGATTGGCAAAGCTTATTAGCCAAAGTGTTTACTACAAAGATTTTGGATGCAGCCTGGAAATTACAAACTAATAAACTGTGTGTGTGTGTGTGTGTGTGTGTGTGTGTGTGTGTGTGTGTGTGTGTGTGTGTGTGTGTGTGTGTGTGTGTGTGTGTGTGTGTGTGTGTGTGTGTGTGTGTGTGTGTGTGTGTGTGTGTGTGTGTGTGTGTGTGTGTGTGTGTGTGTGTGTGTGTGTGTGTGTGTGTGTGTGTGTGTGTGTGTGTGTGTGTGTGTGTGTGTGTGTGTGTGTGTGTGTGTGTGTGTGTGTGTGTGTGTGTGTGTGTGTGTGTGTGTGTGTGAGTACATTATGAGATCATTATATTTGGTGAATCATTATAAGTTAGTACAAAGATTTTGGATGGAGCCGTTATTCATTTTATAATATAATATAAAAAAAGATGCATTTTTGTGTTTTTAGAAACTAATTATTCTGTCATACCCTTCAGAATTAGCCTGGCTCCGCCCGCCCGCCTACTTCCGGCCAAATTTTATTTTCCCTTCAGTAGTCAGTCTGGGTGTACAGCCCATTTCCCAGTTTTGCTGGAGATTCGACAGCCGGTCCAATCAGCGAACAGAGCGAGTGGCTGAGAACGATGACGTAGAAGTCGCGCTCCAGTTTCAGTTGCCAGAAGCCGGCTCATGACACACGTGACGACCAAACGTTATGCGATTGGTTGGCTAATCCAGAGTGGCACTGGGCAGATCCAATAGTTTTAAACTTTAACAGACACCCGCCTCCATGAGTTAACGTTTGCCAATTAAAGCACTGCCAGACCTTCTGTACAAATGAAATGAAGTACGATGGTCTGGTAGCACCAGGCTACTTCAGAATAGTGCTGATTATGGAACGTTATGATTTAAACGATTTTTGCAAGGAAAACATGATACATTTCAGGACACGTCTATATGCACCTGGGATGACAAGTGAAGAATGATGAAGAAGAAGGAATTATGTTTATTTTGAAAAGTTTTTTTAAGCATTTGTGTTTTTATATGAATCAATGGGTGTGGTTTTATATTTTAATATATGAATGCACCAGAGAATTGTACTGTATACTTTCTTTAAAAAACCATAACTGCTGTTTTTATTCCTTTTTCCTGAAGTGAAATGTGTTTATATTGAATTTTAAATACCTCAACATGTCATACACCCAGTCCTCTGATCTGTACTGCAGTAGTTTCTGACTATATTTTAATATGAGGACATTACTAAAACATATTTGTCAATATCAGGTCAATCTAAATAATAACAGTTCAGTTTTTATTATGCAATACTTTGTATGACTGACCACAACACTATCTATTTCTTTTGTTAATGACTGATTCATTACTGAACTAGTAAAAGCCATTAAAAAAAAAAATCTTGATTTTCGTGATGGTTTCAGAAAATTCAAGTGCATTGAGCCGATCCATTCACACGTTATTTTCCTGATATATGAGGGATACAATAGATATAACAATGGATCTTTAACACAAAGAAATGCACAGAGGCGTTCACTGCCCTTCAGGGTTCAACAATGACCTCATGTGGGCCAATGAGATATTCAAAGTGCAACCAATGCTTTTAGAAATATATTTTTAAAATGTCTAACTTATTCAGATCCCCTGTATATTCCAATGGACTTAACTTTTACAGGATGCTTAGACAGAAGAGAATCTCTAAACGTTGGTCCAGATTGAACAACATATATCAAAACTGATTTGGGTGTACTTCTACTTTAGCGCCACTAAGAGGCTGAAATAGCCGAATGGGAGGAGAAATGAATGTCCCTCCTCAAAAAACATTTGGTGCCCTTTTGGCGCCATCATCAGGTCACAATTTAAATTTTGTTCATGACAAACTTATAGTTACATTCACCTACAACTGATGCTAACTAACAAGGGCTAACATTCTTATCCAAAATGCGGTAAAAAAAAAAGTCAAAAACGTTGCTTTATGTTTAGTGCTTACTCCACTGATCATGGAGCTTAGGGATTGGCCATGAAAAGACAATGACAGTTTGAAGAAAAAAAAGTTGTAGTTTTTGTTTGTACAGTGCACGTGTTGTGGGCCAAACCGCAAATTTCACAACAATCAAAAGCCAATACCATGCCAAAGGCCAAAGCATTGTTTTCTTACATGTTAAACTAGGCCCTTGTCTCTGCCAAGGAGATTATTTTACATTAGTTTGAGGTGAACCGCTAATAATAACCAGTTAAGGCGGATGATTGACTGAACTCCCAGCCCGCGGGTGTCGTCTCCTGTGTGCTGTCTCTTTGTTTTCAGCCGTGATCTGTTTACATGCTCAAGATCCATGAACCGCTGCGAATATAAAAAACATGTTTAGCTCTCTACAGATGTGTTGAAGGGAGGAGAAGCTGCCAGATGCTTATTCTGACTATGTGACTGTCGCTGTGTGTGTGTGTGTGTGCGTGCGTGCGTGCGTGCGTGTGTGTGTGTGAGTCTGAAACAATACAGTCCTGTTTGCAAATGTCAATCGGAATCAGAGTCAATTTTATTTGCACATATACCAGGAATTTGAATCTGGAATTTTCAGTTCCAAGAAGGATTTTTCAGAGAGATTGCATATAAATAAACATCCAGCTAAAAACATATTTTTTGCTGTAGGCTACTTGCTTTTTAAAACTCTGTTTATTGTAATGCAACAAAATACAGAGGCAAATTCCTAGCATCTGTATACTTGGCAATAAAACTGATGTTGATTATTTGGTGTCATAAAATACACAACCAATTTTGTCCGAATGTGCAAAGGGCGCAAGAATAAAAAAAAAAAAACTCTTCATAGCTACTTTAATTGAGTTATATGATTTTGTAGGCTATGTCTTTTGCATGTGTCGAGCACAACATAGAAATGAAAAGAGGGGGAATGCTTCAGCCATCCTGCCATTACCCATTTACTTAGAGAAATATGCTTTGTCCACAATGTTTATTATAATGTTATTTTCAACTTTAATTGTTTTTATCATGTTAAAATGTAATGTCTTTTGTACATTCTTCTCAGTCACATTTGCTTTTCATTTTAATAAAACTTGTGAGATTATTGTTGTTCATGTGAAACCTGTTGGACATGGGCCTCATTTTTCATTTCTCCCTCTCTATACGTTTTGAAAAGGAGGATTTAAAGGTTGATGTCTCAATACAAGTGGGACAGCCTCTGTGTGTGTGTGTGTGTGTCTCCCTCTCTCCCTCTCCCTGTGTGTGTGTTTGTGTCTCTCTCTCTCTCTCTCTCTCTCTCTCTCTCTGTACTTATGTGTGTGTCGTGCGTGTGTGTGTCTCTGTGTTAGTGTGTGTGTGTGTGTGTGTGTGTGTGTGTGTGTGTGTGTGTGTGTGCTTCTGTGTGTGTGTGCGTCTGTGTGTGTGTCTGCCTCTCTCTCTCTCTCTCTCTCTGTAACTGTGTGTGTGACAGCCATGCAGGATTGAGTGACTGGATCATTCTGAGCAGCCAGTGAGAGAGTGGTGACCTTGAGGCCCCATAATCTCACATCAAAGTCTCTGTGCACAGCGGAGACTTGACTCCAAACAGCCCTCACGCCCTGAACCTGTATAATAGAAGAAATGTCTCTATCTGGAGAATTAACGCTTTCTTCTTCATGTGAAACATTTGAAACAGAGGCTACAGTGTTGTGTCAAGCACTGGTAAATTTTGAGAATGTTGTCTATTTTGCTTCCATAACATGTCTTCTTTCATACTAGTATAAATCAAAGGTCCAAAATATATATTGAGATGTTTATTTGGCTAAACCTTGTCTGTTTGCGACTGCATATTTCCCCTATACAACCATCTTTACCGGCCATTATCTCAACATTAGTTTTTCTTCAATACTCTGATCCAAAAATCTCAACTTTTAAAGCACTTACATCAACTAAACTTTCCACATTCCTTCTTGGCACTTTTCTGAAGGTTATTACAGAAGGATTTGTTCATATGTTGTTAATTGTCTGTTTTATGACACATTTCATTTTAAATAATGAAATAAAACCAAACTGTAACCACTGTATTCACTGTTACAAAACAAGTCCTGCAGTCAAAATGTTCGAAATAATTTGCCATGTCATACCCAAGCAGCAGTTATTATTATTGGCCGGGGACTACAGTTGGAACAATGCCAAGTAGGTTTGAAGCTGCTCCTTTTACTGCCCAGTTACTTAAAGGGGATTGCCCTAGAAATTATAAACTAATAAACTATGTATGAATGTGTGTGTGTGTGTGTGTGTGTGTGTGTGTGTGTGTGTGTGTTATACTAGTACATTATGGGGTCATTATATTTGGTAAGCGACTTTGATGTTGGAGTTGGCCCATTTGGAACTCATTTTAACTTCTCTAGTTCAATTTTTTTAATATTTTGTGAACTCATCATATGTTTTGCATTTAAAATGTATTTGGTTAATTAAAAGAATGTAGTGTTTAATTTGAGTGAAAGAACACTCTATGTGCGCAGAAATGTAGTTAAGTAAAAGTTTAATGAAGTATAAAGTGGTATGTCACCAGTAAAGCACCTTAAAGCTTGGATTTAGAAATACTCTGTTGATACCCGGGGAAAAATGATTTTATGTTACGGATATGTTACAGGTAGAATAGACGTATAGACATATTATAAAATAGCATATAATGAACAGAGAGAACAGAAATAAAATAGGATAAAAATGAATATATATATTTATTTTAATTAAACAAAAAAATAAAGTATATAAAATACAAAAAAAAGAGCAAGAATACATTAAGATAAAATATTAAATGAACAATGAAATCAGCTGAAACAGTGACAGTGTGTAACATTATAATTGATATTGATATATTGTTATCGCTTAAACCTGCCTGTGTAATGTGTAACTCAATACAATCGAACTCAGATTAATCAATTAGCCTCGTGTGTGCATTTTACAATTGAATCAAGAGCTGTGGCCATTGGGACTAGCGCACTGTCACTCGAGAAAACTCCCAGAAAATGCTTTAATTGTATTCGCAGCTCGGCTTAAGCCCCGCCTCACTCGCTCTCTGATTGGCTCCTTTCGAAGAGGGTTTCCGAATGCGACCTTCTTATTGGTCGAGAGAGCTTTCTGTTTTGGTTCGGCCCTGCTAGACAGTGGAGCGCTGTCTGGAAGAGGAGGGGCGAGCCGTCTGCTGCCTTCCGCTTCTAGTGGCTGGATTGACACACAATGAGGAGCAAAAGAGGCTGGGGAGACGCTCCTACAACGCCGCTGTAAATAAATACAACATTCACAGAGGCCACGGAAACATGGAGAACCAGGTACGGTGGCCTTTTGTGTGTCCTTGTGACATTTGAACTTTTTACGGAGAACGTGCCAGTAGGTTTTGCGCACGAGTGAATCTTGTGTGAGGCTAGAGAGAGAGAGAAAAAAGCTCCTGGGTGCTACTGCTATTGAACTCGGTGGTTGTTGTGAAGCTATGCTAGCTGGGCACCCATACATACATCGGTATTTCCCACCACCACCACCAGCGCTAGCTAGCTTTCAGTGTCTCTACCGACTCCCTCTACCCACCACACCATTCAAAACCTGCTGCATGGTTATAGCTACTAACCGTACGCACAAAGAGATTCAATTCAAGCCTGGTTTCCACTATGCTACACACATGCATGCTATTATTAAGCTCTAGGAAGAGTATTTTTGAGTGGAGGGTTTTTGTGTAGCTAAACGCTAAGCTAAGTGTAGTACTCTACTACTGGTGTCGGCCGTGGCTGGGGCTAAGTGCTAAGGAGCCGCTTACTTGCTACAACGCTGTATAAGGCGCCCGGGGGAAATGATTAGTCCTTTCCAGGTTTTGAGGCTGCAGAGGCGGGGTGGTGTCTGCACTGCCAGCGGCCTGGAAGCTCACACACAAGGCTCAGGACACTAGCGACCACCAATGCAACTTACTGTGATATCGTGTGCATTATTTTTAATAACAGTTGGGTTAATGTTGAGAATGCCTACTATAGCATTGCTTGTAAGACTGGAGGAAGCATGGTATACTCTGTAGGCAAGCGTTGAACTTGAATGTAGTTATGTATGATCAGACCAGACCACACCAATGCATTGGTAAAACAAATACCTCAGAAATATATAAAACATATTTTCTATTATGTATGTAGAATTCTTTGCTCTTGCAAGATGTTAAGATGATTGTATTTGTCATGTGCAGAATCATTGCAGCAGCAGTTACATTGACAGTGGGATTCTTGGGATTCTTGAGTCTCTAGAACAGTGGCGTAGCAGGAATTGTATTTTTCAGTGGGCCAGTACTAAAGTGGATGATGAGCCATATTTTCCTAGAAGAATGACTTAAAGGGGGAAACTGAAAACATAGCAACTAAACACAAAGGCTTTACAAACAGCTCAAAGAAATATCATATTCTGGCCTAGATATATTTGCAGCAGACAGTGTTATGCCAACTAGTGACTGTCCACAGGAGTAATGCATCCACACTGGAACT
>CM049403.1:31460000-31612500 GCA_026929865.2 Hyperoplus lanceolatus | reverse complement strand
GATGATGAATCATATTTATTTATTGCACATTGCAGCATTATTATGACACAGCTGGACAACGGCTTGATTTGCCAGACTGCTTCATGCCAGTGTAGTGGACAGAGTGAAGAAAGGTCATGACTCTGGTTTGCAAATGATGCGTTTGGCGTTTTGCATGAACACTGCAGTTTGGATCAAAGGAAAATTAGTCGTACAGCTTTTTCGTGATCCACTCACTCACTCACTCACTCACTCACTCACTCACTCACTCACTCACTCACTCACTCACTCACTCACTCACTCACTCACTCACTCACTCACTCACTCACTCACTCACTCACTCACTCACTCTTGTATAGATAGATTGTATAGAGATTATATGGAACACAAGAAGTGAATATAATACATTTTTTTTTTTTTTTTTACTATGGAAAAGAGGTAGGATTAAATAAGTGTACACTTCTTCCTGCTCCTTTTCAGGCATATCACATCAGATAATTACATATAGATAATTTGTTTTCTTGTTTCTTTCTCTTTGTGAAGTCATTTAAACATTTTGTTTATTGTATTTTTATGCTTTTCATTTTCTTTTGTATTGTTTTTGATATGTCTGAAAAAAAAATCAAATTCAAAATTCAACTCACACACACTCACACACCTTATTTCCATCACTCACTAGTTTTCCTCAGCTGCTGCATATATCTCTCAGGGGATTGACCATTTTCCATGCTGTAGAGTCACGGTTTCATCTCTATTTGATGTAAGGCTTGTTGTACCATTTTAAAGGTGCAGTCAGCGATTCTGGTCCTCGAGAACGCTTGCCGTTAAAATCGGTGAATATCTCCTCACGATCTGCTACCTGTCCATTCTCTGAAAAATAATCTGCTCTTAATACAAAGCCTAGGCTCTGTAAACGTGCATGTTGCTTCTAGCTATGGTGGCCCCCCGCCCTTTGTTTACAGAGCCTGGGCTGTCTATGAACAACAGATGTTTTATTCAGCGTACACACACAGTACGGACAGGTAGATCATAGATCAGGAGATATTCACAAATTTTAGCCAAAGACTGATTTTGCCAACAAGCGTTCTCCAGAATCACTGACGCATTTTCAAGCTTTATTAGACAGTACAGAGTTGAAATGGGGAGACAGAGAGACAGAGAGGGGGATGACCTGCAGTAAAGGTCCACGGGTCGGATTTGAACCCGCGACCACTGCAACAAAGGCCGGAGCCAATATGGTACTCGCTCTATCCACCACGCCACCGGAGCACCCAAAGACTCCACCTTTTTTAAATTATCTAGCTAAAGTAAAACCTGCTGCTTCATCCATACACTGTCTGTGTGTCTGTCCTGATGGTTTGTTTGCGTGCGTCGCCGCCTCCCACAGGGAAGCATTGTGACTCATCTCACTGGTCCATTAGCCAGAACAGACTAACAGTGTCACGCGGGGAGGATATTTACATGTCAGCCGGGAGCTCTGTGTGTTTGGTGGGAGCCGGCGTGTCTGCCAAAAAAAAATTGTATTTCCCCCTCAACTAGAGAGGTGTGTGTGTGTGTGTGTGTGTGTGTGTGTGTGTGTGTGTGTGTGTGTGTGTTGAATATACACACACTCAATAAAAGTCATTTGGTCTATCTCTGATACTAGTAGAATTGCAACATTTTAATCAAAATCGATTTACAGAGAAAAATGATCCAACAGATTAAAGCTATATTGTGTAACGTTTTCATATAAATGAATGTACGCACTGTATCTTTAAAGCGTTGAGCTGGTTGTTTCCTTGTGATTCGCAATATGGAGTTGGGGTCTTCCTCGTTCATTTCGCGTGTGTCTGTCTGTCTGTGTCGTAGGCATTCGACGGCTTTTTGTGTGGTGGAGTCTGGAGTTTAAGGGCATTACTGCCACAGAATGGGCGGGCAGAGTGCCAGGCAGCAGAGGTGTGCATGTTGTGTTGGAGAGAGAGTGTGCGTGTGTGTTAGAGAGAGAGAGAGAGAGTGTGTGTGTGTGTGTGTGTGCGCGTGCGTGCGTGCGTGCGAGTGCCAGCCAGACTAGCTCATCTCAACCCTGTCCCTTCTAATCCCTCCACTCAGTTCGAGCTCACGAGCCGCAGCCAAATCCCCACATTCTTCACTCATAAAGTGCCTTGCTGTACGCACTCACGCACGCACTCACGCACTCACGCACGCACTCACGCACGCACGCACGCACGCACTCACTCACTCACTCACTCACTCACTCACTCACTCACTCACTCACTCACTCACTCACTCACTCACTCACTCACTCACTCACTCACTCACTCACTCTCTCTCTCTCTCTCTCTCTCTCACACACACACACACACACACACACACACTCACACTCACACTCACACTCACACTCACACTCACACTCACACTCACACTCACACTCACACTCTCACACACACACACACACATACACGGACTGTCCCGGTAGAATGGGAATGATTAGCCCACAGATCTGTAAAGGCTTGTCCAGGAGGGGCGACCTCTCTCTGCCTAGAACAATGACAGTGACACACAGTGCTGCTGTGAAGGTGCTGATTGGTATAGTGTGTGAAGAGGCTGTGGAAAGTGTGTGTGTCAGGGATGTGTGTGTGTAGGCCAAGTGTGTGTGTGTGTGTAGGCCAAGTGTGTGTGTGTGTGTGTGTGTGTTCAGCCTCTCCTCTTGAGTATAAAGTCCACTCACTCAACATAGAGACTCTGATGTTTTGTTGACTGTGGAATCAGAATCAAATGGATAATGGCCCCTCCTTGGTTTAATAGGACTACTGGTTCAGGTTATGTGTTTATTTCTTAAAGCAGCCCCGGTTTACAAGGTGCGTCAGCCACCATACTATAGACCCACTGAATATAGTCAGTGTACATAATGTTGCTATGGATATTTTCAGTATGGATTTAACTGCAGAGTATTTGATTTATTGATCATTCAGTGTATTGGACGTGAGAGAAGAGTTAAAGTGGGGGACAGTCTTCATATTGAGTGATTATTTAAAAAAGCTCATTCTCGCTCTCGACAGAAGATTACATTAAATCTCTCCCTGCTCACCATGTTGTGTACAAAGTGTAGATAACAACAGACAAATGTTCCCAAGAGAAGAGAGAACGCTAAAAATGCACTCGCAGAGAGCAACAGAGGCGTGAATGTTTTTGCGCCTACAATGGCGGAGCAGATAAAAATCCTTCCCAATGTCTGTTTTGATGGTTTTTATCATGTTTTATCACACTTATGGATCTGAGATGATGCTAGATAACTCGCTGCTCGAAGACCGCAGTGCATTAATGTGGTTACGTAGGGACGAGCGAGGGGACTGCTAACTGCAGTAACTGACAGGAAGTTAGCTAAAAGAACCATTTCGCTTACTGAACCTTTATTCTGCACTTTTTAACTGTCTGGGGTCTGTCTGTCCCCTTTGCAGTGCAGACAGGCATATTACCCTGCACTATTTAACTGTCTGGTGTCTGTCTGTGCCCTTTGCAGTGCACAGTGCAGGTGAAGCTGGAGCTAGGCCACCGAGCCCAGCTGAGGAAGAAAGTGACCTCGGAGGGCTTCACACACGACTGGATGGTGTTTGTGCGAGGGCCGGAGACCGGAGACATCCAGCACTTTGTAGAGAGGGTCGTCTTCCGCCTGCACGAGAGCTTCCCCAAGCCCAAGAGAGGTGACCAATACCTGGACACAAACACACAATCGGAGGCAGACACATTTACTTCTATCTATTGTTTATGACACTTTGTTTTGTGTTTATTTGTTATGCCGTGTCACACTTTGAAGTAAAGAAGGATTTTTTAAAAAATGCTTAGAAGGTTGATATAATATATAAAAAAAAAATGTAAGATTATTTTTTGGCATTTTTTTTCAAGCTTTATTAGACAGTACAGAGTTGAAATGGGGAGAGAGAGAGAGAGAGAGGGAGGGGGGATGACCTGCAGTAAAGGTCCAGCAAATTGTATTCTGTAACGGAGCACACACACACACACTTTTCCGTTGTATTGTTTTCTCAGTATTGATATGTAGTTTTTGTCTCTGTGTGTGCGCAGTATGCAAGGAGCCTCCGTACAAAGTGGAGGAGTCGGGCTACGCGGGCTTCCTCATGCCTATCGAGGTTTACTTCAAGAACAAGGTGAGATACATACACTGTACACAACACATACAACAAGGTGTTGGTCTCAGGAAATCACAGATAGTAATTCAAATTCAAAAAACTTTATTTGTCCCCAGGGGGCAATTGAAGGAACATAGAGCAGCTGAATTACAAAGGACAAGGCCATGTCCAACATAAAACAAACAAACAACACAGCGTTGCTAACTGGCAGACAATACACACAAGCACAGGTGTCTACAAATACACAAATATATATATAAATATGTACAATAAAATAAATACTGTGACAATATATGTCACTGAGCCCTCCCCCACCCTCTCCCCCTCACCTGACTGCCAATTGAAACACACAACACTATTGTGGATGCTGATCTGACTTGTATTTAAGATGTGACTCGCCATCTGATCGGGGCCATTCTTCTCAGAAAGTCATCGCGGGGCTTCCTGGGTCGGATGGACCTCCATGTTCTACTGGATAGAACATGAAGCCTCTGTTGTTTGATTGAATACTCTTTGCTTGATTATTACAGCCTTATGATCTCACTTTCTCACCACAGACGCTTCACATCACAATAGAAGCTAAACCAAACAAACACAAACGTTTAAAGGTTGAAAGCATGGGTGAAAAGGTGTGTTTTTAGGGCTGTTATTCATTATACAGGCACGCAAACTCGTCACCTTTCGGCGAAATTTGCGGTTTTGGCAACGAAATTGGCCATCTATGTGATTCGTGGAGATCCGTTGAGAATTTTTTTGGGGGGGGGGGGGGGGTCTGATGGCCGTGTGTGTGTGTGTCAGAGCGGAGCATGGACATGGAGTGATCATAGTGACTAACTATGATAGACAGATGTTAACTCCTATCATATGAGCTTTGACGGTCATTTGGCCAGAAACAGTGTTTGTCATTGAGGGGCGGTGACATCAGTCAGTCAGAGCGTCTGCAGGAAAGTCACTTTTTTTTTCTCTCCGAGTCATCAGAGCGTTCAAGTAGCCGCAGCCGCAGTACTATTAATTTACCGTGTTAATGTGCCTACTAGTGTTGCCACCCGTCCCGTTTTTCCCAGAATTGTTCTCTTTTTTCACCAGCTGTGGAAAAAATAAATCTCTCCCGGGACACAATTTGTCCCGTTCTTTGGGGGGGAAATGCCAAAACCTCATTTGATTTCGACTTCGTTCAGTAGTTAAGGCCGTTTCACACGGGCCGAGGCGTTTGTTGCGCCAACTAATGCATTCTCAATGGAGAGGCGAGCGGGGCCGGGCAGAGAGAAAGCGCAGCGTTCCGTCATCAGGCGGCACGACAAGCGGGCAGGGGCGGTCTCAACGATCTCGGGGCCCGTTTCAAGACCCAGTGTGGGGCCCCCCACTTTTTTTCTTTAATAATAAATAATGCTTGTGCATGCTCCCCGCTTTTTGATTCTGTGGACTGAAAAAATATAAAGTTGAGATAATGCCCATTAAAGATGGTTGTATAGGAGAAATATACAGACTCAACCAGACAAGGTTTAGTCAAATAAACGCCTAAATGTACATTGTGGACCATTGATTACTACTATGAAAAAAGACATGTTATGGAAGCAAAATAGACAACATTTTCAAAATTGACCAGTGCTTGAAAAAAGACAATGTTTTTGCCTGCCATGTCCATTGTACCACTTTCCTCTCATTACAAGATAATATCTATGAAGGCATTAGTGTACCGTCATCTCCTGTTATAATATTAAGTCCTTGGACTGAACCCAAAAATGTAACTTCCTCCTTTTATGTGCAATTAACTTAATACACAACGGACTAATCTGTCAACAAGTGAAGAAAGGACTTTAGGGAGAGTGAGTGGAATCAAGCAGCCATTAAACTGTCTGTATTTAACACAAGACATTACTGTTTATAAAATCTCAGCGCTACAGCTTCTCCCAGGAATGTTAGTTGTTTCTTATCTGTGTGTGTGTGTGTGTGTGTGTGTGTGTGTGTGTGTGTGTGTGTGTGTGTGTGTGTGTGTGTGTGTGTGTGTGTGTGTGTGTGTGTGTGTGTGTGTGTGTGTGTGTGTGTGTGTGTGTGTGTGTGTGTGTGTGTGTGTGTGTGTGTTCTATTGACTTCCTTGGTGATAGTACATTCATTGAGCTTTTTATCTTTTGTTGGGAAATATGTAGGTATTTGGAGGCGACTGTATGCAGGCTTGTAAGAGCAGATAATGTATTTTTGTCAGAATCAGTGAATCTCGATTCGCTTCCTGTCTGTACTGTGTGTGCGCGCTGAAGAAAAATCCAGTGTTAATACACAGCCTAGGCTCTGTTATTGGGCATGGTGCTACTGTGGGCCCCTTCTGTTCACATACCCTTAGTTTAGATACCAGTTTACAGATTGTGTAAACTGGTATCGAAACAAAGATTATGTTAAAAAAAAAAAAAAAAAAACACCATAGCTAGCAACAGGCCAGCTAACGTACAGGTAGCAGATCATGAGGAGATATTGAATGATTTTTTTTCTTCAAAAAAGTGATTTTGACAACAAGCGTTCTCCAGAATCACTGACTCCACCCTTTTTTAAAATGCCAAGAGGGAATGAAGAGAAAACAAAACGCAAATGTTCATTTTTTCCTTTTTTTTTTTCGGATGGGTGTACAACGATCAAAAAACTATACACAGAATGTCCTTAATTATTTTATTTAACTTTTATTTATCCTCGAGAGACCAATTGAGGGGTGACCCTCATTTACAATGACGTCGAGATCAAAACAAATTCAAAGGGAAAAACAACAATACATAAACAATATTCAATGCAAATACATCAAATACACAACAACAGGTGAAGAGAAAAACAATTGAAACATTTACACAGTGGTGAAGAGTGGCAGCAATTAAAATGAAATGGGTGAAAGTACAATATAGCCTAATTAAAACAGTTACAGGTAGAGTTTGGCAGATTTAAGATAGTTTTTTTTAATCAGATATGTATTTAAAACTGACCTTCTTGGCGGCTCCGGTGGCGTAGTGGATAGAGTGCGTACCATATTGGCTGCGGCCTTCGTTGCAGTGGTCGCGGTTTCAAATCCGACCCATGGACCTTTACTGCAGGTCATCCCCCCCTCTCTCTCTCAGTCTCTCTGTCTCCCCATTTCAACTCTGTACTATCTAATAAAGATTGAAAATGCCAAAAAATAATCTTAAAAAAAAAAAAATGACCTCCCCTTGTTGTCATCCTATAGGAGGAGCCCAAAAAGGTTTGTTTCAACTACGACCTGTTTCTAAACCTGGAGGGCAACCCACCCGTCAACCACCTGCGCTGTGAGAAACTCACCTTCAACAACCCCACCAAAGAATTCAGGAAAAAGCTGCTCAAAGCCGGAGGGGTAAGGCTCAGACTGGCTTTTATGTTGCTCATTTTATCTGTTGTATTATAATATAATGAATGAGGTTTTTCTTCCCTTGGCCCAGCTGTCCTTTTAATCCTCACCCTACATTTTACCATGTGTGAAGTCACCCATGGGAAAATAGACAGTGAGACCATAAAACCCTCGTTCTGCCTTTTTTCTCAGACTAGGATGAACCGATTTCTAAATGTTTTGCACATTTTTACTACATAGGATCTCAGAGTTCAATCCACCTTCATATTTCTACCGGTGAAGTGGGTCTTTAACTAGAACTAACCTCTTTAACACCTCTGGTCTTGTAGGTGCTGGTGGTTCCAGAGGGAGCTGAAGCTGTGTCGAGGCCCAGTCCAGACTACCCCATGCTGCCCACCATCCCCCTCTCTGCCTTCTCCGACCCCAAGAAGACCAAGGCCTCGCATGTCTCAAAGGTGGGTTCAACTCACAACACAACACATCACCTTGGCTATCTCACCACCACGAGGCAGCTTGTCCATTCATTCATTCATTCATTCATTCATTAGGCGTTTAGACATTTTGAATACATTTTTTTATCTTTTAATAATAATAATTATTATTTTATTGGTACGCTCACCCAGGAACTAAAGCTGGCGTAGTAAAACTAAAAACACTACCTCTTATATCTAAACGGGGTGCAAGAATTACAAAAACTGAAAGTTCCTCGGAGCACCTTTTTTTTTTTTTTTTTCAAGAGTTGTAGTTTGTTGACGCTGCTGCTGTCTTGTCTCTTCCAGGAGCTAGTAGTGCAAGTGCCTCAAACTATTTGTACCGAGTTACACAACACGTTTTTATAAGAGTTTGTTGTGGTCTTCTTGTCTCTCCCAGGAGCCGAGCAGTAAAGAGGGGAGTGGCGGCAGCAGCAAAGGCCCCAAACCGCACAAGCTGACGAAGGAGCACCGAGAGCGTCCGCGCAAAGACTCTGAGAGCAAGGCCTCGTCTAAGGCCGACAGCGACCGCGACAAGAGCTCCCGAGACCCCACGTCCTCCACAGGCTCCTCCTCCAAGAAGCCCTCGGAGGTCAAAGTGAAAGAGGAGGTTAAAGTCATACCCAAGGCCGCTTTCAAAGAGCCCAAACTCACCCTGAAGGAGTCCAAGATGGAGGGCATGTCCCCGAAAGGAGGGGGGGCTGGCAGTGGAGGGGGTGGGGGAGGCGGAGGGGGTCCCATTGAAACGAAAGCTCCAGGCAAAAGGCCGTCCACCGTAGAGTCGCCCAAGCCAAGCGCCAAAAAGCAGAAGAAAGGCAGTTCGGGTTCTTCGGAGGCGCCTAAGGTACCGGCGGGCGGAGCGGCTTTCACGGGGACGTCACCGCGCGTTTCGTCGTCGACGTCGTCTGCGGCGGTAACATCTCAGCCCTACGCGGAGAAGAAACCGCCCAAGGAGAAGGGAAGATGGCCGAAAGGAAAGAACGACACGCAGGAGCCCAAAGAGACAAAGAAACCGCCGGAGTCGGAAGAGTCCAACTCGGAGGACGAAGCCTCTTCAAAGTCAGAGGTATGAGGGTTTCATGGGGGGGTTTTTAGTTTATCAGTTAAAGTAGCTACGAGGAACCTTCAGTCTTTGTTGATTCTAGCGCCCCCTTTGGACAAAAGTTTGCTTAGCTTCATCATCGTCGTATAAACACATTACCTCATGGCCATGCATCCTGCCGTCTGTCTTTCGCCTCCTAAACATATGCAAACGGCACCGGCACGCTCTAGCACCGATCTTTAGGACGATAGATAGATAGATAGATAGATAGATAGATAGATAGATAGATAGATAGATAGATAGATAGATAGCAGGCGATGGTTTCGTAAAAACACTACTGCTTTGGTCCAAAGGGGGCGCTAGAACCAACAACAAAACTGAAAGAAATTGAATATTTCCCAACAATTTCCCAAAACAAATGAGTCGGGTATAAATGTTCATCTTGTAGCTAATCTGTCCCCCTCTGCCTCTTCTCGCCCGCTGCAGCAGTCGGCTCCTTCCAGTCCGTCAAACTCCAGTTCTAGTTCTGACTCCAGTTCAGACTCAGACTTTGAGCCGGGGCAGAAACAAGGCCAAGGTAAAACTGGTCACCATCTATTCATAAGATTATATCCTGCTATTTGATAATGTGTTAAAGGTGCACTATGTAACTTTGGGTCTGTCAGAGAAGTCAACATTTTTTTTTTTTACATTTACAATTTGTATTTTTTTTATTGGTGAGAAGAAAAATGAATAAACAATCAGAGTTCAATATACAGCCGTTTTTGGGGGCGCCCTTTGCTCAGTTGGTAGGGCGTCCTCCCCATGGACCTCGGCCAGCAGCGGACCCGGGTTCGATTCCAGCCCGTGGTTGTTCTCTGCATGTCACTCCCCTCTCTGCCCCATTTCAACTCTGTCTCTACACTATCAATAAAGCATAAAAATGCCAAAAAAAAAATATATACAGCTGTTTTTTTCAAAAAGTTAACATTTTCTAAGGTATATTCTCAACACTGAATAAACAAACTTTCCTCGCAGGAAAATAGGATCCCTGGAACACTGTTTGATGTTAGAAATCTTCCTGAATAGTTACTGTTTCACTGGTGTTGTTTACAGCAGCAAGGGCCCACAGTTTTGGTTTAAAAATATATTCTACTCCTACATTTGGTTCCAGGTTCCTCAAAATAGAAAAATAAGTAGTTTTGATTTATAAATATAAAAATTATTCAATACTAATATTTACATCAGGGCATGTTTTCAATGTTGAGTTATATAGCTAATATTCTTCTTGTGTCTCTCTCTCTCTCTCTCTCTCTCTCTCTCTCTCTCTCTCTCTCTCTCTCTCTCTCTCTCTCTCTCTCTCTCTCGCTCTCTCTCTCTCTCTCTCTCTCTCTCTCTCTCTCTCTCTCTCTCTCTCTCTCTCTCTCTCTCTCTCTCTCTCTCTCTCTCTCTCTCTCTCTCTCTCTCTCTCTCTCTCAGGGCCTCTGCGGTCGATGGTGGAGGAGATCCAATCAGAAGAGTCAGATGATGATGACAGCAGCTCAGAGGAGGGAACGCCCATCAAGACCAACCCGCCCAACAGGGACTCCAGGTCAGTAAAACTAAAAGGGCCCAAACAGCTGTGGTGCTAGATGCATATCGTTAGCCTCATAGCATAATTGCCTAAATCATATTTACTCTACTCTACTTTTACATCTACTTTTCGTTAGCCTAATAGCATAATTGCCTAAGTCATACTTTAAGGGTTATACAGTAGAGTATGGTAAAGTAGATGTAGAGTAAATATGATTTAGGCAATTATGCTATGAGGCTAACAATATGGCGATTGTATGGCCAAAAAGTCCAGTGAAAGTCAACTTTTTGGCACTAATAATTCAAATATTTTACTATTTGGTTATTGGGATGGTAAATCCATGCTCAAGTCAGTTTTCGGAAGCTTTCTTTTGTCTTCTTTTTGCATTTTTTTATTTATTTTTAATTTTTTTTTTGCAAAAGAAGCTTAGACTACAGTACATTTTATCAGCAAATGACAAGCAGTTATTAATATACAAAATAGAAATGAAAAGCTCATTAATTGGCTCAGTGCATCCCCTTAACTAACCTGTGACAAACATGTGTTTTGCCTGCCATGACTCGCCTTAAATATTTCTCTGTTCTCCTTCACTAAATGATAACAAAAAACATTATTTTTCCGTACTGACCACTGACCACCATATTTACAGCAAATAAAGTTGTAATCGTATACACACACATCCAAATACAATGTTAAACGGTTTGACTATGTGTTGTGTCTGTGTATGTCTGACCCTTGACCTGTGTGTGTGTGTGTGTATCAGACTGAGCCTGGACAGTGAGAGTGACAGCAGTGACGGATCACACAGTCCCAGAGACCCCGCGCCTCCCCCACTGAAACACAACAACAAAGTGAGACTCACACACACACACACACACACACACACACACTCTTACACCTGCCTTCATTGATTTATTGATTCATTGATAGACAGCCAATGAAAAATAAAACCAAAGTTTTTCTTCATCTGAATATTATATCATGTATCTATGTGGTTTTCTAAGTATATTTAAGTCCAGAATTTGTGTTTGAGAAACCCTAGTTTAAGACATTAGCTTTCACAGAGACAACTCATGTTGAATTTAAAGTAATACTTCACCCATATGGAACCAGCGTTCTATCATTATAAAATAACTATTATAATATAATGAATGAGGTTTTTCTTCCCTCAGTCTTCCCTTGGCCCAACTGTCCTGTTAATCCTAACCCTTACTGTGATGTCACAAGAAGGAAACTGTAGGGTTAGACAGTGAGACCATAAAACACCCTTTCTGCCTTTTCTCAGGCTAAAATGATCCGATTTTTTTTTTTTTTTTTTTTTTTTGCACATTTATACTAAATAGGATCTCAGAGTTCAATACACCTTCATATTCCCACCGGTGAAGTAGGCCTTTAAGTTCATGCTGTATATTATGTCTTGGTTCCCGACCCAACCGCACACTCAAGACAGTCGGCTAACAGAAACAGAAACCACAGTGTGTCACCACCACGGCTCTATTTAGATTTCTGTTGTGTTTGCTGTCACCAGTGTCAGTGTTGAGGCCATCGCACACCAGACGTGACACAAATAAACTGCACCAAAAAGCGAATCATTTGGAATGTGAATTTTGATGCTAGAAAAATGGAACTCAGCGAAGCAAAATAACGTCGCTGATATTCAAGCTTGTATTGACTCTATATATACGTTCGATATAAATTATTCACTGGCGAAGTAATCGCAAAAATAAAACGCGCCCGGTGACCGGAGGGTTGCTGGTTCAAGTCCAGCATGGGCCAAACTAACAGTAAAAATGTTATATGTCTTTGTTTTTGTCTCTCTCTGTCTCTCTCTCTCTGTCTGTCTGTCTGTCTGTCTGTCTGTCTGTCTGTCTGTCTGTCTGTCTTTATAACCTGCAGGTTTCAGGCAGAAAAAGTCCCGATTCGTCGTTTCGCTCGGAGAAGGTTTTGAAGAAGGGATACGACAAGGTAGGAAGGGTAAATACAACGTTTTATTATTTATACTCTATCTCTCTTACACAGACACACACACACTAGCACACAAATACAAACGCATGTATGCATAAATACACACTCACTCACTCACACACAACCACACACACACTCACTCACTCACACACAACCACACACACACTCACTCACTCACACACAGACACACACACACAATCTTCTTCACATTTAAACACTCCAGCCTTTACCAGTTAACCTGTTACTGACCAGTGTCCCCCTCCTCAGGCTTACACAGAAGAGCTGGTGGATCTCCACCGCAGACTGATGGCTTTAAGAGAACGTAATGTACTCCAACAGGTGTGTGTTGCGCTGCTATACAATCACTCGTATTTTGGTATTAAAGTGAAAAAAAAGAAGTACGGTCCACTCCCAATAAGTAGATGGGCATTGTTATGTATTTTTCGATACCAGTAACTTTTCAGTAATGCTCTCCATACCTTGGTGCAACAAATATTAATACTTGAGAAGATTTGATTTGGATTCCAATGATTCACCATCCTCTTTTCTTTAACTAAGTTTTTTTCTGAAATTGGAATATATTTTAATGACTATGTATAGCCTACATTTGTGCGCCATCTCTGTTACTGTTTGTCCAGGAACTTATTGAAATGTTGGTACCGACCATTCTGGAACGGGTACCAGTATTCGTTATCCATTCCTATAATGGCGCTTTTCCACCGCATGGTATCAGCTCAGCTCAACTCGACTCGACTCGACTCGCATTTTTGGCGTTTCCACCGCGATTTCCTGGTCCCTGGTCCCTGGTAGCGGCTGGTTTTTTGGTATCGCCTCGCTCTAGGTTCCAAGCGAGCTGAGCCGATGCTAAAAGGTGACGTCGGCAGACATACATGGGGGTATTACGTATACATTTTCCGTCCTACTTGGCTCGGCTTTCTGCCCCTTTGAATGACGACCCCGCCCACGTTCAGGAGGTACTGTTTGCGGTGGAAAACGACCTGTGCTGCTACCAAACCCAGTTGAGTTAAGTCGAGTTGAGTCGAGTAGAGCTACATGTGCGGTGGAAAAGTGCCATAAAGTCACCAAAGATAATTGATCCCTCTCTTTCTCTCTCTCTGTCTGTCTGTCCCTTTCTCTCTCTCTCTCTTTTCCCCTCTCTGTCTTTCCCTCCTCTCTCTCCCCCCCTCCCTCTATCAGATTGTGAACTTGATTGAGGAGACGGGCCACTTCAACGTGACCAACACCACCTTTGACTTTGACCTCTTTTCATTGGACGAGACGACCGTCCGCAAACTACAGAGTTACCTGGAAGCCACGGCAACGTGACAGGGAGGGGGGGCGGCGACTGTGGGTTACCTGGCAATGTGTGGGCGGCTGCTACGTCAACAACAACAGCAACAGCAACAATGGCGGAGGGAGACTCTAGAATTGAATCTAGAATCGAATCGCCCACCTCATCTCGAGCGGAAAAAAACATTTGGTGGCTTGTTTGAAGCGGCAGTTGTCAACACAGGTCCGACTTGAACCATAGAACAACTACAGACAGACACACAGACATACACACAGACAGACAGACAGACACACAGACAGACAGACAGACACACAGACAGACGTCGAACAAACAAACGAACGCAAGCACACATGAAGACACGCCCCCCAGGAGAGAAGATGGACTCAGCCTGCAGTCAGGATTCTCACTACACATCTTTTTTTTTGTTGTTTTTTTTAAGTGAGTCCGTGGTATGCTCCCAACCCCCCACCCCCCAACCCTAACCCTCATGCACTCAAACTGCTCCCGCCTCTGCAATGCCAATATAGACCCCCATTCCCTTACACACACACACTCGCGCACGCACACACACTCTCTCACACGCTCTTTCTCAAACACACACACACACACACACTCACCCCTTACTCGGCAGAACACTCCACTTCCCTTCCCCCCTTGCTGTCAGCTGGAGCTCATTTCTCCCCTGACATACTTTTGAAGTAGTGTGTGTAGACTGTGTGTGTATACGTGTGTGTACGAGCGCTGCCGAGGTGGAGATGTTATCTTTGTTGGTTACTGACTTGTCTGTGTTGGTTAAGCTTGTCCACACACACACACACACACACACACACACACACACACACCCCCCAGGCAAACAAATACAGTTTCAGGTCTGGTGACACTTTGCTTAAACAACCCTCCCTATTTATTTAGCACTTGTAAGCAACATGAGAACATTGAAAATGTTTTATAAGACACTTTAATGTTGTCGAATCTGCTTACGGCTGCATTACAGTTCATTTTAAAGCTTTTATTAAATGCTCTCAGTGCTTATTAATGCTAAGCGATGTGTCAGGAGTGTTAAGGTGAAGCGGTCCCCAGGTTCCTGCACATGTAAAGCCAATGGAGCGAGCGGTTCGGCACACATTCATTTGCGTTTCCATTTTCAAAAATTGGGAACAGTACCAAATTAAGCGTAACAGTGCCATACCTATTTTTGTCACCCTTTCGTAAGGGGACCAAGTGGTGTTTCGTCTGTGTGTGTGTGTGACTGTATTTTGGACGAGATTGTTTGAAAACCTTTTTCTGTTCAATTTACTCTCTTCTTCTTCCTCGCACTGAAAGCTAAACCTTGACCTCCTACAAACAGCCTCACACACACACACACACACACACACACACTCACTCACACACACACTATCATTCATACGACATTGTGCATGAAAGGGCTTGACTGCTAACGGCCGGAGCAGCGAAGCATCACTCCTGAATTGCCTTCTTCTTCTTCTATGGTGGGTGGGGGAGGTTTTTTTTTCAAAATACAAAAAAAAAAAAAAAAAGAAAAAAAAAAAAGCCGTGAAAAAGTAGCCATGATTCTCTCCCAGAAATCCCAAAAATACTCAAGAAAAAAAAAAAATAATAATAATTATTCAATACTAGGGGCCACACTTTTTTACATTTTATTTTTCTACAAGTGCATTTTTGTGTATTTATTCCCAGATTAGGGGTTACGGTTAACCTGTGAGCTGTAATATGAATGTATGATATCGCTTTTACTTTTTCTACGGCTAGCGAAAACAGCCCCACTCTAGTGCCTTTTTCAAACTGCGGCTTGCAGTGTGAGGGAGGAGGGGGAGGGAGAGAGGGGGGGGAGCTCTGTTGCCATAGTCACACAGATTTAAAACCCCCCCCCCACCCCCACCTTTTAAAATAACCCCCCCCCCCCCTCTCCGAGTGTTAATAGGGACGCCTGAATATCCAGTATTGTCTTAAACGGCTTCCATCCCTCATTCTAATTCCTTGTGTCTTTGTCGCCATTTTTATCAGTGACTCTTCACTCGATGGAGAAGCCCCCTTTCTGGACAGTTTTAAGACCAACAATTTACACCGATTGTTGGGCGTGTTTCTCTGAGATAAGGTTCAATGTTTTTCAAGTGGTGGTCACTTGCATTAATTAGCCCTAAGTACAAATTGCTTCGGCCGTGCTGTGTGCTAGCTTGTGTCGTTGAAAAGGGTCTGGGGAAGGGGGAGGGGGGGGGGTGTTCCATTTTCAACTGGTTTTGAAGTATTTTGAACCCGAGGTTGAGTGTGTGGAGTTGCCAGGCACTTCAAGGGCAGCAGTATTAGTAGTAGACGGCAAGAAAAAATAAGCTAAACATTGAACAACAAAAAAAAACGCTTGGTTATCCCCCCCTCCCCCTGAATATTTCAAATGGACTGTATTTCACAGGTGGTTCTGCGATCACAAAGCAAGATCGTAACTTTAACCCCTAGGCGGGACCGGTCTCACAAACCAATACTGCTCTGTTAACTCGCTACACTGACTATTCGGTTTAGAATTTAAAAGGTGCCTTGAGGAACTTTCAGATTCAGTTATTTCTTGCACTCCCTTTGGACAAAAGCAGTAGTGTTTTCACCACGCCAACTGTTGTTCCTGGGTGAGCATATACCCATGACAAAGGCATTAAGAAAAACTATATAAAAATAGCATTCTTTGCACTGATGATCTTGTTTGCTGTTATGCCATTTATGATTTATGAGGAAAAATGAGACTGTTTTAGAAATATTTTCAAAATTCCTTTTTTTTTTTTTACTTTAAATAAGTAAAATAAAATCAGACACTTTTTTTTTTGAGGAGAATAAAAATTCCCCCGTTGTGCTCACAAAATAGTTTTGCCACTTCTTCTTCTCATAGTTAAATGCCAATCACAGTTGCATTTAAATTCACTGAAGTCCTTTTTAATACGTATATAAATTGGTACAAAAGAATAATAGATGGTTTAAAATCGTTGTCCAATAATCAAGACAGTGGAGTCCTCAGTCATATGGTTACATGCAGTTAAACACAAACCCCTCGCACTGATATATAACAATTTAACTGCAATTACATGTTACTGTTAACTGTCCGTAATGCTGAGAACGATCCATTTTAACTGCTAAAATGATAGAAGCAAAATGTCAATACTTTATAATGGCCCTAGTATATACTGCTTTTAGTATTTGATCATTGTAATATTTAAATATATTCTTTACTTTTATTGTTATACATGTAAATAGTTATTTGCGGTAGCCCTGTCTACCTGTATTGATCTTTTCAAACCTTCGGCTTCTGCACTGAAAATAATAATGTCCCACGAGAGATCTACAGTTTTATCTTATTATATTAATATTAATAACGCTTCTCTTGATGTAATGTGTCAAGACATGTTTCAATGATTGCTGTGAAAATAAAGTATCATTGCGTAGTTTAATTGAATGTAAACAAACTGTTGTCCGCTGTAGTAAACTGTGGGTTAACGGCGCCAGTAGCCAGCTTTGTGAGACCGCATCCCAGTATTCCCCAGTAAAAATAATAATTATAAAATAAAAACGCTTTACATTCAAATGCAAAAAATAAAATAAGATACTCTTACGGGAAATACATTGTTGGAAAAGCCCTACTAGCGTCCTACTCATACTCATTTTGACATCAATTTGAGTATATTGTGGTTGTGTATGGATGGATAGGTTACTTTTCCTACTCAACCGCCCCACAATGCATTGCGTCTTTTCAAACTACACAGAAGTTTTTTTTTATTCTTCTTTGCTTCTGTATACTTCAATGTAAACGGTCCGA
Organism: Hyperoplus lanceolatus; assembly: GCA_026929865.2. Taxonomy (NCBI): domain Eukaryota; kingdom Metazoa; phylum Chordata; class Actinopteri; order Uranoscopiformes; family Ammodytidae; genus Hyperoplus; species Hyperoplus lanceolatus. Next base: position 31,594,923 of record CM049403.1, on the reverse strand, counting down.
CGAACCTCGCATACACAATCAATCGTTAAGTAGACAGTATGTAGTATATACATGTTGAGTATGTAGGAGGGAGGACGTTAGTAGGCCGTTTCCAACAGAGCCATAGAACACAAAGTTTGTAGGGGGAGTCGGGTATTGTAAGCTTAGCCAGAAAACCCCCAAAGAAATCTAGACTGACTTGGTCAACTTGCTGCTTGATTCAGGCCCCTGTTGCTTCAGTTCCTGTGGCCCCTCAAGGCTACACACACACTCACACACATCTACACACACACACACACACACACAGACACACACCAGCCCACTATGCTACAAGCCTTCAACGAGCAACTTTCTCCCTCCCTGCGCTACTCTTCTGTTCTTCTGATGCATTCGATAGCTTTATGAACACTTGACTATATGTTTTTTTCAATTTCTTTTTCTTCCGTTGCCGGCCTAAGGTCTGCCACTTGTACACACTCCCTCTGCCCTTTACTGTAAACGCTGTCTATAAACAGGGAATTGTCTCAAAAACAAAACAAAAAAGTTCTATTAAAACTAGGATCCATTGCCGCCTTATGTGCCCTGCAGTAACTAACCCCCCCCCCACACCCCCTCCCCTCCCCCCACCTGCATTTCTCTAGGTGTGCCTCTGTCAATACTTCAGGCCATGATTATTTACTGAGAATGAACTTTGAAACTGTGTGTCGCAGCCAATGATGTAATAACAGCCCATGACGTAATCATTTGTACTTTCCTAAAGCTATAGTGCGTTATTTCTGTCTCCCCATTAAGGAATTCTGAGTAATTACAACTACAATGTCAGCGCATCTACATGAGGTAAAGCCTTCAGTGATGGCACATGGATTTTATACCTTCTTCTGTACGTCCAGGTTTTTTCTTAGCAGAAGAATCAACAACTGAAACATTCCTTGGGCTCTTCTTTTGATTTTTCTGAGCTCCTGCACCAGTGTCTGGGGGTGCGACAGTGACACCCGTTTGTAAACGCTGACCATACTGAGAAATACAGAGAGAGTTTTGTGGAGCTGATAGGCTTTAATCAACTTTGTGTCAACTCGTTTGGCGATGTCTTGAATGTATCCGACATTCACTACCATGAAAAAGTTACGCCTTATGGCTTTAAAAACTGCAAAAAAAAATCGTACTTTATCGGCTGTTATTACATGATCGGCTGCTTCTCTGCGCGAGTGACATTTCTGCCTCTGCTAGTGTGTTTGTATCAGCGACAGGAGAGATTTCAAAAACAGACAAAAAAAATGAAAACCAACCAACCTTCCTGTGCTGTCTTCTCTCTTGTGCATCGATGTGGGAACTTTTTTTTTTAAAGTCCTAGTTCATGAACTGTTGAACCTTTGACCGTTTGACCGGGCGCTTCATTCACACCGTTGTTATGGCGGCTTGAAAGGGGAGGGGCCTAGGAGGTAACCACGGCGAGAGAAGCCCCCCCCCTCCTCCCTCTCTCCCCCCCCCCCACACACACACACACTGTCTAACCACAGTCAATGTTTTATTTATGGACCTCTTCTGCACTTTTGGCTGTGATGACTTCAGTACTTAAGTAGTTACCTAAACTGTATTTTTAAGGATTTTATACAATATTTACATGCAATACGATATGAATTGATTTTTGATTTTGCCATTTTTTTGTTTGTTTTTATTTAATTGTTATTATTATTTTTTTGGCATGATTTTGTCCCTATTACTCACAAAAACAAAACATGCCGATTGGATCTGTTTTTAAAGTCCTACAAATGTTATAGGGGAATGTCGTGTGTGTGTGTGTGTGTGTGTGTGTGTGTGTGTGTGTGTGTGTGTGTGTGTGTGTGTGTGTGTGTGTGTGTGTGTGTGTGTGTGTGTGTCATAATTCTGATGACAGCTGGACACCAAGAAAAGCAGGTGTGTGTTTGGAAGATATTTGCTGGATGAGCTAAACATTGGTTTCACCCTCTTTGGTTTGGGGGAAAGGTGTTGATTTGTCTGTGTCATTTTGATTGATCATTTGGGTGTTGTTTTTTTTTTCTTTTTTTTTTTTTTAATAGAATTTTGTGCCCAAAAAACACAAGACTGTCTCCTTCACCTAACGCTATTGTGTTATGATTTAAACTTGAGTCTGAAGAAACACACCATAGGAAACTATAGAGTTGGCACGGTGTGGGAGCGGGGCCCCTGGTACCAGAAGTTAGAGTTAAGAAAAATAGGCAAAGTTTTCAACCAGATGAAAAAAAATAATTCTTATCACGGACAAAGTTATCAGACAGTACAGACAGGTAGCTTAGCCTGTATCGATGGCGTTGTTGCTCGCTACAATTAGTCGGTCCCAGCCACTTTGTTTTACAGAGTCTAGGCTGTGTATTAACACACACAGTTCAGACCGGTTGGCGGATCGTGAGGAAATATAATTCACTGATTTTGACCAAAGTGGATTTTGACAAACAAACATTCCCCAGAATTGCCGATTGTCTCCTCCACGGTAATGGCAGCTGAGGCTTATGGGTATTGTAGGATCTAGCTGAGCAAAGTTGAAATATTTCAACTGGTGATCCTAAAGTAAATGTAGTTCTATGATAAGATATTAAAAAGACATAATAATGATAATTGGAATTTAACAAACACTTCTGGACCCCGGGGCCCCTTCCCATGTCTGCAGGAGCACAGCATTTCAGCTGAGACTATTATATATAAAAAGTGTATATTACAGCAAAGGTAGAATATCTACTGTGTGGATCTTAAATGAAAAAGGCAAAAAATATTGAGCAAATGGTTTCCTTTCAAATGACATGGATGGGGGGTTGGGAGGGGGGGGGGCATGTTTCCTGTGTCCGTGGTGGTCATAATGTGTGTGTGTGTGTGTGTGACAAGGGGACAGGGTGTTTGCCTGTATTTATAAAGGGTTGGGGGCTTTTTTTTAACTGTGGGGGGAGGGGAGGGTTGAGTCCCAAATGTGTTCCATGTATGTCGGGAGAGAACAAAACGAACTGGATGGCAGAACAATTTGGTATTTTTCGAAAAAGTTAAAAAAAAAACTTGGCGTTGCAATGCCACCATGTGGCCACATGATGCAAGTTTGTTAACAAGGACAAAACCATGTTATTTTAATGTTTTTTATTTTGAAATCATATTATTAATAAAGTCATTAAGTACTGTTGACCCCGTGTGTGTGTACAACTCATTTTGTGAGAACCAATTTCAGTTTAGGGGATTTTTTTTTGTGAAGTGAGGACATTTTGGCTGGTTCTCACTTTGGGACAGACCTTTAAAGGGCTGTTTGAGGGGTAACACTAGGTTTTAAGGACAGGCCTTTAAAGGGCTGTTTGAGGGGTAACACTAGGTTTTAAGGACAGGCCTTTAAAGGGCTGTTTGAGGGGTAACACTAGGTTTTAAGGACAGGCCTTTAAAGGGCTGTTTGAGGGGTAACACTAGGTTTTAAGGTTCAGGTATGAATCAGGTTTATGTGAGTGCTTGTGTAAGGGTTGGAGTTAGGCAATTCATTTAGATAAGGGTAAGCGTCTAGGGAATGCATTATATCAATGAATTGGAAGCCGAAGCCGTGCAACCGTGTGTTTTCATTGACCGATGTGTGACCCGGTCATGACTGTGTATCAGAGTTCATTTGAGGTTCACGTGTCTGGGGTTAAAAGGACACGCAGTGGGCCGCGCAGTAATGCTCCTGATGCATTGACCATCTATCTGCTATATGTCTATAGTATGTCTCTATAGGGAGGGACTGTTATTGGTAAGCGCTGATCAATAAATAGCTCTGAAAACCTTGTGTGAGAATCATGACACCTCTGCTGCAGTTAACCCTACATATTTAACTATAGATAACTGAATTATATCGTTTATTTGACAGTTATGTGGTTAGGGGCCATATTTACTGTCGGGAAAACTGCTTATAGCGGAGTATCTATCCTTTTTAATATCTCTGGGTGTGTCTGGGGAGGTTATTTTATTGTTTTTTGTAACCAAATTATTGGTTTATATATTTTTTTTATATTCATTTGGGAGATAAGATAGATATGCCTATAAGAAAGTAGCATCATAAACAAGGCATAATCCAAAACTCAATTCTACTAGTTCATCAGCTGAGTATGCACATTACATTGGTCTTGTTTCTATGGAAGAGGATAAGGCAGTGGGAGAAGGGGTACAAAGATGCATTGTTTGTGTTTTAATAACGTATTATGGAGGTGATATTGGAAATTCGAATCTGTCAACTTCTTTCCAGCTCTCCCCCGGTTGGTTTTCACCTGTCAAGTTTGAAAGTTGAAACAATAATTCGACATATTGTTTTTGCCAAATTAGAAAAATAAAACGCTTAAAGTGGTTCCAGCTTCTCATATTAAAGTATTTCTAAGTTAAATGTTAAATGTAATATCTTGCTGTAAATATGATTCATTATTGAATCTTGATACGATTATGATAGATTTTTCACGTTATCATATCCCTACATTTCTAAACACATTGTGCTACTTTTACATTAACTCAAGTTACAGACAGAAGAACAACAGGGCTCCACACATCAGCTTCATCCATTTTTATTCGTTAACAGATCAAAACATTCACAGTCTTGCTTTTCACTTTTCCTCCTGCAGCGTCATGCAAAGTTTACCCAAGACCGCCATAGACTTCACTCAACCTGGATCACCGTCAGTTCACATTGATTTAACTTTATACACTCGTTAACACACAGGTATGTCACACACACACACAAACAAACACACACACACACACACACACACACACACACACACACGTCGAAGTTGTTCCATATTTGTATAACCCTGAACTTGAACCATAACTTCACTTTTAGCCATCGGTGCTACAAATGCCTTATGATATACAATACCACCTTCTTTTTTATCAGTTAAATTTTTCTTGATATTTAGAATTTCCTTCAAGTTGGTCACCGTATCTTTAAAAAAAAACCCTCGGAGCATTTTCAACATTTTTCTGAGTTAAACAGAAACACGTGTCAAACCAGACCAATCAGGATGACTCTAATGCGGTGGATATATATTTGCCATAAGCCTACATATAATCTTAACTTATGTACAATTCCCATTATAGTTACAGTTGTTGCCATGTTTTTGAGCTAAAAAAAAAAAAAAAAATTAAATAAAGAGATATTGACGGTGGTAACGGCAAAATATATTTACAATAATATTCCATAAGATTCACAGCATGTCTACACACAGAAGGACTTGTATGTTTTAACAGGAGCCAGGCAGCATGTGTAGGTAAGGGCTGCAGCCAAGAATTCAACTTTACAATTACAAAAAGGCAATAGATAGATGGATAGATATATGGCTTCTATGACATTTTTTTTTTTTTTTTTTTTTATATAGCATGAAAACACACAGATTTTTGGATGCTTGGTCAATGAGACAAATTCAATAAACATGTTTTACTACCTTTGCAGAAAATTAAAAAAAAAAACAGTTTTGAACACACATACAGTACAAAATAATAAATGATTAATTTCTTTGAAACCATTTTGACACGGACGATAGAATAGAACGCCACCAAAATCAAAAAAAAAAAAAAAGAGAGGCCGGTAAACATTGGATATGATCGCAGAAACATTTCACATGAAGCGTTATATTCCAACAAATGTTCCTTCATTTAAAGCTTATATATTTATTTATTTGGCCCGCGCAGTAAACTTTGGCAAACCGGAAAATAAATTACAAAAGACAAAAATTCATTAAAAAAAAAAAAAAAAAAAAAAACACACACACAAATGACTTAGTTTTAAAAACATTCCGTACACTTTGTTTAGTTTAGTTTTTTTGGATTATGTCTCTGGTTTATCTCAAGTAAATGCAGTGCAACAAACTATGTTCCCCCTTTACAAACAAACATACTTCATCTATCCAATATCACTGTTTCCATGGCAGCGAACCAAATAAATATCAATCAATTCTGACTTCCATAAAACCAAAAAGATAATTGTTATTTTTTTTTTTTTACAATGGCATTTTTTTTTTTTTTGTACAATTACCCGCAGAGGTAAAAAATTAAAACAGAACAAGCTAAACTCAAGGCGTTAACACATTCTTTACAATAAGGGAATGGGGAGGGAGGGAGAGGGGGGAATAAGGTGGTAATGGCAGCAACATAGCGGCCGGGTGAAGGGGTCGCTTTATTTGGAAGGCAGAGGGTTTTCCGGTGTTGTCGGAGTCGCCAGCTCTTTATAAAAGTTCTCGATTTGTTCCTTGTACATTTTCATCACCACGGGTCTCTTCAGCTTCATGGTCGGGCCTGTGGAACGAGAGAAATAATTCATATCGTTATTAAACTGGTTTATTTGATACGTGAATCATGGAGTTCTCTAGCACGCTACATATGGAGAAAAATCCGTTATGAGATTTCAGAGAAAGTAGAAACATTTGAACAGATATGGCAGCCTTTCCTGGACTATATAGCAGCACTGAAGTGACCTTCATGACACCTTTTTGACTTTTTATTGTAATGTAGGGTTAGACAGTGAGGCCATAAAACACTCTTTCTGCCTTTTCTTAGGCTAGGATGATCCGATTTAATTATTTTTTTTGCACATTTATACTACATAGGATCTCAGAGTTCAATACACCTTCATATTCCAACCGGTGAAGTAGGCCTTTAAGTAGAGCATTCTTTGTGAAAAAAATATATATCCCCAACAAAAGTATAAAAAAAAAAAAATGGTTTACAGCTACGGAAGAGCATTAGGGACGTTTTAGCACTTTGAGAAAAAAAAGTTGAAATAACGAGAATTCATTTGAAATACAATTTCATGACTTCATAGTGAAGATATTTTAACATATGTCCCAAGTGTATGGCTACTGCATCCTAACTAGAGTCTGTTTATGGTCAGATGTAGTATGTGGAATAGAAAAAAGAAAGAGTATGAGATTTGGAATGCAGGGAAGTCTGCAGTAGGAAAAACCTGTGATATAGCGACCTCTAGTGGAGTTTAGGTGACTTACACCGGACACCAGTTTATTTATTTTTCTGCACTTCGGAGAAAAAAGTTGGAACGGCAGCTTATTGGAACCCGTATTTGAATGACATTATCTCTTAAAAACAGGTTAATTAAAGGAATACTCCACCCATACGGAACCGGCATTCTATCATTATAAAATCACCTTCATATTTCCACCGGTGAAGTAGGTCTTTAAGCTTTTTATCTCAGGAAACAAAAGCCTGCTTCCTCCAGAGAATATAAGTATAGGAAACTTGAATATATATATTTGTTTGTCTTCTGTTTGTTTGTTCACTTTTTCAGTTGTGTGTTTGTGTTCCTAAACAAAAAAAATATATATATAAAAAAAATGTAGTTTTTCAACTGATTGAAATGGAGACTCACCGAGCTCCCCCCCTGTGACAGAGAAGTCCCTGTCCAGGATGGCCCACTTCTGGACCCTCTGTGCGTTGGAGGCGGCCCTCTCGTTGACCCTGGTGATGGCCTCCTGTATGGCAGTGTGCACGGCGCGGTCCCTCCCTCCAACCAGCTCCGACACTCGCACCGCTGAGCTGCCCAGCCGACGGCACATCTCCTGGGCCTCGGGGGTCAACTCATCCTCCGGGTCTCCGCTCTCTGGGTTCAACTGGCACTGCAGAGGGAGCGAGAGAGAAGTTAAGTTTCTTTATTTGACAATCTCCACAACGTATATCAATATTCATTATTTGCCTATCCATCTCCCCTCTCAAGTAACCACACTCCAGAGGGGGTCAGAGCGCAGGGTCAGCCATAGTACAGCGCCCCCTGGAGCAGTTTGGGGTTTAAGTGTCTTGCTCAAGGACACAATGGTAGAGATGGTGGGCACCGTAGATGTAATACCAGTCACAACTAGTTTTTCAAATAACAACTTCCAATCCGATGCCAGGAATCGAACCAGCAACCTTGTGATAACTAACTCGGCCGCCTGAGTAGGTGAGTAAGTTTTAGGTTTATTGGCATTTGGCAGTTAAGTACGGCATGTTTTTTAGAACAGGTGTGTCACTAATTCAAGACAATGAATAACATTGAATAAATCCTCCTGTAGTAACCTTCAGAATAGTGTTAAGAACGATTAATGAAAGTTCAGTTGATGAAGGTGCTTTACAAGTTGAGCTTTTTTAATTATTTAGTATTGAAAAAAAAAATTTAGATAATGTCCGATAAAGATGGTTGTATAGGAGAAACATGCAGACGCAAGGTTTAGTCAAATTAACACCTAAATGTTCATTTTGGACCTTTTATTTATACTAGTATGAAAGAAGACATGTTATGGAAGCAAAAGCAAAAGACAAAAGTCTCAAAATTGACCAGAGCTTGAATAACCATGTGTTTGCCTGCAGTGTCTCCTCACCTTCAAACACTTGACATTTTATAATGTAGTTACATCAGCTTGCAGTTTCCCTTAACGCCCACTAGGTGGCAGGAGCTGACCAGAAACCAATGCTTCTGTTTTCTCTGGTGCTCCTTTTATATACTACATACTATCTATGGGTGCTCCACTGCACTATCAGTACACACACACACACACACACACACACACACACACACACACCGACTCTTTCTGAGATTAGATAATAAGGTGTAAAGATCGGGTGTTTGATGGCACATCTTTGGTCTCAATCTGATCGCATTCACTCTGTTCAAAAGCATTTAACAACCTGTTTTATCTACAGTACAGTTTCCCAATTCAACAGGACAGTGCTACATAAGTGGGTCAGGGTGTGTGTGTGTGTGTGTGTGTGTGTGTGTGTGTGTGTGTGTGTGTGTCTTTATATATCTGAGTTTTAAAAGTGCAGTGGGCGATTTTGGACTATATGCTGTAGCAGCGCTGAAGTGACCTAAATGACACCTTAGTGACTTTTTATTTCTTTGCTTAACATTTACCTTTAGTTTAAAACAATGTCCTTAGAAACCTGTTAAGTAGAGTACGCCATGTTAGTTGTTTTCTTTTAATAGGTCTTTTGTTGTGTTCACTTTTTCAGTTGTGTGTTTGTGTTCTTGAAAAAAAAAAAAAAAGGGCTTTGTGATAGATTTTATGACATTTTTCGGTTCTGTGTTTGTGTTCTTTAAAAAAAAATCCCAAAATAAAGTATTAAAAAAAAAAAATTCTAAATGTAATGTAATGATAACATGTTAACCTTGATGGTCTCTTGGGTGCGGTTGTTACTTTCCGAGTCACCCTTTAATGCCTTTCTGTACTACTCAAATGATAAGAAATGTCAAGTTGGATGGCACAGATCAATTTTGTGTAATCTAGACTGTGTATTACGTCATATGGAATTAATAATTTGCCTATACAACACTTAATTGATGGTGTAAATAAAAGGAGATATGTTGTACTGCTTATGCCACATAGCAGAACCTAGCAGATGCCATGTTGAATTCATTTGATATTATCTTAACTTTCCTTAACCCATTGATGACGGCTGCTGCGCGATGCCACATTGGCTCTCCTGCCTGATGCTGCATCGCGCAGCATTATTACTTTATCTAATTTTCATGGCATTCCCAGCATAGAATGCACTGTCATTGATTCAAATACACATGAGGTGGGTTTTGTTGATTTTTTTAAGACCACGTGACCACCTAAAAGTTGTGTGGTTTGCCGAAAATCACGTCAATCAAAAAAATAAAAAATAAAAAAATAAAACAAAATAATAAAAAAAATACCCGCTATGTCGGCGACAGAACAGTTAGTGGCGTTTGGTGCGCAGAATCAAGGTCTACTATAGACTACTGACGAAAATCACACAACACATTGCATCTATTTATTAACAATATTTAATAATTTTCTAATTCATCTAATTTTGACGATTTTTAGAAATATTTCTTGGTTTGTAAGCGCTAAGGGAGCATGTTTAAATAAAACCTGTGAACCTTAACTTTTAAATGTATTTTATGTCATGTTTCTATGTGCTACACAGGCTTAGATATTAAGGTTTTGGTAGACTTGACAATTCCTACTATTTTTTCAGAAAACCCTCAGGCATTAAGGACATGTATCCTAGATTGCCATAGTCATCAATGGGTTAAAGGTGAAGTAAGCGATTTATTTATGTTATTATATGTGTTAAATCGCTCTTTATTCATATAGTGATCACTTACATAATGTGCGCGTTTCATAAAGCCGATCTCTCAGTCAGCTGCTCTGCATGTAATCGTCAAATAAACTTCTCAGGGGATGCCGAAACTGATATCCAATCACAAGAGAGAACGCTACAAACCGGCACCCGTCTCACTGCCGGTGCACGCGCAGAGCGATAAATGTTTATGTGCCTACAATGGCGGAGCAGGTAAAAATCCTTCCCAATGTCTGTTTTGATGTTTTTTATCATGTTTTATCACACTTATGGATCTGAGATGATGCTAGATAACTCGCTGATTGAAGACCGCAGTGCATTACTGTGGTGACGTAGGGACGAGCGAGGGGACTGCTAACTGCAGTAACTGACAGGAAGTTAGCTAAAAGAACCATTCCGCTTACTGAACCTTTAAAGCGGCTACGAGTAACATTTAAATATCTTTTAAACAGCCTCATGTTTCCTCTGATAATCATAAATTACCTTTAACAGCAAACGAGACCATCAGTGCAAAGAAAGACGTTTTTAAATAGTTTTTATTACTGCTTTTGGTCTGGTCGCACACCCAGTCCGATTTTCGGTTTGCTCGTGCAAGCTCTATGGTCACATATCCGTATTGGTCGCAGATTTCAGTGTGGCGCAGCAACGTGAATTGAGAAGCCTATCCCTCCAGGTGAGGGAAGGGGAGCGGGAGCCTTGTTTGAGACAGTTATTTATCATCATAATGACTGATAAGCTGATAACGGGGCTGAACCATCAAAGAAAAAAAAGAAAATGCAATGAAGAAAAGCTAAAAGGGAGAGTGATATAGGCTACGGGGGGACGAGGGCGTTGCCAAGCAACGTGTATACAATTTCACGAGAGCGAAACTAGACTGCAGTGTTTACTCCTAAATGAATGAGCGGTTGGTACTAACACAAAGTTTGCTTTGCTTCACCATCATCAGATAACCATTATCTGAAATAGTCATTATTTACAACAACATAAACACATTACCTCATCGTGATCCATACTAACTGCCGTCTCTCGTTCATTCGCTTTCTGTGAGGACACGTAATCTTTCAGCTCCGTGAGAGAGAGTAGTTAGTTGAACCTGCATCAACTCATTGCAATCAGGTGTGTGTGGCAGTGACTGGCATTAGTTCATGCAGTGTCAAAACCACTCTCACGGAGCCGAAAAGAGTCCTCACACTTTCAACACACGGACATGCACTATATTGCTCCCTTCTCAGTTCACACTCACGCGCCTGGCACGCGCTAGAAAACAGCTTTGCGACAGCGGGCGTCGTAAAAATACTACCGCTTTTGTCCAAAGGGGACGCCAACGTGCCATGTTACTCGTAGTGGCTTTAACTACACTTTTTCCCGGTATAAAACCTGAACAATTCAATAAATACAATGTTCAAAATAATAATAATAATAATAATAATAATAATAATAACAACAACTATAATAATAATAATAATAATAATAATAAAATAATAATAATAATAATAATAATAATAATAATAATAATAATAATAATAATAATAATAATAATAATAATAATAATAACAACCTTGATGGTGAGCAGCATGGAGAGGAACTTCCTCTTGTCTCCTATCAGCATGGCGTTGCTGATGAGAGGCAGAGCTTCTTTCACTGCGTCCTCGATGGGCACGGGGGGAATGTTCTCACCGCCAGCTGTGATGATCAGCTCTGAAGACACACACACACACACACACACACACACACACGGTCAATAAATGGCAGGTTTAAAGATTAATTTCATTCATTCCCATTAACAGGTTGAATAAAAAATAAAAAAAATACCTTGCTGTGATGAATAAATGATATCTTAACTTGTACATCTCTGTCTGTCTCTGTCTAAAATGTTTAAATTGTTTGTGTTTTTTTCCTCTTTACCAGCTGTTGTTGTATATTGCGTATGTATTTGTTTTTTCCTTTCTCAACATCATTGCAAATGACGGTCACCCCTCAATTGATATCTCGAGTATAAATAAAGGTTAAATAAAACAATAATAATAAATGGGCTGCTCCGGTGGCGTAGTGGATAGAGCGTGTACCATATTGGCTCCGGCCTTCGTTGTAGTGGTCGCGGGTTCAAATCTGACTTGTGGGCCTTCACTGCAGGTCATCCCCCCCCCTCTCTCTCTCTCTCTCTCTCTCTCTCACACACTCTCTCTCTCTCTGTCTCCCCATTTCAACTCTGTAGTATCTAATAAAGCTTGAAAATGGCAAAAAATAAATAAAACAAACAATAATAATAAATACCTTTGATCCTGCCTGTGATGAACAGGAAGCCGTTGCTGTCGTGTTTGCCCAGGTCTCCAGAGTGCAGCCAGCCCTCGTGGTCCAGCGCCTCGCCTGTCTTCTCCTCCATGTTCAGGTAACCCATGAAGACGTGACGGCCCCAGAAACAGATCTCTCCGATCCCCTCTGAGTCAGGGTTGTGCAGCTTCGTCTTGCAGCCGGGGAGCTCTTTACCACAACTGCAGGGTAAGGATTAAAAAAAAGACAATATTTCTTAAAGGTTAAGGTAACTTTATTTGTACCCAAGGGTTGATTTGGTGACAGTTAAGAAAAAGAATTGGCTGCTTACACACACGCAGACAACATTTACTACTATCTACAGACAGTGAAATAACAGTGACAACACATGGGAACATGGGATAAAGTATAGAAAAAAGGTACAAGTATCAAAAGATAAATACAGAATATAAACCATTATGACAGATGACAGGAAAAAACTAGGTCAGAATAAATCAATAAATAGATAAAGACGGCGGTACAGTCCAGAAGTTAATTAGTTCAAAAGACATTTTAGTAATTAATCAATTATTTTTTCCGTTTTTGTATGAGTTTTAGTTATTAAGAAGGTGGGGTCTGGGAAGATGGAGATTGCTTGTTTAACAAAATATTTTTTTTTGTCAAAAGCCATGAATATGTAGCCTGGTGCTACCAGACCATCGTACTTCATTTCATTTGTACAGAAGGTCTGGAAGTGCTGTAATTGGCAAACGTTCACTCATGGAGGCGGGTGTCTGTTAAAGTTTAAAACTATTGGATCTGCCCAGTGCCACTCTGGATTAGCCAACCAATCGCATAACGTTTGGTCGTCACGTGTGTCATGAGCCGGCTTTTGGCAACTGAAACTGGAGCGCGACTTCGACGTCATCGTTCTCAGCCACTCGCTCTGTTCGCTGATTGGACCGGCTGTCGAATCTCCGGCAAAACTGGGAAATGGGCTGTACACCCAGACTGACTACTGAAGGGAAAATAAAATTTGGCCGGAAGTAGGCGGGCGGGCGGAGCCAGGCTAATGAATATGTACAAAAAAGAAAAAAAAAAAAAAAAAAGTGAAAATTCAACCAAAGGGTAATATTGTACCTGGTGAGTTTGAATGCGTCGGGCAGTGAGATGGTGTGCGGTCCGGTGCACTCACTCATCCCGTAGAGTTCATACAGAGGAATGTCCAGACTGAGGAAGAACTCCAGAGTGTCTTTGGTGATGGGAGCGGCGCCCGTGTAGCACTTGTTACAGCGGTCCAGGCCCAGCGCTTTACGCACCTTCTTGAACACAAGCTTCTTGGCTAAGTGGTACGCAAACGGGGTGCGCCCCTCCGCTCCGGTTCTGGAAGGGAAAAGTAAAAAAAAACAGCAAGAGTGAGATTTTTTTAGAGATTGATTTTTTTGGTCTATTTTGCTTCCATAACATGTCTTCTTTCATAGTAGTGGGAATAAAAAGGTCCAATATGTACTTTTAGGTGTTTATTTGTCTTAACATTGTTGTGTGTCTGTATATTTCTCCTATACGACCATCTTTAATGGACATTATCTCAACATTATTATTTTTTTTTCTTCAATAGTCTGAAACAAAAATCTCAACTTCAACTAAACTTTCTATAATCATTCTGGAATTATGATACATTTTGTTCTTAAAGACATTCTGAAAAATGCATTTTTAAGTCCTGCACGTAGTATTTTTTTGATTTGTAAAATGAAAAAAGGCTGAAGCCAATAACTTTTCTTTTAAAACTTTGGACACTCCTATCTAGATTTTGACTTTGGCTATCCAACATCTAGATATATATATTTTTTAAGATGCTAATTTACAAATAATTTAGATAGTTACTGCCAAATGTATTTCAATCCCCGGAAACAATGAAGAGACCAGTCTAGATTTTTCTTAAATCTTCATCTCTAAATGACAATTTTTTTTTCACATAACTTGTTAGAAATATTATCGATAGTTTCTGCAGCAAAACCAAAATGTTCATTCTACTCAAACATATGCCTCTAAAGAGTAAAACAAGAGACACTGAACATTTGGAGTGGTCTCTTCATAGTTTCCGGAGCTGTATATAATATATTTATTCATAACTGCTGTAGTTTCAGCCCTTTGTCACGTACTGGTGAAATGCATTAACCATGTCTAAATAAAGCTGTAATAGTTGAACAGATCAAACGTACTGGTTCATCTTGGTGAGGTTGGTGTGCAGGCCCACGTCTTTGGCCCAGGCCGCCACCTTGCGTGTGACAGTGGAGGACTTTGCCCCGATGGACTTCATCTTCTCCTGCATCTTCTCCCAGACGCGAGGGACCCCCATGAAGGCTGTGGGCCGCACCTCCTTTAGGGTGTTCACCAGAGAGCCCTGAGGGGGGGGGGGGGGACAAGGAGGGAGACATTTTAAATAGAACTATGTATTTTTTTTTTAAGATAATTTTTTGGGCATTTTCAAGCTTTATTTGATAGTACAGAGTTGTAATGGGGAGACAGAGAGAGAGAGAGAGAGAGAGAGAGAGAGAGAGAGAGAGAGAGAGAGAGAGGGGGGGGGGATGACCTGCAGTAAAGGTCCACGGGTCGGATTCGAACCCGCGACCACTGCAACGAAGGAAAAAAGAAGATGATGAAAAATGAATAAAAACACAACTATGACAGCTCTCACGTGGAGGAAATGAGCTGATGTAACATAAGGGCAAATATCTCAGTAAACAAGTGTAACCCCTGATTTACTGCACTGCATTACTACTACACAGTTAACTTGTGTAAATGAACGTGTAGGGGTCATGGTGGACATAAAAAGTTCTTAGAAATAACAGCCTGAAAAAAATTCAAAAATCTCGTTAGAAAAACAAAATGTAAAAAATATACCAGAAGTAAAAAAAAAAAAGATATATATAAGTAGAGTGAAGTAAAATGATTTTATATAGCGCTTTTCACAGACAGGGTCACAAAATGCTTTACAATGTGCATAAAAATTAAAGCATTGTCAAAAAATACGTCTAAGAATAAAATAATAAAAACACAACAGATAAAAATAATATATATATATATATATATATATATATATATATATATATATATATATATATATAAAATATAAATCAGGTAGTCAACCTTATAAAATAAATATGCAAAAAATAATAAAAAAGTAAGTATCTTCTACCTTGAGTGCATCTGGCTGTGCGAAGTGTGTGGCCCCTCCCACCCTCATGGTGACCCAGATGTCGACCATCTGAGCGGCGATGTGACTGAGAGGCAGGTAGCTGACCACCACCTCCTGACTCTGGCTCGCATCCGTCAGACTGACATGACGCCCGGTGGACAGCGCCGTCCACGTCAACTGAAGGGGAGAAGAGAAGAAAACTTTTTTTAAGGTTATTTTTTTGACATTTTCTAGCTTTACTTGATAGTATGGAGAGAAACAGTTGAAATGGGAGGAGAGAGAGAAATCTGGCTAAAGGGAGGAAACAGAAGTTACGAGAGAGAGAGAGAGAGAGAGAGAGAGAGAGAGAGAGAGAGAGAGAGAGAGAGAGAGACACTGGGGGGGGGGGGGGGGGTGACCTGCAGTTAAGGTCCATGGGTCAGATTCAAACCTGGTACGTGTTCTATCCCACTACACCACCGGAGCCCATAAGAAAACTTTATTGACATTTTATCCAAAATACAATAACATATTGAGTACAATCCTAACAGCAGACATGCTTTTTTAGATCCCACCAAACACAAACGCATCATCAATCATAAAAACTAAGGGCAGGGCAAAAGTGCATTTGTATAAAATCAAATCAAATCAAATGTAAAGGAGAAGGAGAAGGAGGGAATACAATGTTGAAAATAATCTTGACAGTGCATGACTGTGGTAAAGTTGGAAAGAGGTTGACAGATGACAGACGATTCCTCTTTGCTAGAACCTCATTTTGACTGAAAGCAGATGTCCTCTAAGCTCCACTAATAACATTGTCTGCCTTATGACGAGGGCAAAGATGCATCGTTAGTCATCTTAATTATGTTTTGTTTATGAGTTATTGATCCCGGAAGTTCAAAATCTGTCAATATCTTTGTAGAACTTGACTGCAGTCTGGACTCTGAAAGCGTCTAGTTTATATTCACCAAATTGTACTTCCAATTCATTCTCGAAGTGTATCATTCATTTAATAAACAAACTTTAATTGTGTTATTCACATTACAGGGCGCTGAGACAGTGAGCCTGTGTGGACTGTGCTAAAGGTGAAGTCAGTGTAATAACTAAAGCTATTATGCTTCTCTGGCTGTACCTTCAGCAGGCGGAAACCTCATAACAAAACATTAAGAGTTTCTGTTGACAATAACCAGACATGTGACTGCTCTGCTATGCAACGCTCAGCTCACATAACTTAACATACAGGAGTTGAAAAAGTACTTAACCCCAGTCTTTAAGTCAAAGTACAGAATAGATACTGCTGGTTAAGTGTCACTCAACTACAAGTGAAAGTTGCCGAGTCACCTTTTAACTCAAGTTCAAATAGTTTTTGCTTTTAAAAAATACTTAAAGGTGCTACGAGGAACTTTGAAATATTTCTGCGACAGTCTCATTTTCCCTCTGATGATCAGAAATGACATGTAACAGCAAATTATGAGACCATCAGTGCAAAGAATGCAATTTTTATATAGTTTTTCTTAATGCCTTTGTCATGGGTATACGCTCACCCAGGCCAGGAACAACAGCTGGCGTAGTAAAAACACTACCGCTTTTTGTTTAAACGGGGTGCAAGAATTAACACAAACTCGGAGCACCTTTAGTTTCAGTACTCAAGTAAATTGGCTATGTTACTGTCCCAGGTGTTTTTGCACCTGTATATTTGCACACTTGATTGCTTTTTTATCATAATCTTTATTTTCCTATCATACTATGCACTGGCAGAGCTAGTATTTTTGTACTGTCATCTACAAGTAACGGCTACTTATGCACATGGACCATCCATAACACTTTTTTCATTCTCGCTCTGTATCGTGGGCTCATGTTTTTTTGTATGGTGGGATATGTATGGGTTGTGTTGTGTGTATATGTATGCTGGCTGCTGGAACCACCTACATTTACCTGCTGTGAATAAAGTATATATCTTATCTTCTCAGCATAACTTACATTGTCGTGGCTGAGCATGACTCCTTTGGGCTGTCCAGTGGTGCCTGAGGTGTAGATGAGCGTGCAGCACTCGTTGGGTTTCTGAGCCGAGACGATCGCGTCCAACTGTGTGTCCGGATCATCACGACCAAGATCCATAAACTCAGACCACTGGAGCACACACACACACACACACACACACACACACACACACACACACACACACACACACACACACACACACACACACACACACACACACACACACACACACACACACACACACACACACAAAAAAAAAATCACTAACATGAATATTTATTTGAACTACAACCATTTATTTTTTATGGATTCTACAGGGTATTGTTTGTGATTTCCCCGCTGTTCCCCTTGTTTTGTCTACGAGGAAAAGTAACCTATCGATCCATACACAATCTTCCCGGAAGTAAGTACTCATTGGGGCATTTCTCGCCTACACAAACTCGCATACACAACCACAACATACTAAAATTTACGTCAAAATTAGGATGAGTAGGACGTTAGTAGGGCCTTTCCAACACAGTCATAGTGTTGTGGGTTAATTCATGTAGTATAAAATACACAACTCATATGATTGCATGTACGTACACACACATGCACATTTATCCATAATAACCTATACACAAACCTATTCATATGTTTAGGCTACATATACACATACTAGGCATGCAAGTTAAGAAATGGCTTGAGTTACATGTATTCATACATTCTAAAAGGTCATTTTAAAGTTCACAATCAACCCTGCATGAATCAATGTTATTAATGTTTGCGGTGAACAGACTGTGTGTGTGTTTACCGTGTAGAGATTTGGTCTCTTCTCCTTCAGTGCGTCTTTGTATTGGATGATGGCTTTGAGGTGAGGCAGCTTGTCTTCAACCTGGGGAACACACACACAACACAGTCTGTGAGTACAGCACACGACCGCAGGCGAGTCAACAGGGACACGTGCCATTTAAACACTGTCTGCTACAAGAGTTTGCTATTATTTTAGGACAGATAACAAGACAAGTACTGTGTTGAAGGGTTTGCAAGAGCGTCAAACATTTAGGATGCAAATATCTCTCAATTTGTGCCCCAGATTATCATTTTTAGTTTTTGCAGGTTTCAAGTATGTAGTGTGTTCACCCTTATAATGTCATCTGTTAGCTATTTGAGTGTGCTAGAGATGGGAATAAAGAACAATCCATCCCTCTATCTACTGTATCTATCCATCTATGAGGAGCTTTCAGTTAATGTTGATTGTAGCGCCTCCTTTAGACCAAAGCGGTAGTGTTTTTACCACACCAGCACCTGCTGTCCTAAAGATATTTGTAGCGCTTGCCGACAGCGCGTGCATTTGTTTAGGAAGCGAGTGAAAGAGAGACGGCAGGATGCATGGCCATGAGGTAATGTATTTATTTATGACTGTATACCATAAACAATACATATTTAGTACAGCATTCGGACACAGCAACTAGCTAACCCACAGAAGACAGAATGCTTCTTACATGATGTGTAAACACTGTCCACTTTATTTCAATGTAACACGTTAGTCATTCTGCTCTCACCTGTAGTATCTTCTGCAGCTGCTTGTTGTTTTCCACCACTAGTACATTAGCTCTGCAGTTCTCTGCTACGTACTGACAGGCCTCTGCTGAGTTAGTGGTGTAGATGCCCACTGCAAAGCCCCTGCAAAGGACACAATAGACCAGTTAGACTCACAAGTCAATTCAAATTACAAAGAGTTTTTTTTAACATGACTATTGTAGAAAACAGTATTGCCAACAGTCATTCACTTTGATTTTGACCACATTTTTATTTAACTTTCATAGTTTTTTATATATTTTTTATTTATTTTCCAATGTATTTTATTGGTGTTGTTTTGCAACAAGTTAGTTGTTATTATTCCATTTTTTATTCTGGGATTTTCTGTTCGCAATGATGTGTGGAATGTTAAGTGAAAACAGCTTTTTTTGTATTGAAAATAAATTTGAAAAAAAAAAAATGTATTGTGACCTTTCACCTCAGAGGATGATTGGCTCTTGCATATACTGTAGTAAGATTATAATGATACAAAGTTGGTGAACACATCCTTTTACTGGCATCCACACCCTACCTATAAGATACTCTACTCTCATTGGCTGTTCATATCAACAGCCAATGAGAGTAGACTCCAAGCTAAAAATCAGGTGAGCTCTCTGACGATATGCTATTCTGGAAGATCTTGTATTATGTTAAAAACCTGCCGCGCGAGATATTTTTTTTAAATTTCACTGAGCGTTGACGGCCTGACAACAAGCCAACAACATTCTTAACCACGCGTACTCTAGAGGTCAAAGGGTGGAATCAGCAATTCTAGAGAATGCTTGTTTAAAAAAAAAAAAGTTTCGTCCAAAATCAGTGAATATATATTTTCTTAATGATTTTGTCTTAGTTATTTATTTCCCTTTTTTCTGTATTCCTTGTCTGTTTATGTGAGAGAGGGGGGAGGGGAGAGGGAGAGGGAGATGGGGAGGGGGGAGGGGAGAGGGGGTTGGGTGTTGTGTATGTATTGTATGTGTTTACTTATTCTGTTTTTTTTCTTTTTTGTCCATATGTATAAAACCATAAAACTAAAATAAAAGTTAAAAAAAAAAAAAATCTGTGAATATCGATTCCTTCAACAAGCATTACCATTCCAGAACTGCTACCTCACCGTTTACTGTCCTACTCCTAGTAAAATATAACTAGTAAGACTTTATTATAATGTTATTCTAAGCATCCACTTCAGATAAGAGACCAAGAGATAACCAAGAGATGATGCAATTGTTTACATATGTCTATTTATATACACGCGTGAGTCCACCACAGAGTTTATTAAAGTAAAGGTAAGATTGGTTTCTTATGAGGACAGGTTTGACGAGTGGCTGGTAGTTTGAGCGCATTCTTACAGTCTTGCCTAAGCAGAGAGGAAAGGCGTGTGAGACTTGGGCAATCCAGTAACAGTATCGACGTGTGTGTGTGTGTGTGTGTGTGTGTGTGTGTGTGTGTGTGTGTGTGTGTGTGTGTGTGTGTGTGTGTGTGTGTGTGTGTGTGTGTGTGTGTGTGTGTGTGCGTGTCTGTGAGCTACAGTCTAAGCTTGGTGGGTTAGCGCACGTGAATACACAACATGCACTGATCAACTGTGTAACCAAACTTAATGCATTTTGCATTAATTGTGTGTTTCCGATTGGTATGTTTGTGCAAGTAAAGAGAGACACGTGTTTGTGTTAGTGTTAGTGTGTGTTTGTGTGTGTGTGTGTGTGTGTGTTCCAGTTTAAGCTTGGTAACTTAGCGTGTTACCAAACTCAATGCATTCTTGTGATCAGCCTCAAAGAACTGCAGTCAGTAGCAAATGTCACCTAATGTGGCAGAAAGTTTGACCAACCAATCGTGACTAAATCAATGTGTTGGGTTCTAAATTTAAAATGTTTTTCTTCCCTTTCAGCTCTCTATTTAGGAGTTAACACACAGCCCAGGCACTGTAAACGGGCATGTTGCTAGCTACGATTGGTATAGATTAGATGTGTATACATACCCGTTGTTTACATACCAGTTTAAAAAGAGCCTAGGCTGTGTATTAACACCAGCGCACAACAAGTGCAGACAGGTAGCAGATCGTGAGGAGATAATCACTGATTTTTGAAATTGACAACACTTGCAAAAATTTGAATTGGACAACAACAAGCGTTCTCCAGAATAGCTGACTTCACCTTTCAGTAGAAGCATACCAACATATCAATGTATCAATCCTTCAGTAATAGAGTAAACAGTGGATTGGACAGAGATGAAACTCACCCGGCCATAATGGCTCCTATGTCTGAGATGAACCATTCTGCTGAGTTGAAGCCCAGGATGCCGACACCATGGTAACGCTGCAAACCAAGCTGCAGGAAGACGAAAATATACCAGATTAATTATGACTGAAAAAAACACATTGTTACATATTACTAGAAGTAATCTAGGGATATCACATATGCACATATCTGTTTACAGTCAGATTCAAGTTTATCATTTAGCTGGGACATTGCAGGTTAAAGGCCTACTTCACCGGTGGGAATATGAAGGTGTATTGAACTCTGAGATCCTATTTAGTATAAATGTGCAAAATGTTTTTAAATTGGTTCATCTTAGCCTGAGAAAAAGGCAGAAAGAGTGTTTTATGGTCTCACTGTCTAACCCTACATTTTTCTTACTGTGACATCACAGTAAGAAAAATGTAGGGTTAGGATTAACAGGACAGCTGGGCCAAGGGAAGACTGAGGGAAGAAAAACCTAATTCATTATATTATAATAGTGATTTTATAATGATAGAACGCCGGTTCTGTATGGGTGAAGTATTCCTTTAAGTGTAATGTATCTCTCCTCTAGGCTGTTATTCTTCCATTGTTTGTTAATTCAATTAAAAAAATATACTTGTGAGCATTTTTTGGTATTTGATAATTAGGTTTTGAGAAACAACTATCTCAATATTGCTGTTTTGTTCAGGTTACACCGATCTTACAATAAATGTGCTTTTTTTTTTTAAGTTTTAAAAACACAATAATTAAAGCTTATGCAACAATTGGAGACCATTTTACAACCGATCTGAAATAACTGAGTGGTCAGAGCTGACAGTTGCCACGGCAGCTGTTACCAAGAAAACAGACACAAAATGTAACACGATACTGCCATAAAGGGAAACTGATACTGAGTTCAATAATCCAAAGAGATTTTGTTGTTGAAATGTAACACAACGTTTTGACTTATGAAGATCGACTAGTGCAGAGGGAAATGTAACCAAATCACTCATTTAATTTTATGTCCCATAAATGTTAATAAACCGTGTGAACATTTTGATTAAGACCTTGTATATTGCCATTTCACCGTGAGCTTTGCATCTTGAAGTAGCAACGAGGAAATGTATTTATATGTGACTATGCCACAAATAGGATGCCGTTTTCAACACTAAAAATCTCAGCCTGATGTAGTAGATCATCCGGGTATTTTTAAACATACAAAATCTGGCCACAAGAATCGGGACATCCTAAATCTTTTTTCTACCATACTAAATAGTAGATAGTATGGGGATTGGAACGCAGGGATTTTATGACTACTGTACAGTCAAATTTGATTTTGTACAGCCCATTAGCACATCAGAGGAAAATGGAGACTGCTTCATGAAAATGAATAAGTTCCTTGTTGGAGGTTTAAACAATAGACACAAGTTCATGTGTCGTTCAGATTGGTATGTTTGTGTAAGTAAAGAGAGACACGTGTTAGATTGCATGTGTGTGTGTGTGTGTGTGTGTGTGTGTGTGTGTGTGTGTGTGTGTGTTGTGTGCATGCGTGTGTGTGTTTCTGTATACAGTACACGACTCCTGCTGAGTCTACAAGCTGACTAACAGCGTCTTGTTTCACAATAAACAATAGCGTGCTCTGTCTGTCTTGATTGGACAATCAAAAAGGCCTGTGTCTAACCCTAACCCTCCTTCACACTGTGTCTGTGCTGTCTTAAACCAAACTGTCCTCATATCAAATACATTATACAGCGCCATAACACTTTAAAAACATCCACCACAGAAGGCCATTTGTTTCAAACAAAGCAGACATTCCTTTTGACCTTTTTAGAAAACTGAAAGAAGAATTGTTGCTGAGGAACAGAAACTTAAGTGAATTCTAGGGCTGGGAACGATACACCAACTCAAGATTTGAGTTCGGTTTTGATATGCATATCACTATAAACCAGCTATAGCTGTTGGGTGAAACTGGGAACTTTCAAATATTGTGAAATCTGTCAACTTGCCCAACGTGCCACGTGCTGAAAAATTCCAGCACTGAATCTGCAAAACGCTGAGTTTATCAGTGTTTGATTTACAGTAAATCTGACTTTCTTTATTTGTCATTTTCCAACAATAGTCAACAGTTGATCATCGTAATCAAAACATGAATAATGAGGAACCGGACGTTTTAATCTCTTGGTGTACGACGTAGGGGTGACACCATCACCATTGTTAAGTCAGGAATCGATCGAAATGACATCACAAGCTCAAGCTTAAAGTTTGCAGCTACGCTCTGTACGTGGAGAATACATGGAGACTGAGACCACACTCACACGTCCACAGAAACCACAACCAATATGGCAGGACACACACAGTTA
The DNA here is from genome assembly GCA_026929865.2 of Hyperoplus lanceolatus. Lineage (NCBI taxonomy): Eukaryota > Metazoa > Chordata > Actinopteri > Uranoscopiformes > Ammodytidae > Hyperoplus > Hyperoplus lanceolatus. The sequence continues at coordinate 31,571,302 of CM049403.1, read as the reverse complement.
CGGGGGACTACACATGGAACAATAGCCTTTTGGCTAATTCTGGCATGTTTAAACCATGTATGATCATGTGTTTTATTAAAGGTGAAGTAAGCGGTTTATTTATATTAATATAAGTGTAAAATCGCTCTTTATTCATACAGTGATCACTTACATAATGTGCGCGTTTCATAAAGCCGATCTCTCAGTCAGCTGCTTTGCATGTAATCCGCAAATAAACTTATTGTAGTATCCCAAAATTTTTGATGGTTTTTATCATGTTTTATCACACTTATGGATCTGAGATGATGCTAGATAACTCGCTGCATTACTGTAGTGACGTAGGGACGAGCGAGGGGCCTGCTAACTGCAGTTACTGACAGGAGGTTAGCTAAAAGAACCATTCCGCTTACAGCACCTTTAATGTTCTTAAATAAACTGAACTGAATTGAATTGAATTGAATTTCCCTAGAGATAGTGCACCTACCTTGAGGAAGCTCTTGGCTGCAGTGCGGCAGGTCTGGTAGTATTCTCTGTAGTTGAGGCTCTTGTGTTGCTCTCCCTCCTTCCAGTTCAAAGCTTTATAGTCTCCAAACCGCTCCACGGCCGAAAGAAACATCTGGTTGACCGTCAGAGGCGTCTCAGCGGCCAAACCAGAGTCTCCCAGCCTCAGTTTGACCACCGCCTCGCCGTGGGACGTCCACAGCCCGGGATCGCCTGCTGGGGGGACAGACAGGGAGCTGGGCCGCTGGGCATGCACTGTGAAAGGTGGAGAGAAGATAGACTTTAGTTTTCATTTAGACATTTTTTTTGTGTCTTTTAATGTAGTGTTTTTTGATGTTTGTTGCTGTTTTCAGTTTTTTTCTGAGGGTAAGTTTTAGGTGTGTGGGAAGGGTACAAAACATTTAAAAAACAGTGACCTGTATATTGGCCGTGTTTTTTTATTCATGCTCATTTTAATCATGAAAATGGAGGAGAAAACTTTGAGAAAACCGCTCTAAGATTCTTATTCTCGTATAAACAGTATGTGATTTTATGTAATAATTATCTTTTTATTATTATAATTATAGTTTCAACTTTACAGTGCATTTACACTAGTTTGACTCAAAAAATGTAATGGAAAAAAAATCCCAGGACAGGAAAAGGAAAGTGTAGTGTGTCCTGCTAAAGAATGGAGGCCCTTCAGTCTGGCCCACTTCCTCAGGAAAATAGTTTGGAGACAAAAATACTTGAGTTCATGCCGACTACAGCAAGTTAAAACCAGCACACTGACTCTCAGAATATAGACCAGCTGTGTCGGAGTGACACTGCATTTTTGAGATTTTTGTCTATTTAGATACGATAACATATCTTCTTTCATACTAGATAAAGTTATTTGACTAAACCTTGTCTGAATATTTCTCCTTTACAATCATCTTTAGGTCCGTTATAAAAAAGAATATATATATAAAAATGTACCCTATTCACTTGCAGTGTCCAACTTTAACTATGACGCGGCAGCACTGTCCTTAGGAATGTTAGATTTCAGTGAATGACCGAGTAAACACACTCCCTGCGTTCCAAATCTCATACTCTTTCTTTTTTCTATTCTACATACAACATCTGATGATAAAAAAAATCTTGTTCGGATGCTGTGTAGGCATACACTTGGGACATACTTTGACTTATTTATTTCATTATAACATTGCGCCTTGATCTTGCCTCTAACTTTTATATCCGTCGCATCCCCCGTTTGTTTTCATACGGAGGCTCCGTCAATGTGACATCACTTCCAGTGCGCACTGGATTATGGGTCAGAATCTTCCAAATAGCATGCTGTTTTCAATACTAAAAATCTCTTCCGGTTGTAGTAGGACATCCGGGTATTTCTAACCATACTAAATCTGGCCACAAGAATCGGTACATCCTAAATATTTATTTTTCTACCATACTAAATAGTAGATAGTATGGGGGATTGGAACACAGGGACTTTAGATCTAATGGCCTTATTACATCTCTCACCTGTTTGTGTGTTGGTCTGTTCAGCTGGGACCTCCGTTGTCTTGGCAATAACGGCGACATCATTACACACACCGATCTCCTCTTCCCTTTCCCCGGTGGATTCTTCCTCTGAGGATTCACTGGAGGAAAGAGAACAAACACGTCAATTAAATCAAGAGAGTGGAAAACCCAAAGTGATTGGTTTGTCCTGAGTTCCCTGGAGATGGGACCTGGGCAAAAAGGCAAATAATAATAACTATATTCTGGGCGCTCCGGTGGTGTAGTGGATAGAGTGCGTACCATATTGGCTCTGGCCTTTGTTGCAGTGATCGCAGGTTCAAATCCAACCCGTTGACCTTTACTGCAGGTCATCCCCCCTCTCGCTCTGTCTCAACCATTTCAACTCTGTACTGTCTAATAAAAAGCTTGAAAAATGCCCCCCACCCCTCCAAACACACCCAAAAAATTATATATGTATTATTATTATATACAAAAATAACGTTGTTTGCACTGATGGTCTGTTACAGGTCATTTATTTATGATCACCAGAGGAAAAATTAGACTGTTTTATAAACACTCTGCCTTATATGCAAGTATTAGTGTCTATTTTGTGTGTGTGTGTATGTGTGTGTCTGTTTTGTGTGAGTTTGGGTGTCTGTTTTGTGTGTCTGTGTGTGTGTGTGTGTGTGTGTGTCTGTTTTGTGTGAGTTTGGGTGTCTGTTTTGTGTGTCTCTGTGTGTGTGTGTGTGTGTGTGTGTGTGTGTGTGTGTGTGTGTGTGTGTGTGTGTGTGTGCGTCTAACGTACTTTGCTGCCTCCACCATAGAAGCCGCTCCACAGACAGACTCCTGGAAGTGGTCGGCCCTGGGAGGCTCCATCACCACGGCCTCAGACATGGCCACAGGCTCACACGCAGTCACTGGGAGAGAGGAGGGAGACAGGGGGGTTAGTAATGAATATATCACACGCACAACACAACACTAGTCACATGGATACTAACTCACTGGGTAACACTGACCCTGCATTCAAAATCACATACCTTTTATGTTTTACTACACTACATACTAAAGTACAGAAGAGTTTTAGGGCCACAGGAGAGATTTTTTTATTTTTTTTTCATTATGTCGAGAAATGCCAAGAATAAAGACAAATACCCCAAAATGCTATTGGAGTTAGTGGGGCATCCAAGTAATACTGCAATTGACATGAATGTATTGGGACGTCCTAAATCTTTTTCTGGCATACTAAATAGTAGGGAAGTATGGGGATTGGAATGCAGGGTGAGTTTGGGCGGAGTAAGTCCAGTGGAGGCTCCTTAGGCAAGACCCTTGACGCTAACTGCCTACCTGTCTGCCTAAAAACATCTGCCTAATGACATGTAACTTGTAAACATACACAAATCAATGTTAAAGGGACACTGTGTAACATTTTAAGTAATTTATTAGCTAAAATCAATATCCTCATTCATAAATATGTCCTCATCGGTGTAAAATCACCTCTGCCAAAAATCAGAATTATCCTCCTGAGTGGAGAATTACAAATATTAATATTACATTTTGTATATTGAGCAGGCAAGTCTTATGGAGGCATCCATGTTTTTGGAATGTCATCAGGTGCATTGTTTAGAATTTAGAATTGTTCTTGTCCTTGGAGGCCACTGTAGCTTCTGTTATTATTCAAAAGGGGTTGGGTTACCCAGGGAGCGTTGCATTCTAGAACTTTCTAGATGATGTCATATTCAGAGCCGGCCCGAGGCATAGGCGAACTAAGCGGCCGCTTAGGGCCCCCGACTGCCTGGGGGGCCCCCTAAAAAAAAAATAATAATAATTTTTGAATCTCGGCTGTCTAATATTTTCGCACAGCCACACAGTGGAGGCACTAGCGGAAAACACTGGGTGTGTGAATGATATTTAACACAGATCTATAGTTTCAGCAGCGCTAACATTGGAGAGGGGCCCTCTAATCATATTTCGCTTAGGGCCCCCTGAAGGCTTGGGCCGGCTCTGGTCATATTACACAGTGCCCCTTTAAGCACATACCAATACTGTGTGTGTCAAAGAAATATGTAGAAAATTGTTTAAAAGAAAGAAAGAATTAAAGAAAGAAAGATAGTTTGCTCCCGTGGTGTAACTGTGAGACATTAGCACGTCCCTGTCACAGCCGACAGCTTCTACCACTCACGAGACTCACACCATAGTGTTACTGGCACCAGGTCACAATACTGTTTCATACTGTTGTTTTACATAGTTGCTGCTCTTCTATTTGCCTTGTAAATTGTATATTTTGTTTTGCCAAAAATTTGACAGGGCAACTTTCACTTGTAGTTGAGTAATAATTGAGTATTTAAACTTATTTTACTTAAAGGAATACTTCACCCATACGGAACCAGCGTTCTATCATTATAAAATCGCTATTATAATATAATGAATGAGGTTTTTCTTCCCTCAGTCTTCCCTTGGCCAAGTTGTCCTGTTAATCCTATCCCTTACTGTGATGTCACAAGAAGGAAACTGTAGGGTGAGACAGTGAGACCATAAAACACTCTTTCTGCCTTTTCTCAGGCTAGGATGATCCGATTTCATTTTTTTTTTGCATATTTATACTACATAGGATCTTAGAGTTCAATACACCTTCATATTCCAACCGGTGAAGTAGGTCTTTAAGTACTGGGGTTGAGTACTCAGCCCACCACTGGTTAAACATCCATTCCTGTCTTTGGCCCTTGTGCAGTAAGTGTATCAACTACACATTAGTGACTCTAAATATTAAACCACATAATGTTGACTCTGACCTGCTGCTATATGGAAACAGAAAAGAAAAAAAAAATCATAATGTGAACCAATGAATAACAACAACATACTGACAGGAAATTGCTCATAAGACCAACACTGTGTATTCCCACGTCAGGCTTATTTACCCGCCTTTATAGCTGCCTTTACGAGCGGCTAAGCAAACAGTGTCTTTGTCTACACCACCACTGTTCTGTTGGCTAAATGAGGTTGTATGGAAACACTGGAGGGACATATGGCGCCAGGCTGTCACAGTGGAAAAGTCTTAACGTTGATAACATTGTCTTTAGGCAAATAATGAGTTTCATTGCTACGCTTGGGTCAACAGTAACACAATATGTTTTGTTTGGATGGATACCATTTTCATTGCTTAACCTCTCATAATTCATTAATATGTTACACAGATAAAGTACAATGTGATTATGAAGCTAGAGTTTGAGGATATATCATGATGATATTTATTTCCGAGATATCTGTGTCCTATCGTCAGCTTGTTTAACTTGTGAACTACAACCTCGACTCCTGTATAAGTTGCGCTGTGGCTAGTTGCCCGGTTTTGACTATAAATTAAAGTTTGAATTCAATTGCCAAATCGTACAAAAAAAAGAAAAATTTTTTTTTTTTTTTCTCTTCACAGGATGCACGTCACAGCCTCCAAAACAATAACTCCCCCCCCCCTCACTGGCCCATTGTCAAACCCTACACACCTCCATGACTCTCTCTCTCTCTCTCTTTCTCTCTTTTTCAAGCCCCTGTGTTTTGTACATCACCATTCTTAGCTGTCAGTGGCATGTTTGTTGTAAAGGATCTGAAAACACATACCAGTGGTGTGTCTGTCTATTGTAACAGCAGCCTATCACCACTCACTGGCCTGTCAGGGACAATCAGGGATTTGGGCGAAAGCGGAAACACACACACACACACACACACACACACACACACACACACACACACACACACACACACACACACACACACACACACACACACACACACACACACACACACACACACACACACACACACACACACACACACACACACACACACACACACACACACACAGGGTTCCAGAGGGGTCACAGAGCAGGACAGGAGGGACAAATATTTTCTAAAAACCAACCACACCTTCTGACATTTAAAAAGGATCAGTGTACAATAATCGGAAATATTTAGTGGCATCAAGTGATGAAAGTTTAAATTGCCCCTCCTCACTTTTGAATAATTTACAGAAGCTACGGTGGCCTTGAGGGACAAGGAGCTAGTTACTAAAGATGGCATCATCCACCACTGCCTCAAATCTTTCCACAATATCAAGTGAAGATGTATTTAGTTATTTATTCCATAGTAGAACTTTCACCACTAAATATTCTAATATTACACATTGCAACTTTAAAACATACTGAATACTATATTTAATTTCTAAAGAAGTCTGTTGTGAAAAATGCCAATAAATTCTACACACTGCCCCTTTAACTCTCTCTCTCTCTCTCTCTCTCTCTCTCTCTCTCTCTAATGTATTTTAGGTTGCCTACTGACAACAAATAAACTAAACTAACTAAACATCAGCTGTTGTAAAAGAGAATCACTCTTCATTTTGCTTCTATAATGTGAAGCACAGCTATAGCTGAGCTCAAGGACATTCAGTCACTGCATCCAAAGGTGGCCTGCAGGGCTCACAGCCAAGCAGACAGATGTAACGGGATGATCTCACCACTGGACACAGGGCTGATGTTTTATTACGCCTCTGCCTTCTTATGCAGATGTGAGTGCAGTGGCTTTCCAGCAGTACATTGTAATAATGAAATGAATGAAGGATACATTCTCATTCAATAGGAATTGTTCAAAGTTAATTGAGCAAAAGATAATTAGTCTGCTCAAAACTCAAAAATCTAGCAGAACGCTGCCTTGACATTTTGAGATCTCAGAGTCCTAACTTTTTTTTTTATTGTTTACAGTCCATTAAAAATATAGATAAGTAGAGGGTGTAGGCGCTAGGCAGCCCCCCCACCCTCCTCCTCTTATATCGTTAAGCCTTGCCATTGTTTAGTTCTTCCGTCACAGGGGGTCAGGGGAAGGGGAGGGGGAGGGGCGGCACTGCACTGATCTTGAGAAAGAGTTCATTCACTTGTGCCCTACGTGTCTGGATGAATACATGGCCTCAAGCATCGGACAGGAAAAGGCTTAAGGCTATTTCGGCTTTGCCCTCCTTCCATTTCCTCTCTTTCCTTTCAAAACAGTTTGGTCTGAGGAGGGGCCATATTAAGTTTATAAACACATGCTCATCACAACAAGCCCCGACTTCAAATACTGTAACATTTATCGTTTGACATTTGACATTAAAGCTATAGGGTGTAACTTTTTCATATAAATTAATGTCGGTTACATTCAAGCCATTTCCTCATGAGTTGACATTAAGTCGATTAAGCATATCAGCTCCATAAAGCTCTCTCAGTATTTCTCAGTATGGTCAGCGTTTACAAACTGGTGTCACCTCCCGACACTGGTACAGGAGTTCAGAAAAATCCCCAAACATTTTGTTGATCATACTGCTTAGAGAAAACCTGGACGTACAGCAGAAGGTATCAAATCTCATGTTTGTGCACCGACAATGTTGTTGTAATTACTCAGAATTCCTCGTGGCGTGCAAAAGAAGTTACACACTATAGCTTTAAGGGTTACTGACTTATTTGTCTGCAATTTGTTCAAAAACAAAATCGCTTTCAATTTCATCCAATGCTGTGGGTTAACCGATATCACCCGTGGGATACATGCTTGGACTTCCCCTAATATCTGAACTTCCCATCAAGCAATAGCAAAACAAAATGTCTCTTGTTAGGGAAGTACAGTTCAGTTTAGTTTAGTTTATATTTATTCGCCACATACACAATTGCACAAGGCAATGCGTAGTGAAGTTCTTCTTATGTACCAGTCCGGCCGTAATTCAACTATATAAAGTGCAAGATTATGATAATGAATGGGTGGTGAATTGGTTCCAGGTGATTTTTATTATTTTTGCTAAAGATTAACCTGCTAATATAAATTTTTTCATCTATAAAACAGCTCACCAAGAAACCAGGATGCAGAAGTCTTTAAATGGTGTTTTGCTGCAACAGAATTTCACGATGAGAAGCTGGAAAAATAAGTAAATAATTGCCATTAATAAAATTATGAGTTGATTATCAAATTCAACAGACTGACCTATATACTATTTTATCCCAGAAACCAGCCCAATATTTTGTACAGTATCCTCCTCTCCTTGCATCCCATTGGCCCGGGACGAATCATCTGATGACATCATAAATGCAACTGGCTGCATTCAGTTAAATCAGGACAGGGATTATGAAAGTAGAGCAGAGTCTAGTCTGTGTAGCAACAGATGTTTGATACAGAATTAATGCAACAGTTGGAAAGACATCAACACGTTAACCTTGAAGGTGTCATCATTGATTTTATGTGGAGGACATGTTTGGTGAAGGGGAGACACTATGCAGGTGAATTGGGTAACACATTTTGAACTCATAGATATCATTATAGAACTTTGCCAACTGATTAATACTGATATCTAAATAAAAAAATGTTGTATTACATTTTTTTTGGAGAAATGTTGGAGTAACTTCACAAATTTGGCCATATCTATCTAATTCTGTGTAAATTTTAATCTCTATGAAAACCAAAATCTAGATGTTTGGGATAAAGAGTTGCAATGTTCATAAAACATATTATTAGCGTCCAAAGGTTTTACTTAGAATTTGGATACAGCCTTTATTAATTTTTATAAATCAATAAAATGTAAGTTTAGTTGATGTAAGTGCTTTAGAAGTAAAAAAAAAAAAAAAAACTAATGTTGAGATAATGGCTGTTAAAGATGGTTGTATAGGAGAAATATACAGACGCAAACAGACAAGGGCTAGTCAAATAAAACACCTGAATGTACATTATGGACCTAAATGCAAATTTTGGAAATTTACTTGTATTAAAGACGACAGCAAAATAGTCAAAAATGTACCGTGCAGGGCTTTAAACAACAATGTTTTGTCTGCAGTGTTTCGCCTTTAAAGGGGCTGCCCCCAAAACAATACCACCAGCATCCCTGTGAACTTCAATTTTGGGTTAATCCCCCTTTCAAACACAGTAGACAGAAAATCACCCACCCACCCCTCCCTCTGGTTTGATTAATGCTAACAAGATAACTGCCATATTCACAACACTGTCTGTACCCATATTTCCATCAATACATCCCCTAAACGAACTGTATCCCTTACCAGCTGCTGCCTATAAACAGCACCCATGGGAGAATTTTTTTTTGTCTATTTATGACTGGGCGTAATCCTAAACATCTTCCTTACTACATAGCTCCCATGTCAACCCCTTTAACATACTTGATCCAGTGTCAAATATTTGCCAATGCAGACGTTTAAATAACATTAAGGGGCCAGGCTTTAACTGCTTCCTTTTAAAACATTAGATGTAATCTGGTTGAATCCACACAGACATAGAGAGAGAGATATGCCGGCTGGGTTACACCCTTTTACTGCAACGCCACCCGTTGTCCACATGTTATGGAGAAGGCTGATTCATATAGGCTACATTGCATACATTATTCAAGTGTCTATCTATCTATCTATCTATCTATCTATCTATCTATCTATCTATCTATCTATCTATCTATCTATCTATCTATCTATCTATCTATCTATCTATCTGTCTATCTATCTATCATTTAAACACTTAATATAGCAGACATATACCTAGTTTATATACAGTCTATGATCGAAAACCAAACCCACCCCTTCAACTGAATTCTTAACCACAACTGAAGTGTTCATGTCTGAATTAATTGATAATAACGCTACTACTTTGGCACAAAAAAAAACCTATTGAATCAACTACTATTAAATTCATATTAAATCAACATAGACGTACAAGTAGTCAAGCCATTTTCCCAAGCATCATTCAGCTAACAACACCAACCGGTTTCCCTATACCAAACCAGATCTGTCAATGAGGGACAGCACCTCAGCTAAATGATATATGAAAAAAATTAACGTTAATTCAGATACTTACATTGCATTGCTGGAAGCTATCTCTTCTTCCCCCCGAAAGTGTATTAGGTAAATGGTCCACTTTTCCTATCTGTAAATACTGGTGGGCTTCAGTTAATCACACACACACACACAGTCACACACACAGACACACCAGATGTCCACCGCCGCGCCTACAACTCTAGCACTAAAGCATCATCATTCATTTTCAGTTTCAAACCCTCAGCCGGCTCGGTTGGTCCCTCCCCCCGTGAAAAACCACACCCAGAAACAGAGAGGCAAGCCAGGCCCGCTTCCTCCCAGACACACACCCCAACCCCCTACCGGCGTGAAGCAACACAATTGGTTGAAACTGCTCACACCACAAGGCCCATCTTCCATATAAGGTCATGCAAGCCAAATGAGTGAAGGTGGGGGATATACACACACACACACACACACACACACACACATGTTTGTACGGCTATACTTGTGAGGACATTCATTGATATAATGCATTCTCTAGCCCCTTACCCTAACCATCATAACTAAATGCCTAACCCCAAACCTTACACTAACCCTAACATACACCTAATTCATACCTGAATCTCAAAACAGAGTGTAAATCCTTTGGTTCTCACAAAAATAGTTATACCAGTACACACACACACACACTCTCTCTCACACACTCTTGACAGATAATGCTGCTGTGAAACTCTAGCTCATCCCCCTACGTAGATACTCTCCACACACACACACACACACACACACACACACACACACACACACACACACACACACACACACACACACACACACACACACACACACACACACACACACACACACACACACACACACACACTGCAGCTATGCCGGCGGACGGGGTAACTGTCGGACAAACCGCGTTCGCAAAAGGTTTCTGAGGGCAGATTGCAAATGCAGCTGTGCTCGTTTGGCTTCATGACTTTCCATTCATTCTTATCTTTTCCACTGACTCTATTCCCTCGTATGCAAACTGCAGAGACGCCCCAGCATCCTATCTGACTGACATTATTTAAAACATCACACAAGATTTAAATTATACTAGAAAGAAGAACAATAACAAACGGTCAAGTTATTGAAAACTCATTTGGACATTAAGCCAGTACGGTACCGATTTAGTACAGAATGGATGGGGCAAGATGATGATGGACCATATTAGTGAACAGTACTGGTATGAAATACATTACAGCATATATATGTGGCGATGAAAATGCATCTTGTTGAACTGCAAACTTATATATCTGAGCACACGGGAACCTTTCATTTATATTTTATTATTATTTTTTATGTTCTTAATATATCTTAATATATTTGTGTTTGTTTTGTTCAATACAGTTAAAACATACTTTAAACCAACTTTGTGGTTGGTTGACCACAACCAACTAAAACATTTATGCAGTAAAGATATAATATTGTGAGTACTTTTTAAAGTACATTTGGCTGATAATACTTATGTACTTTTACTTCATAATTGATTTTGGTTTTGCATTGTTACTGAATACTTGCTCCACCACAACAGAATAGTATGATTCAATTCAGACTCTAATTAAAGACCGACTTCACCGGTGCAAACATTTTAGGAATCGGTTCATCCGGTCCCACTGTCTAATCCTACATTTTCCCATGCGTGACATCACACATGGGAAAATGTAGTGTTAGGATTAACAGGACAGCTGGGCCAAGGGAAGACTGAGGAAAGACTGAAGGAAGAAAAACCTCATTCATTGTATTATAACAGTGATTTTATTATGATAGAACGCCGGTTCCGTATGGGTGAAGTATTCCTTTAAGCTTCTCATTGAAATAAAAACAATAAAACATAGCTAGGTGTATCACAGCATTACCGAAACAGGTGAGTGAGCCGCTAATACATTGATGACAAACGTAATGTCTTGTGTTTCAAAACCCTGATTTTAGCTCCCCGGACAAACTCATCAGAGCTGTCACTCAAAGCACACAGCTTGACGAGGCCCAGCCTGTATATCTAGTTCTCTGACCTGATATACTGGGTGGTAAAACAAAAGCAGCTACTCTCATAGGGGAAACTACTGCAGGAAGGGAGACTGATAAAATAGACAATTTTTTTTTTTTTTTTTTTTGCTTCCATGTATTTCTGGTAAGAATGTCAAAACAAAACTTAAGTGAAAGCAGGTCATGACCTCGCCGTAAACGTGACAAAATCTTTGTGAAGGAAGAAATTACTTTAAAAGGTGCAGTGTGTAATATGACATCATCAAGAAAGTTCTACAAAGTTCTAGAATGCAACACTCCCTGGGTAACCCCAACCCTTTCAAATACTAACAGAAGCTACAGTGGCCTTCAAGGACAAGAACAATTCTAAAGGCCTTTGCACACCGGGCGCGTTTTATTCGTGCGATTTATCCGTTAATTAACGAATGTATACAGAGTCAATACAAGCTTCCACACCAGCGCCGTCATTTCGCACCGCGAATTTGCGTTTTTAATTTTTTCGAACTGAGTTCGATTTTTCTGGGACGTCGCTTCGGTGAGACGCGACAAAATTCACATTTCAAAACATTCGCTTTTACGTTGCGTTTATTCGCGTCGCGCCCGGTGTGCAAAGGCCTTAAATGTTAAACAATGCACCTGATGACATTCCAACTATGACACTTTCAAGATGGCGGCACTAGGCCCTGGTCCAAAATATGCAGAAATATGGACATATATGAGACCCTTTCTAAGGGAAGAAAAAAAATATTTTTTCAGCTATTATGCACTAAATTAAATGTATGGATATTATATTTATATTATATTTAATGGATATTATAATTACTTTCTACAAAATCTGCTAGGAAATAAAACCCCAAATTCTACACACTGCAGGTTTAAGACATTTAAAAACAAATATAACACAAAAAAACGCAATGTTTAATTGGCTGTATTAACTTTTTGGTTGGTTTTTAGTTTTACACAGTTAAATTGCCAAAGTAAGTCATTTATATAAAAAAAAAAGGTAGTAATGATTTTGGTTCAGTAGGCCCCTACTCGTATTCATTTTCTTATTTCTCATTCACAACATTGTAGGATGAACTGAAATGTTTCTTTAAAGATTCACAGCATTGAAAACCCAACTCAAAATGAGAGTGAATAAAAAAAATAAAAAAAAAATCTCCCCTTGTGGTTTAGACTAAAACAAACTCTCACTCACAGTTTCCCCTGAACGCCTCCAAATGTTCAATAGGTGAATAGTTCACTGTGAGGATGTGGAAAGAACACGCAGTACATTTCCTCTTTCTAAACCAATTAAATACGAGGAGATAAAGCAACTGAAAATATGATAAGCTTGACATTAAACATCACAAGAAAAAACAAATTCCCACTACTACCAATAAAATTGATAATAAGAATAAGAAAAAAAAATCACATACACTTTAGAAATGAAAAAAAAATCCTCCTGCTTGACACCACGATTCCTTGTACTACATCTTATTTATCACGTGTCTTAAAATGTCAACATCAGCAGTCTAAATATAGGCCTGTCTCCAAGATGCGCGGATGACATAATAAGATGCAGTGTGTGTGTGTGTGTGTGTGTGTGTGTGTGTGTGTGTGTGTGTGTGTGTGTGTGTGTGTGTGTGTGTGTGTGTGTGTGTGTGTGTGTGTGTGTGTGTGTGTGTGTGTGTGTGTCTCATCTCTGCACTATAGAATGATCCAGTGTCAGCCAATTGCCAGTGGAGATGAAAGACTCAAGACCACCACACCACAGTGTCACTGTCACGTGACCCCTTGTGCTCATGCGCTATAACGTTAGCCTATCGTTAGCCTAGCAGGATGCGTTTAGTGCTGATACATCCTGTCCTGATGCACACACACAGAGAAGGTTACTGTCGGTCAGTGACACTCGCACACTCTGTCTCTGTCATACCACTCTGATGCTGCTGGGGAAGAAATGTCATCAGACCAGTTATCAAGCACAGCACTGTGTCAATAAAGCCTATGATCCGTGTGTGTGTGTGTGTGTGTGTGTGTGTGTGTGTGTGTGTCAGAGTGAGTGAGTGAGTGAGTGAGTGAGTGAGTGAGTGAGTGAGTGAATGATTGTGTGTGTGTGTGTGTGGGGGGGGGGGGGGGTATGTCAGAGTGAGTGAGTGAGTGAGTGAGTGAGTGAGTGAGTGTGTGTCTGTGAACCACACACATTATGTCTTCAACAGGGGAGACGCAAAATAATCAGTTATCAAACATGGCCATGGCACTATGTCAATAAGGCTTTTAAGATCCTTGTATATACACAGCTACCCTGCATATATATGAAAAGCAATAAATGTATAAAATAAATATAAATAGATTAAAGCTGGCCCCACATTTACCAGCTGCTACATTCAATAAATCAATTGTTCTTCTCGGAAGACTCTGAGGTTTCCCTAATTTACAGTGACGAAGAGCATACACAATAAAAACAATTACAAGGATAACATATAATGAGCAGAGAAAACTGAAATAAAATAGGATACAAATTAATATATATATAATAATTCATTATATACCTATATATACTTACTTAAATAAGTAAAGTAAAATACAGAAAAAGAGCAAGAATAAAATAAAATGAAATACATTCAAACGGATTAATACATCATTAATTATATATTTCATTTCATTTCATTTAACTTTTCTTTATCCTCGAGAGACCAATTGAGGGGTGACCTCATTAATTATATATAATATGAATTATTATAAAAAGGGGTATTTTGCTTTTCATGCAAATACTTTTGTACTTTTATGTATCTCAAATCTCAACATTTTTATACAGCTTCAAAATGTCACTGAAATGATGGATGTAGCTACTTGCATTGAAGTGTATTCAAAGAATGCAGAATGGCTTCTTTTTGGTGTTCTATTATGTTATATTTTAATATATTATATTACATTATTTAATGTTCTACTATATTGGATAGTTGTATTATGTAGCCTACTTTGAGCTGAGTTTGAGTATTCTATATAGAGTTCTGTAGAATGGTAATGATCTATTTAGGATATAAAAACATTATGTCTTCTACAGGGAAAACGCAAAATAATCATACATTTTAAAATATCTAAGTACAATAATATTCTCCAGAGACATGTTGTACAGACTATGGTGGCAAACCAGTTTCCCCGTTGGGGATCAATAAAGTAAAGTAAAGTTTTGTATACAAGATTATTTGAATACATCGTTAGAATTTAAAACTAAAGATCCCGGACAACTTTGACAGCGTGACATTCGCTAAGGCTCATGGGAAATGTCGTTTTTATAGAATGCTAACTAAATCATCTTTTACTTTGGGTAAAATAAAGTAGTGTTCACATGTAACCAATCCACCACAGAATTAAACGCTTAGATTATGGGCAGAAAACCTCAGTGACATATTTTAGATTTGAATATTTTAAATTCTAAATAAAACATGGCAGTTAGTGTTACAGACGCTAGTGGAGCAGATGCTAGCCAGTTGCTAGCTAGTCAAAGGGGCGGGATTCCATCTCCATGGATCCGCTGTTGGCGCTTGCCTCTGCGGCGTTGCTATTGGATTGTGTCGGTACGCGGAGGCTTCCCCGGTTCAAATGAAACTAGGTACGCTAAATAAAATAACTGAGAATAAAGCTATAACACAGCGTCGTAAACATATAGCTTTAAACGCTCATGTGCTGATTTAATATATAGTAATAAACGGCGTCACTCATTTGTTTAAAATAGTTAGCTTAATTTTCAAAGACTTCAATTGAATAAACAACAGGCGTGATGCTAGGCTGATGTTAAGAGTGAAACATGATAAAATAGCCTAACTTTAAATAAGGGACTCGCACACGTAATCAATGGATGAATGTTGGTGTGACTTACCCACCAGAAGACGTGATAATACCTCGTTGCTTGTGAGTGTGTCGCAGTGTGTTCAGTTGCTTCCTTCTTCTGGTAGACTGTCAAACTGAGAAGCCGCTCTGTGACACCTGTTTTACTGCTCTACACTCACCTGACAGCCACACGATCCACCACTTTATGAGTTACTCATTCTCTTACGTTTACCTCTCTAGCATAGTTATAATGTTTATAGGCTTCCCTATTGTAATTCACATCTGCAAATAATGCATATAGGCCTACCTATTTCCATTTTACAGTGTTTTACCTGTTCAAATTATAATATGTTTTACGTTCTTTCATAGGCTATGTTTTGCCTAAATAGCCTATATTAGTAGGCTACATTATGCATTTTATTTTTATTTATCAAATGTCTTTGCACTATTTATGTTGCCTGTGTATCTAGGGTCTCAGATTGTCACCTCACGTGTTTGTTCCTCTTTGTACATTTTTTTTATCTTGCGATGTTGAAGGTTGCCAACACCAACTCCTGTAATTGATATTGCCTACACATAACAAAAAAGGATCATGAATCGTTAAGATAAGATACGATAAGATAATACTTTATTGTCTGTTTGCACTGAAATTTTTCTTGCAGTACAAGCTCCCAACAATAATAGGCCTACATGAGTACAGACGTGAAACAACATGTTAGCAAAAACTGCCTAAGCTCTTTCCCATTTAAAAACATAAATACACTTCTCGTTCTACATCTATACCTAGGTTATAGGCCTATAATTATAAGTATTGACCTTTGCTCCACTTAAAAAACTCCTTGTATGTTAAAACTTACTTGGCAACATACAGTATATGGGTTGAGATATGCTATAGGGCTGTGTGCTGTCAAGTATCTTCAGCAGCTTCTGTAACATCCTTCTTCTCACCACAACAAACTATATAGGATCCACAGCAGCACATAGCCATTCATACCTGCACTCTTCTCATGTTAGAATTGTTGACTGCTTTCTGTGTTTTTTGTTGCAAATTTTAGTTTGGCTATTAAGTTGTATTTAATGTGTATTTAATGTCTGGTGTATTGTGTATAAATTTGACTTTTGACTTTTCGAACATATTGAAGGATCGAAGCTTCCTCAAGGGGTATCTGCTCTTATAGGTCACACAGCCTCCATGTTCCATTATTTTTCAGTCCAGTCTTGTGTCCAGATCTATCTATCTATCTATCTATCTAGCTATCTATCTATCTATCTATCTATCTATCTATCTATCTATCTATCTATCTATCTATCTATCTATCTATCTATCTATCTATCTATCTATCTATTTTTTTACACAAAATGAGTTTGCATTGATATTTTTGTGCAAAAAAAACAAACAAAATAAGTGCTGTAAATGTCAAGAATCATAATCACTGTGTATGTCAAAGTCAAGTGTAATTTCATAGCATGGTATGAAGTAAGTCATAATGTAGTGTGATATTTCTTTGTATAGTATGGTGTTACAAATATTGATGTTTACAACCGCAGAGAAAATAGTCTCTTTAAAAGCCTATTTTGCCTATTTTACTGGCTGGCATATGGTGTTTACTTTAGTTTGGTAAAAAAAAAAAATAGATAATGCCACATAGAACGATAATACCAATGCCCTAGCCTAGACCGCCCCCTAGTGGTTACATTCAGACGTACAGCTTCATTTTTAACTGGGCGTGGACGCTGGTCCCTTTCGGCCCCGCCTCCTTTAGACGTTCGAGGGTATATAGATAGATAGACAGTTGGATAGATAGATAGATAGATAGATAGATAGGATAGATAGATAGATAGATAGATAGATAGATAGATAGATAGATAGATAGATAGATTATAAATAAATAGATAGATCCTGCACATGGGCGACCCCTAGTGGTTACATGTTGGCCCCGCCTCCTTCTGCATAGTGAGGGCGCCTCCTGTGACGTAACGTTCGAGGGTAGCAACAGTTGCCTCGAGAGTAGACCCCCTCGCGCCATAGTGACTGTAGCCGTGGAGATAGTTACTTACCAACGGGCGAAACACCAAGCAACAGCAGCAGCAGCATCTGGAAGTCAACGAGCGAGTGGGAGAGAGAGAGAGAGGAAAGAAAGAGAGCAGAACTTTTCCCAAGGCAAAGGTGAATATATTTTATTAACATGTATATACTGAATTCATCGCTCTGGTATCGAACCCGTTCCGTTCCGAGCAAGTCTTGGTTATTTTCCACAACATAACTTTCTTTCTCCTCTGTGGCGTTAGCCCTAAAAGAAAAGAAACGGCTTTCAACTCTTCATTTAAACTGTCGTTCACCTTATTGCTGACACATTAGCTTCCTGCTTTCAAAGTAAAGATTGGAGAAGAAGAAAAAAATCAATATCCCACCACTGCTACTTTATTCTAAAATGTTTTATGTTTAGCGTCAACGATTACTTCAACTCCAAATGTTATTCAACTCCCACTTTCCACTTGTTGCTACGCTTGTGTGGTGGCGTTGTCGAGATGTGAACGCACTTCCAGTTCAGTCCTAGCAGTAGGATGGATGGCCAGAGCTACATTATGGCTAATGCTAACTCATAAAGACAACCAACAGTAGCAGCGATGAGTGGCGAGTACAGTTGTGAGTTGTATCCGATTTTGTCGCGTTGTTCGCGGCAGCTCTGTCTTATTCGCCTCGGTCTCAACACGGTTAAACTTATTTATTTTGTGTGTCTTTTTCCGCCTTTGAATCGTGTTGGTTTGTACACAGGTGGGAATTTGGCAGGCTACCGAGCGTTAGCAGCGTTGGTTGGTTGTTCCTGTAGCTCAAAATCCAATATTCAAGAACTTTATTTGACAGTTTACAGTTACACACGCTTGGGTTGT
This sequence comes from Hyperoplus lanceolatus, assembly GCA_026929865.2. NCBI lineage: Eukaryota > Metazoa > Chordata > Actinopteri > Uranoscopiformes > Ammodytidae > Hyperoplus > Hyperoplus lanceolatus. The sequence continues at coordinate 31,552,814 of CM049403.1, read as the reverse complement.
ACAGTACAACGATTCCCGTGTTGATTAGCAAGGAAGTATAATTAAAAAAATAATAACAATAGACATTTGGACAATGAAAAAGAATAAGTCAGTCTTGTAAAACTGTAACTAACGTCCGCTTTTGAGGGTGCATGAACTCAGCATGATATCTTTGATTTTCAGCTCGCAAGCTCCTTTATAGCAGAGATTTCCAACTCACAAATTGCAACGTAAATGCATTGAAAATATTAACGAGCCTAGTCAAGCAAGCATATTATGAACTATCTGCGTATGCTTGAAGGCTCTTCACCGAGAGGGGGAAACTACTAGACTTTGTAATTATGATTTTTAAGGCTAAAGAACTGTGTGATCTTCTATGTAATGTTCGAGAATGATCCCAGAGCCTATTAGGTTTGGAAAGAATTTGACAAGATTACCTTGATTTTTTTGATGGATAAATAGTTGTACTAAAAATAGTAATGTGGAAAAATTAATATGTGTGTGTGTGTGTGTGTGTGTGTGTGGGTGTCAAATTCACTCTGTCAAAGTGGTCCAGATAATATGTTTTGATAAACCAATTTGATTCATTATTGAGATGTGCGTGAGTGCATTAGCCTGTTATTGTAGAGAAATGCACCCTGCGTTATTGCAGCTTGGGTCATAATTAAATGTAATAAATTCACATTGTTGAGACTGGAATATGAGCTTTTTAAAACCATTTTATTCACAGATCTCCAGTTTACATTAGTTACCGTTAGAATGTGTGTTATTCGGCATAGGTGTGTTTTATAAGGTGCATACATCAGGGTTTGAACTTTCACAAAGTTTTTGTGTTTTTTATCATTTCATAAAAGGCTTGAATAACTAGAAATCTAACAGCTAGGCGGTGCTATGATGATGATAGTTCTTTTATATATTGCTTTGTGTGGTTTTGAGCAGTCTTTAGTGAGAGATGGGTTATCTATCGTTCTGATTTCTATGTTCTTTTTGAAATATCCATCAAATTAAACCCACCTGCATGTGTTTATATTAAGCTGCGTGAAGCATTGAGCCAAGTAAGTACCATCGTCCTTATCCTTGAAGTTTCTCTGATACTATAGTCGCTTGAGAAGACATAATAGCAGATTGTTAGATTGTTTGCTAATCGCCAAGTTGCCCTCAGTGCCACTGCTCCATTGTTCTAGCAGCAGGTGTTTGACCTCTCTTCAGAGTTCAAGATTAATAAGTATCTATCTATCTATCTATCTATCTATCTATCTATCTATCTATCTATCTATCTATCTATCTATCTATCTATCTATCTATCTATCTATCTATCTATCTAATATGTGCAACCAATGAAAATTACTGTAGTACTCCAATGATTTTATATTGCCTGCCTGGTTTAACTAGATCGGCCGTAGAAGATTTTCAGCATTTTTGAATAACATAACGCACTTCTTTTTCCTTTCGGGAGTATTTGTCCCTTGAGTCACATTAAATCTAATGAAGTGTCTTCTCTGAGACACCCGTCAGGTGCTCGCTCATTTGTAATGTTGTTGGATTTTCCATTGGAGCATTAGGAAAAACATCTTCACAGAATGGAAACAATGCACTGAGTCAGTGATTCTAGGAGTATGTTTGTGTGAATCGGTGAATATCTCCTCACGATCTGCTACCTGTACGTACTGTGGATTTTTTTTTTCAGTGCACACACACACACACACACACACACACAAACACAGAAGCTACAGGTAAGCAGGTCGTGAGGAGATATTCACTGTTTTTTTTTTTGTTTTTGTTTTACACAATGTGTTTTTGACAACAAGCGGTCTACCAGAATCACTGACTCCACCTTTAACTGAAGACTCCGCTTGTTTTGAAGTGTCTTAGAGAAAAGAAACTTCACTTTGATTGGGCAGAAAACGTACACCGCAGCTCCAAAGAAAATAAAGACATGACTGTGCTTAAACTGTGTGTAACCCCCACCAGGCAAACTCACACACAGACACACACACACACACACACACACACACACACACACACACACACACACACACACACACACACACACGTGAGCCCGACACTGTTATGTTTACATGGCAACTCGATATACAAATACACCCAAGTCATGGAAGGAAAAAGGGCTGGAGTGGGCCAGGGGGTGAAATGTTATTCTTTTAAAAAAAGTCAGTGTTTCTAATCAGGTTATTTTCATCTCCCTCTTTTGTGGTAAAGAGTGTATGTGGCTTTATCTTAACATGAGGAGAATTAAACAAAGCACAAAGCAGCTGGTGCTTGAAAAGATATTTACAGATGTATTCCTGGCTTGTTTAAGTACACATTATAAACAATCATTTTGAAGGTCGAAAAATCTCTTTTTATTTTTCCTTTTGTGTGTATTAATTTCAGTATCCGAGCTTGTCTCTAGCCTTTTCACACATGCTGCAGCCTTTCCCAGTAATATGGGGCCATGATGATTAAATGAAAGTCAGAATCGATTTAACAGGAAATCTGCTCCGGCAATTTTTTTTTCCCCCCTCAAAGCCTGGTGGTAACAGTTGTGTGTGTGTGTGTGTGTGTGTGTGTGTGTGTGTGTGTGTGTGTGTGTGTGTGGAGAGTGTGAGTGAATATAAAGTATAGGATCATTACCAAGAAGGGCACGTACTGCTAGTTACATTCTTATGTCCGTGCGATTTAAGGAAAGCGCCAATTAATAATTTGATCCGTGATTTGTTTTACAACAGCAGCGACACTATGAAATTACAACGAAAAACCAACTTCGATCCATTCTTCAATAATAGCTGCAAATCAGACCAACGCTAGAACAAGAGACCTGGGGCCTATTGCATAAAAGTGGAATGAAGATATCCAGGATGATTGATAAAACCAGCCTTGACAAAGTGTAGCCTGGGCACTTGGGGCATAAACGCCAATCCAGGATGAACAGGGGCTGCTTTGTCAAGCCAGGTGTAAGTAATTCTGTTAAGTGCCAGCCCACAGCTTTCAGAAGTAGACCCAGAGATCGAACACAGATTTACTGATGGAAAAATGGAAAAGACGGCCCATTTTCCCACAATGCCTTGGAGTTTAAACCGTAAATCAGGGGGCAGTTCATTTCATACAGCAGATGTATTCTCTGCCAACTGATCTTGATGTCAAGATAATAATAGAATATCATGGAAAGTCCATTCAAAAAGTGAAACTTTCATAGATTCATTCCTCAAAGTGAAATATTTCAGGCATTTTTTTTTGGATGATTGATCATGGAAAAATCCAGTATTTCAAAATATTAGAATATTGCATACAACCAATCAGAAAAAGGATTTATAATACAGAAATGTCGACCTTCTGAAAAGTATGTTTATTCTAGATTAATTTCACTTAATGTGTAATGAATCTAGAATATATTTAGGTTTCACTTTTTGAATTAAATTACAGAAAAAAGAAAATTTCCATTGATATTCAATGTTGTTTTAGATGCACCTGTATATGGTTATAAGTACAAAGTGAATGTATTTGACCCACAACGTCATTTGCCATCGATAATCAATTGTATAAATATAGCCCGCTATATGAACAGACTATCACATAAATTATTGCACTTTTTATCATTTCATCTTAATCTAATTATAAATAAGTCAATTATAAATGGTTCAGGTTAAATAAATAAAAAGAAGAACTATTTAACTAAATGACAATGCAGTCTTTTATGTGGTACCTTAAAACAGGCTAATGAAAATAAAGCAGTACACAGAAGATCATGGAATAACTGTTAAACACCTTGATTTCAGATCGGAGTGACAGCTGACTGAGCCAATCAGGCAACAGAATAAGTTTATCCTTTACGTTTAGCCTGGTCGGGACCATTAAACATAAAGGATAAATCTCCATGGTAACTTATGTCCCTCACATTTTATGCAACCGGATCGAGGCTAACTCAAGCCAGGATAACCAAAATATCCTAGGTTAATCCTAGGGCTGCCGACTCATCGATTCGAATCATCAGTCGGGAACCCCCGCAGTCCACGCACATTCTTCAAGTCGAACCATCCTTTTTTTTTTTTTTTTTTCTGTCAGTGCACATTATTATAAAAGAGAAAATAAGAGCAAAACACTGACGTCATCATGCCGGGGCAATAGGTGGCGGTAATGCGTCACGTCAAACGCCATAGAAGAAGAGTGATGAAAACTAAAGAGGAAATGGCAAAAGAAAAAACCAAAGCAGATGTATACGTTTGCGCTGTGCAAATTGCGCACCATATACGCCTATTGATTCTGCTATGTGTTGTAATAAAGATCGGTTGCCTTGGAAACAATTAAGCCCCCGTAGACCGCGAGCATCTCGTCTTTTTTACTCGAGCGAATCACCATTCTCTGCAGCCGTCACCGGCTCTGTGTTGTTTCTCTCTCACCGGCTCTGTGTTTCTCTCTCACCGGCTCTGTGTTGTTTCTCTCTCACCGGCTCTGTGTTGTTTCTCTCTCACCGGCTCTGTGTTGTTTCTCTCTCACCGGCTCTGTGTTGTTTCTCTCTCACCAGCTCTGTGTTGTCTCTCTCTCACCGGCTCTGTGTTGTTTCTCTCTCACCGGCTCTGTGTTGTTTCTCTCTCACCAGCTCTGTGTTGTCTCTCTCTCACCAGCTCTGTGTTGTTTCTCTCTCACCGGCTCTGTGTTGTTTCTCTCTCACCGGCTCTGTGTTGTTTCTCTCTCACCGGCTCTGTGTTGTTTCTCTCACCGGCTCTGTGTTGTTTCTCTCTCACCGGCTCTGTGTTGTTTCTCTCTCACCGGCTCTGTGTTGTTTCTCTCTCACCGGCTCTGTGTTGTTTCTCTCTCACCGGCTCTGTGTTGTTTCTCTCTCACCGGCTCTGTGTTGTTTCTCTCTCACCGGCTCTGTGTTGTTTCTCTCTCACCAGCTCTGTGTTGTCTCTCTCTCACCGGCTCTGTGTTGTTTCTCTCTCACCGGCTCTGTGTTGTTTCTCTCTCACCGGCTCTGTGTTGTCTCTCTCTCACCGGCTCTGTGTTGTTTCTCTCTCACCGGCTCTGTGTTGTTTCTCTCTCACCGGCTCTGTGTTGTTTCTCTCTCACCGGCTCTGTGTTGTTTCTCTCTCACCGGCTCTGTGTTGTTTCTCTCTCACCGGCTCGCCGAGGCTCGGGCACGCTCGCGCTTCAGCTGCGCTCCAACTCCCCGGTTCACTCGTAAACTGATTTTTTTAAATATATCCAACCTGGAGGTTGTTTATTTTAAGCTCTGTTTTCGGTGGTCTTAAAGTCTGTTTTCAACTGTTTTGGGGTTGACGGTTGGTCAAATATCTCACTCCAATGCACTTTTCTGATTGACAAATAGTATCACGAATAGTGGAATCTCTGGTTTGAACAGGCAGATCCGATTCGACTGATCTGAGTCGGGGACAGCCCTAGTTAATCCCTTATCTTGGTTTTATGCAACAGGCCCCTGCTCTATGTCCATGCAGAGAATGAGAGTGACAGTCAGTTAGCTGTCTTGATTCAAGAGTGCCTATTTGCAGACCCATGGGGAGCGGAGCTCCACCGGAAACACAAAACCTGCTCCACCGGAAATACGCTACCTTCTTCTTTGTTTTGTTTTACTGGTGGCCAAGTGGCCAGGGGCCTATTTCTACTGCGGCAACATACGCCGTGGGTCTAACCTGCTGGATAGGTGATTTAACCTACTCTGAGTTTGTTTTCACTTTACGCTGCAGCTCCGACTGAAGAAAGAGTGTCACTGCCACAACGCGTCCCTGTACAGTTTAAAGCAAAACCACTCCATAGAAATCTCCATCGGGATGTTTTTATCATTTCCTGATGATTTTACGTTTGATCGATCATTTATCTGATCAGTAGCCTTGTTCTCAGCCCTCGTTCGTTCATATGCGGCCACCTTACACATCGTGAACATGCTCTACATTCAGATTAATAAACCTATTGCATTGTATGTATCTCTTTATTTATTTATTTATTTATTAACAGGAGTTTTTTAACGTCTGTGCCACTGAACAAAGGCTATTTATGTCAGGTTGAAATGTAATTCTGCGGCTCGTTACTGTTCACTTGCGTGATCACAAAGTCACAGACGAGCCTCCTTAAATAGCCTAATATAAATATAGAAATTATATAATAATTAAAACTGTGTTAACTAGAGGACAAGGGATCTGGTAATAAATCAAACAGGATCTACAATTGTCACCTTATGTGTCAGACGTTAATGTCTTTCACTCCCCATTTTTTAAAATGAGTTGTTTATTTTAATGTGGTGGCACTTTTTGTGTTTTATTTATAAGAGTTTATATTTGTATGTGATTGACCTACTTGTGATCATTGTGAATTAAAGAGACTTATTTCGGAAGATGTACACAAAGCTTTGTTGCTTTATTCATCTTCTACCTCAACATCTACTTTTTATCACCGTCCTGGCCACTTGGGACCCTTAACAAACTGACTTATTTTACCGTCTACTAGCACCATAACCAGTGGAAACTGTGTCTTGTTATTATTCACCGCTAGGTGATCGCCGGCAGTAAAACAAAAAGAAGAAGAAGGTTTCTTGTTTCCGGCTCCCCTATGGGTCCGCAGATAGGTGCCTCTCTCTTGATCAAGCTTCTTCTTCTTCTTTGGTGTGGACTTTGACAGTGTATATACTCTACATAGGCTTGTTACTGCCCCCCACTGGACATCTAGCGCGCACATTACCGTGTCATGTGTGAAAAAGGCACGAGGCGGGAATGTCCTGGAGCTGAATAGTGAAAATCACTAGACTAGCTACTCACGGCGGAAATGATTCTTTCGGCCAGTCAACGGGCGGCAGTGTGTAGCTCCACCTTTTCGGCACCCTTTCAGGCGGCTGGTACCCCAATGGAGGAGTACCGAAAATGGGAGCGGCTTAGAGCAGTTAGGCTCGCTTTTATCCGTACCATACCCAACTTTTGGCAAATGGAAAGCCAAAATAACCGGACCAAGCTGCTCCAACCCGACCTGCTCTAGTCGGTGGAAAGGAGACATTAGAGAAAGCACTGCTCCTTCTCTAGGCCTCCCCTCCTATCCGCTGTAGCCCGTCTTTTAAGCCATCTCTCTGGGGTTTGCTCTCATGATCGTGACCAGCAGTTTCCACTGTCTGTTACACGTGTGGTTGCCATTTTGAGTGTTTAATGGACCCATGTGTGTGTTAGTACAGTGCAGCTATCAATAGGACAGCTGCAGCAGTGATCTCTTGGGCAGCGGGAGCGACCTGACACAGCTTTTGGTCACATGTTCTGTGTGTGTTTGTGTTTGTTTCTAGGTGTGTGTGTGTTGTCGTGTGTTTGTGTTGTCGTGTGTGTGTGTGTGTGTGTCAGTGTGTGTTTGCTCATGCTGTTTTTAGCTTATCGTGATGAGGCCTAATGTTGCCTCGGGGGAGAGGTGCTCAATCCAATATGGTGCTGCAGATATAGTCATGGAGCCAGTCACTGCCATCAGTATGTCACTGTTGTTTACAGTTAATCACTGACAGTGTTTACATGCACTGCATATTTTGATGAAGGTGTCACCATGCTTGTTGTCAAAATCATTTTTTTCTCATAATCAGCTACCTCTCCGTACTGTGTGTTGGCATGCCGTACGCCGAAAATCTGGTGTTAATACACAGCCTATGCTCTGTAAACTTGTAGGTAATCAAAAGGTAGTAGCTATCAACATCATGCCAGTTTACAGAGCCTTGGCTGTGTATTTACACTGTTTGTGCACATTGCACACACAGTACGGACAGATAGCGGAAAAAGAGGAGATATTCACTGATTTTTGACAGTGATTTTGACTCCGCTTTTAATATTGGAATATTGCTGTGGTCAATGTAGCATAGCGTGTTATATCTGTCTCTATGCTAACTGATCTGCCATGGCACATTTAATCGTCTGATTTGAACAAAGTATTTTAATGGTTCTTCCCATAACATCTTCCAGTCAAAAGGCCTTCAGGAACCCGCTGAGCAGAGCAGGGGAACGGAGAGGAGGATGCCTCGTGGGGCTTGTTAAGTGGAAAATGAATAGTTCCATTTGTGTACACACGAGAAATGTTTCACTTTCCCTAATCTCCATGATTAATTTAGTTGTGAAGAGATGTTGTTGCCCTTTTGAAGTCAGTACTGAGACAGACAGACAGTGACGTGCTAACTGTTAGCGATTTGTTGAGAATCCTTGTTGAAAGGGGAAAATAGTTTTTTAATTGTACTCAAGACTTTTGGAAATCATTGTAACTAACTGACTGCCTACGCTTCTGCTGCTGCTATGGTTACCACAAAACAAATCTTGTAAAAAAATGTAGCCAGAGCACAGATCGGGCCTGGTGGCAACAAGTTGAAACTTGTAAGAGAAATTAACTTTTTTTTCACAGTCTGTGTGTGTGTGTGTGTGTGTGTGTGTGTGTGTGTGTTTGTCATCGGGGGCATTCTTAACATTCCACCTGTTTGTATCCACGGTTACACAACTGCTAATTAAATTTCCTCCCACAAACAGCAGACAAGGCGGTGACATTTGCATCACAATGGAAGACCCCCCCCCCCCCCCTTCTTTCCTCCCTCTCTCTTTTCAGAATTGTAGCCCCCAACACACACACGCACACACATACACACACACACACAATCCCCTCCTCACTCTGCCTTTTCTTTTGTAGCATTTTAGTCCACTTTTGTTAAGAGTTGTTTATTGGGCTTAAAGAAGGGCTTATGTCAGTGTAAACCACCAAGTCATTACAAGAAACAAAACTTTTAGACCTTTTTTAGTGGACCAGTTTTGCAAAATATATTTAGTTGTGATGTATTGCTTGCTTGTTGTAGGTCTTTTCGGGAGCTCTTTAATTAGGGGACTTGGGACAATGGAAGGGGACGCCATTGTAGCAGGTGGAAACTAAACTTTTGTTGTTGCAGCCCTTTAGATCCATCTCTTCCTAAAGGAGAACACATTGTCAATGTTGCAATTTTCAATATGGGGAGGGGGCGGGGGTTAATATCAAAACACCGTTGTATACCAATCATGTTAGTGTAGATGATAAAAAGCATATGTATTTTCCTGTGTGAGGTGTGTTGCAAACTGTAGCCAGAAGAAGTTGGTAAAATGTCGCCACTGACAAAGTTATAGTAGAAGCAAAACTGAATCCATAGATAGATAGATAGATAGATAGATAGATAGATAGATTGATAGATAGATTGATAAACAGACTGCATGTAAACTATATCCTGCTCCGTCACCACCATTTACTGTTTATTAATTTCCTCTCGATGCAAATTGCCACACAGGAACACTTGTCAGATCCTTAAGTAATACGATTGGTAGTAATCTGGAATGGACTGAATAGTTTTTTTTATTGCTTAAATAGCGTGTGAAAGCTGCTCACATTATGTAACTATAATCATATATCATCATTTTGAATTTTTTTTTTTTTTTTTTTTTTAAGATATTTTTTTGGCATTTTTATGCTTTATTGACAGTGCAGAGAGACAGAGGTGAAATGGGGCAGAGAGGGGAGTGACATGCAGAGACGACCGCGGGTGGGAGAACCCGCCCCAAACAAATGGGGGGGGCCCCCCCCCCTTGGGGGGGCCCCGGAAGAAAATTTTTTTTTTTTTAAATTTTAAATCACAATCTGTGTCTTTGGGACCTATCCTATATGGTGATAGATGGAGTTACACCTACAATCAAACACCCATCAAGAGTTCACAAGCTATTTTTTTGGCATTTTTATGCTTTATTGACAGTGCAGAGAGACAGAGGTGAAATGGGGCAGAGAGGGGAGTGACATGCAGAGAACGACCGCGGGTGGGAATTGAACCCGGGTCTGCTGCTGGGCCCCGGCAAACTCCCCTCGCGAAGGGGGGCCCTACGCCTTACCAACTGAGCTAAAGGCGCCCCCATCATTTTGAATTTCCAAAGAATATCACCCTGTCTCTCTCTCTCTCTCTCTCTCTCTCTCTCTCTCTCTCTCTCTCTCCCCTCCCTCCCCCCCCCCCCCACAGAGCAAATTATGATCTATAAAGCAGACCTGGGCTCAGTTTCCGTTTTGAGCGGTTGAACACAATGGCCTTTTGGATTCATGCCAGGTTCACTTTGACTAAAATGATTAAGCTTGACTTTTCACAGTACTTTGCTGTAATAGCATTGCATCATGTGTGGAATCACTAGTGTTAAGAAGACATCTTTGTATTTCACACACTCAAAGTCTATTTGGCAACTGTAGTGTGTGTGTGTGTGTGTGTGTGTGTGTGTGTGTGTGTGTGTGTGTGTGTGTGTGTGTGTGTGTGTGTGTGTGTGTGTGTGTGTGTGTGTGTGTGTGTGTGTGTGTGTGTGTGTGTGTGTGTGTGTGTGTGTGTGTGCAGTATCATTTACAAAAAAACAAGGTTGACTTGACTGTCCAACAATTAGATGTGAACACTATTTTGGTGTGACCTGCCTAATGCAGAGTGAAATCAACTCCATTATATTCCAGTGTTATATATTCGTATCAAATTGGTGTTATCGTCACTTAAACACTTAAGATCTAGTGTTGTTTAAACGGTAGGGAAGGGACTGAGCTTGGAAAAGTCTTCGCGGCATAAACAACAGACACTTGGATCTGACTCAAAAATTTCAAAACGCTGACTGATGACTCACTGTTTGTGTGGCGTCTTGCCTGTGAAAGCAAAGCAAACTGTAACTTAACTAGTGTATACTACATACAGCAATACTATTCTCAGTTTCATATCTGTCCACGCTTGTTGCCAAATAGACAATTATCATCCAGAACTAAAGGTTTATCGGTCAAGAAACGAGGCCAAACGTCTGAGCTCATCTCCTCAGAATGTGGTTCCCGTGGAGATACAACTCTTTTGATGGAAACGCACCTGTTTTTAACCCATTGATGACTATGGCAATCTAGGATGCATGTCCTTAATGCCTGAGGGTTTTCTGAAAAAATTGTACGAATTGTCAAGTCTACCAAAACCTTAATATCTAAGCCTGTGTAGCACATAGAAACATGAAATAAAATACATTTAAAAGTTAAGGTTCACAGGTGTTATTTAAACATGTTCCCTTAGCGCTTACAAACCAACAAATATTTCTAAAAATCGTCAAAATGAGATGAATTAGAAAATTATTAAATATTGTTAATAAATAGATGCAATGTGTTGTATGATTTTCGTCAGTAGTCTATAGTAGACCTTAGGGCTGTCACTTTTTCCAAAAATGAAATTCGAACGAATTTCGAATGTCCCTAATTAATTCGAATATATTCGAATATATTCCCCCAGTGTTCTGTCCAAGCCCGGCCCATTCTATTAATCGTATTTCTTATTTAGGCACGCGCCTGATTTTAAACCCTTATTTTTTAATAAGTTGGCTGCTATAATTTAAGTTTTAAAACACAAATCTGCGTTGTTTGAATGACAGAAATCTGTTCAGAAGAGAACTTAATGAGCGGCGCAACACAGCCTCCGTCAGTACAGCACAGGGAGGAGCCGCAAAGCACTGAGAGCAGCAGTAATTACGATCGGCTTGAAGGCGGTGCTGCCGTAGGAGACACACCGTGCGCGCAGTGTTGTCTCTTATAACATTACTAAAACGGAAGCCCTTCCGGCTCGGGCAGAGAATCTAACTCACACAGGGCTGTAGTTCCATGGTCATATAAAGAAAGGCCTGTACCTGTACACTGGGCGCTGCTCCGCTCGGCTAAGCTAGCGGCTAAGCTAGCGGGGAAGCTGCAAATTGACGTCTTTGAAAAGTACGACAGGTCAAAGCAACAGATGAACATCATGATTAACATTAGCTTTGTTTACTGATGGGTCAAGAGGGGTTACAACAGGTCAAACTGATAGGACAGTTAGAAAGTGCCCTCTGCTGGGTCAAAAGGGAAACTACTTTAAATGCTTATGAGACGGCAGCACACTATTTTATATACTGTCTATGGGCAGCACACAGTCCAAATGGAGAAATACAATTCGAATTCGAACTTTTCACCCCAACCTCGAACGAATGTTCGAACTTCGAATAAAAAGTGACAGCCCTAGTAGACCTTGATTCTGCGCACCAAACGCCACTAACTGTTCTGTCGCCGACATAGCCGGCGTATTTTTATTATTATTTTGTTTTATTTTTGATTTTTGATTTTTTTTTGATTGACGTGATTTTCGGCAAACCACACAACTTTTGGATGGTCACGTGGTCTTAAAGAAATCAACAAAACCCACCTCATGTGTATTTGAACCAATAACAGTGCATTCTATGCTGGGAATGCCATGAAAATTAGATAAAGTAATAATGCTGCGCGACGCAGCATCAGGCAGGAGAGCCAATGTGGCATCGCGCAGCAGCCGTCATCAATGGGTTAAAGGTGCAGTCAGTGATTCTGGAGAAACCTTGATGACAAAAATCACTTTTTAGGCAAAATCGGTGAATATCTCCTTCTCCTCACGATCCCGCCACATGTACGTATACTGTGTGTGCTCTAAATCCAGTGTTGATTAACAGCCTATGCTCTGTAAATAAAGGGGCCCCGCCCTTTTGTTTACATACCAGATTACAGAGCCTAGGCTGTTTGTTAACTCAAGCGATTTTTGACAACAAGTGTTCTCCAGAATCGCTGACTCCGCCTTTTTTTTTTTAACAGAGCCAGTGAAAGCAGCAGATTCAAAGAATGACAGTGTTAGTATTCTGTGTCTGGATTTTTTTTTAGCATATTATTGAAATACCTCCACAGAATTAGATGCAAGTCTGGGCTGGGTTAAATCGTGAGGATACTTCTGTTGCTAGTTGTCAGTCTTTGGTGATTTATAATTTTGATTTAAAGCAAACACTTATCAGGGGAAAACTTTTCAAAGAGGCCGCAGTGTCGCCTCAAGCAAGGAGGTTATGTTGCAGCACTTTTTAATTGTCTGATATTCAGCAAGAAATGTCATTAACTTGTTAACAGCTTTAAAAAAAATTAGATTAAAATATTAGATATTTTTTTCTTTTCAGATCTAGATCCAGGAAACTTGTAGGTACAGGATTAAAAAAATAAATAAAAATCAATATCAAAAGAGCTTTTTCAAATATTTCTTAATTTTCTCATATAATAGTATTACTGCTTTTATTTAAAAAAAAATATCAGTTAGATATGGATCATTTCAAATATCAGCAGTTTTATAGGGACCATACTATGCTATGAAAATATTTTAATTAAGATTGAGCTATTCATTAAACGCTCTGTGCAGATTATGAAAACATTTGCGAAGGCCTTGAAGAGAGTTAAAGGGTCCAAATATAAAGTTATATTGCGTGATCCTAATGTGTTTTTGGGGTGTGTCAAACATTGGTAATGTTTTGGAAAATAGGTAAAAAAAAAAAAAAAAAAAGGTCTTTAAGAACCGAAACTGTTAGCATTTCCCGGTTTCCCCAGCAACCGTCTCCTTAGCAACCAGGTGACTTGTTCCCCTCCCTCCTTTGTGTCAACAGTGGCAGAGAGAGAGAGAGAGCCCCCCCCCACACACACACGTGCCAGTTAAATAGATAATTACAATAGATGTTAGTTGTGCCCATATCCCTACCTCTTTCTACTCCATCATTATTGTGTTTTAATCTGAATTGAAAATGTGTTTATTCCGAACAAGTGAAAAAAAAGCACTAAGCACTTATTGCCTGATGCCTGTTTATTTTTCAATTTTAAAGTGAACATTGTAATGCCTGCACTTTTATTTACTGCATATCTTCTTGGATGACAGGTGCTATACACATAAAGTTTAAATTATTTTTTTATTCTATATTTAAAAAAAAAAAAAAAGGTAATATTTTTTTTTTTACAAACAATGCAAATGCATGAATCAAAAGAACACTGTCCGTCACTTTGCTTTTTACATGTTGGATGAAGGGCTGAGAGGAACAATAACTGATTTATTATATCTCATCACTTCTCCCAGTAAGTCAATCATCCATTATGAAACAAATGAGTTTTCCTAATGACTTTAACTCAACATCGCTTTTCTCCTTATCTCTAGATTAATTAGTTCTCCTTATCAAATATATGAGTTTCCTAATTTGTCTTCTGAAAAATCAACTCACTCTTTGACTTGAGAAAGTGTGTGTGTGTGTGTGTGTGTGTGTGTGTGTGTGTGTGTGTGTGTGTGTGTGTGTGTGGGTGTGTGTGGGGGGGGGTGTGTGTGTGTGTGTGTGTGTGTGTGTGTGTGTGTGTGTGTGTGTGTGTGTGTGTGTGTGTGTGTGTGTGTGTGTGTGTGTGCGCGTGTGTGTGTGGGCAGTGGAAATCTGGACAGGGTTAGAATGGACTAGATAGGGCGTTCGTTGGGGGAAGGCGGAAGTTGAAGTGTGTGTGTGTGTGTGTGTGTGTGTAGGCTAGAGCATGAGCGAACGGAACACACAATCTCCATGGCAACGGTTTGATCTTTCTCTCTCAAACACACGGTGACGGAGTGGACAGGTTGAGCTGATGACCAGGGGGGGTGGGGGTGGAGGTGAAGTGTGTGTTTCTGTGTGTGTGTGTGTGTGTGTCCAATCTGCAGCCCCCGAGAGCCCTCTTTGATTGGATTAGCCGTGAATTAACGAGACAGGCTTGAAGAAACAGTTTCTCTGTTGTGGAAATCTCTCATCATATCTTAATTCTGTCTTTGTGTGTGTGTGTGTGTGTGTGTGTGTGTGTGTGTGTGTGTGTGTGCGTGTGTGTGTGTGTGTGTGTCTCTCTCTCTGTCTGTCTGATGTCATGTGGTATTTTATATCTTTTTAAATGCAATCAAAGAAAAGTGAGTTTAATGTTACTTCAAACCCCTGGCCTAATTATGAACAGTGGACACATATAACAGTCTTATCAAAGACCTGTTGTTCTAAACTGTAACTATAACAGTGTGACAGAGGGGATTTGTCCATAATGCCCACCATATGTCCTGCATAGATGTCCCCATTAAAAGACACACACACACACATGTTCCTTTTTAAAAGCACTAACTGTCCACCTCTCCTCTGTTTTATTTCCTATCTTCCCCTCAAAGTTGGAAAAAAGTAATCCTCAGTTGTTACTTCAAAGTGTTTTACTACTAACTCTATCCACTGGGCCAGGGGAACTCTGGAAAAAAGACTTTGGTTTTTTGGACGTGTATTTTTTTTGGGTGGCAATGAGAGCGAAAGCAACCTTGAAAAGAATAGCCTGTTGTCTTTCTGATGACTTAAACATTCCTGCCTCAGTGTACTTCCAAACACACAGCACTCTATCCTGCTGCTGCCCTCTTTAATCAAGTCCAAAACCAGCATTAAAGTCTGGACATTTTTCTATAACTCTCTCTCTGTCTGTCTCTCTCTCTCTCTCTCTCTCTCTCTCTCTCTCTCTCTGTCTCTCTCTCTCTCTCTCTCTCTCTCTCGCCCTCCCTCTCTCTGTCTCTGTCTCTCTCTCTCTCCCTCTCCCTCCATGTGTCCCCTGTTGTGTGAAATTAATAGCTCTGGCATAGTACTTATTGTTGTAAGTTTCTAGTTAGCGTGAGATAGAAAGGGATCAGGTGGGGTGTGTGTGTGTGTGTGTGGGGGGGGGGGTGGGCATTGTTTGGTTTGGGAAGTATTCCGTCTTGTCGCGTAGCAACAGGCTCCTGGAAACGGGAGTGGACGGTGTTGCCACTGGCAACCGTTGTTGCTCTGCAAACAATGTGGGCCAGTGCAAACATGAGCCAAGGAGACTGTGGGCTCCCTTTGCTTTTAATTGAACATCTGTATGCGTTTTTCTTCTGATACCAGTCCTATAGTGTAAGTCAGATCCGTCACTGACATGTGTTTAGATCTTGTCTGCAATGTTAACATGATTATATATATTTGTAGCTATTTTATTGAGAGTTTGTGAAGCTTTCTAAATGTAGTTTTCTGACGTAGGGCTTTTTGAACTCAGGTGACTCTCTTGCTAAGGAGGGGCAGCGGCTGTTGTTGTAATGTTGTTAAATGCTCATCTGGGAATAGCCTGAATTGAACCAGGCTCGCGGACCTGACGTGCGAACAGTGTGTGTGTGTCTGTGTGTGTGCGTGTGTGTGTGTGTGTGTGTGTGTGTGTGTGTGTGTGTGTGTGTGTGTGTGTGTGTGCAGGAGCCTGTTTTTACAGACAGTCTTGTGTGTGATGTCTCCTGCTGTGTTCTATCAGGGAACTTGTGGAGCTTTTTAACCTTCTTGAACACCAAGCAAAAATTCTCCGTTGTTCCTGCACACTCTCTCCTATCATTCCCTTTTTAAACCAATGCTCTTTGGCACTCTTCACCGTACCTTTTATAGCCAGTGTTTGAGCATTAAAGCCTTTGTAAACCTTGTCTAAAAAAGTCTAAATCAATATATGATAACAAAGTTGGGTGTCTCAATAAGCCATACATATAATAAAACTGGGTTTAACAACAAAAAATTCTGCTTTTTTTAATTGTTAAGACCATTTGACAGAGCTGTGTGGACATGGCTTTTTAAAATGGTCTCCATGGCAACATTGTTTCTATAGAACGTTTGGACAGAGAACTGCCGTGATTGGTTCAAAATACTTATTGTGTAATCTCAAAGTAAAGATCAAACTTAAAGGTGCAGTGTGTAATATGACATCATCAAGAAAGTTCTACAAAGTTCTAGAATGCAACACTCCCTGGGTAACCCCAACCCTTTCGAATAATAACAGAAGCTACAGTGGCCTTCAAGGACAAGAACAATTCTACATTTTAAACAATGCACCTGATGACATTCCAACTATGACACTTTTAAGATGGCGGCACTAGGCCTTGGTCCAAAATATGCAGAAATATGGACATATGAGACCCTTTCTAAGGGAAAAAATAATAATAATATTAAAAATTCAGCTATTATACACTAAATTAAATGTACTTATGGATATTATAATTACTTTCTACAAAATCTGCTAGGAAATAAAACCCCAAATTCTACACACTGCAGGTTTAATTTGGATTGATAAATACTGTATGTCTATAACTCTTTTCAGATGCTCTAACTATCATGCATCTATCTAACTCCCGAAATTACAATTTTCCTGGATTTTGGGTTTACAGAGACATGAATGGATGAAAACGTTACTGATTCCCCACTATCTTACCCTGCGTTCCAAATCACATACATTTTTCCTTTTACTATACTACATACTAAATCATGCTGTTTTCCATACTTCAAAATGCAATTGGATGTATTAGGGCATCCTGTTTTTTTTTGGCATACTTCATTTGACATGCATGTATTGGGACATCTTTATTCTTCTTCTGGCATACTTAATTAGTATGGGAGATTTGGTATTGGAACGCAGGGTTAGTTTCAGCCCCACCCACTCGTTTAGGGCGTAAAGGAGCTTTCAAGCTAGTGTCACTCCCTCTGATGAAACTGACAAGTCTAAAGATATAGGATGGGATTCTTACAAGTGTATTTATAACGCAACTGACACTCCGTGGACACATTCCTTTGCTTTAGAAATGTCCTTGTGTATTATAGCAGCTTCTTTTGAAAATACCTAAAAGTCTTTTGCGGCTTTAAAGGTGTAGTCAGTGATTTTTGGATAGCACTTGTTGTCAAAATCACCTGTTTTGTCTAAATCAGTGAATATTTCATCAGGTTTCGCTACCTCTCTTAACTGTGTGTGCTGAACAGAAAATCCAGTGTTAATACACAGCCTAGGATCTGTAAACGGGTATGTTGCCAGCTATGGAGGGGCCACTTTCTTTACATAACCTATACAGTTACTATTATCACTTGACTGTTTTCAGTGCACAAACAGTACTACGGACTGGTAGCAGATTGTGAGTAGGAAATTAATTGATTTTGACAACAAGCGTTCTCCAGAATCACTGACTACACCTTTTTTAAAATGACATACAAGAAATATGTGTGAAGAAAAGGACTACGAGAGCCTTTACATGTACGTGCTAATTGTGCCATGTGTTCTTAAGAAATACACAGAAGATTGAGACAGAGCGTAGGGCTGGTCGGGCTAGACTGGATAAAGTGCTTATTGTAAATGTGTTTGTCTTCAGACTGACACATATCAGGGATTTCAACATAGGCCTCTTACACTCAGGCTATTATTAGTCATGTAGGCAGAGAAGAGAGGTGTATTCACCCTGTGGCAAAATCTACACACATGGAAAATGCAAGCGGTGACACACCCCAAATCTGTTGTTTTTGTATCTTAAAGCTCCTATGAGTAACTTTTAAAATCCTCGTCAGGGTTTATGAAACAGTCAAATTTTTCCTCTGATCATAAATTACCATCAGTGAAAGCTATTCTATTTTTTTTTTCTAAGATTATTTTTTGTCATTTTCAAGCTTTATTGGATAGTACAGAGTTGAAATGGGGAGACAGAGAGAGAGAGAGAGGGGGATGACCTGCAGTAAAGGTCCACGGGTCGGATTTGAACCCACGACCACTGCAACAAAGGCCGAATACAATATGGTACACGCTCTATCCACTACGCCAGCACTGCAGAAATGCTATTTTTAAATGGTTATTTTTATTAATGCATTTGCACAGATATAGAAACATGATACTACTACCGGTATACTAGTATGATACTACACACAAAAAGTGAAGTATGATTCATTCAACTTAAAAAAAAAAAAAACATTTAGTTAAACCAAAAGTCATCCAGCACGATTCTCGGAAAATGTATGAATCATTCTAGTTCTAATCCAGAGTGGAGAAGATTGCCATTTAGATTTACCATTGCATTTAGTGTCAATATCTGTTTGGGAAACCATTCTTTTAACTAAACTTTTACCCTTCCAATCTCCTGCCAGCCTGTGTGCCAACTGCCAACCTCTCTTTGCTCTGTGGTAGTGTCTGTTGTATCTTCCCCATGTTGTGTGGAGCGCCAACCTTTAATGTGGTTATGTCTTAATGAGAGCGTTTATCCTCTATCATTTAAGGCTTTAACTCCTGGAGATGTTCCATTAAAAAGGACTTTATTTTTTCGTGTTTGGTTGGAATCACCGTTTTGGTTTGAATATATTGCCTCTTCCTGTCCTTCACTCACCAATGGGGTTTCCTCCATTCTGACTCATTTTGTCCAAGTTTTTCTTCACTAAGTCCCCTGTTACGGTTGTTTTTCTTAGCGCCCCCGTTTTTTAAATTTTTTTTAAGATATTTTTGTTGGCATTTTTATGCTTTATTGATAGTGTAGAGACAGAGTTGAAATGGGGCAGAGAGGGGAGTGACATGCAGAGAACGACAGCGGGCTGGAATTGAACCCGGGTCCGCTGCTGGCCGAGGCCCATGGGGGGGACGCCCTACCAACTGAACTAAGGGCGCCCCAGCGCCCCCGTTTTCTGAGTTCAAATTGTCACATAGAATAAGGCAGAATAGTAATTTTTTTACAAATTTAAAATATATATTTTCTAAGGCCCATTTGCACCACGTGGTAGAAAGGTTTTATTTTGTTGAAAAGGCCTTGGACTTAAAGGTGGAGTCAGTGATTCTGGAAAATGCTTTTTGTCAAAATCACGTTTGGTGAAAATTAGTAAATATCTCCTCACAATCCTCTACTTTGTGTGCACTGAAAAAAATCAAGTGTGCTAATACAAAGCCTAGGCTCTGTAAAGGGGCATACAGAGCCTGTAGGCTGTGTGTGAACACCAGATAACACAGTACGCTCAGTACAGTTAGCGGATCTTGAGGAGATTTTGAGAAAAAGTGATTTTAAAGAGGACCTATGATGCTTTTTGACTTTTATGACCTATAAACGTTGTTATGATGATTCATAGTCATGCTTAACCATACTAAATTATCAAATAATGACTTGCATGCATTTCGACATATTCCCTGCTGACCGTCTGGGGTGTCTGTGCAGAGCACTAAACACTATTCTAGCCAGTCGAGAAGTCACGTCTTCAAAGCGGTCTACCCTTTCATAATTTGTGACGTCGCATAAAACTTTGTGACGTCTCCACGCGGATGTTTCCATGTATGGTAATGCTGTCACTTCCCTGTTCGCGTCTGCCTCGCGCCCTTATAGGTCCATGCTCGCGCTTCCCGCCACTGAAAGTGTTCCGGAAGGAAGGTAACCAATCACAACGGAGTGGGGTTTGCAGGAGGGGGGGGGGAGGGGAGCGGAGATGGCCGAAGCACAGGCGGAGGGAGCCGAAGCACACACACTCAAGTGTTGACAGGATGTGCTGGATCGCCAAAATAAGAGAAAGAGCTTCCCGAAAATCTACATAGTTTTTTGTGATGTGATTCGTGTCAGGTTGCTCTATAGCAGTGTAAAACAAGAAATTAAGACCAGAAAAGTAGCATAATAGGTCCTCTTTAACAACGAGCATTCTCCAGAATCACTGACTCCACCTTTTTAAATCATAAGTGTTCTAGTTTTAAGCGTGCCTCTCCATCAAAAAGATTGGTTATTGTCATTATTCAAAAAAAGCCAAAAGTCAAGCGTGGCTGTACCTGTTGCTTGTATGTAACAGCTTAGTCTACAGATTACCTCAGCCTTAGAGGTGTTTGTTTGTCACATTTCTTCCAGTAATTTAAACATGATTGTACTGCTGCTGCATGTTGTGTGTTCTGAGTGATCACGGCATGTCTACAGCAGGTTGTGTCTTGCTGTAAAAACCATTCTCTCCTCTGTGTACTTACTGACTTTTCCCGCTGCTCCTGGATCTATGCCTTAAGCCAAAGCCTGCTCGTCAATTCAACCCCCCAACACACACACACACACACACAGACGCAGACACACACACACACACACACACACACACAGAGACGCAGACACACACACACAGACGCAGACACACACACATATCTCCGTCTTCCTTATTCTCGTCCTCCCCCTTCTCACACGCACGCACGCACACACATACACACACAAATGCACTCAATGACGCATACACGCTCTCTCTCTCACACACAGACGCACACACAAATACATGCACACACACTCGAAGGTTCCTGTCCAAGAGCTTAATAAAAGGGAGGCTCTTGGTGGTTAGGGGGTTAGAGGAGTGAAACCGACAGTGGGAAGGGGGGGGGGTTGAGTTGGGGGTGGTTGTCATGGATTCCTCACCATGGCAACCGACAAACGTTTACAAAGCATTGAGGAATGTCCTCATATCAGCTGGATTATTGGAGAAGGAAACAAAACGCTGGGTATCATCAGCCGCCTGGCAGGAGACCCAGAGACCAACTGTTGATTTCATTTAAAAAAAAAAATATTTTGTTGAGTTTGGATGTAGTTTTTTTTTCTACTTACTCCCCCTTGCCGTTCCATTCTCCTCTTGTCCCTTGTGTTGCCGGCCTTTCTCCCGCTCTTTTCAAAAAGAGAGAGAGAGAGAGAGAGAAGCCTTTTGTTTGAGTCACTCCATTTTTAGCTCTTTAGCACCACTTTGCTATGCCGCGCACATTGTCACCCAGTGGAAACAGGAGAGAGTGGACACCGACGCAGTAGGTTTTAGAAGTGTTGGTAACTTGATAACTCTTGTCCCGCTGTAACTTTTCCTCTTGGTTGTGTGTGTGTGTGTGTGTGTGTGTGTGTGTGTGTGTGTGTGTGTGTGTGTGTGTGTGTGTGTGTGTGTGTGTGTGTGTGTGTGTGATAATGTTCAGCCATGTATTTGATTAAAGATTTTGGAAACTTGCTCTAAAATAATAAAAAAAAAAATCAATATGTGATTTCAAAGTTGGATGTGTCTGAATAAGCTTTTTACAAAAAAATCTGATTGAAAACAAATGTTCATAAATATTTTAAAACCTAGTTAAAAAACAAAACAGCCTTTTTAACTGTCTAGATTCTAGAACATTTGACAGGACTGTTTGGGATTGGCCATATCAAACGGTCTCCATGGCAGCAGTCACTGTTTTTGTTTATGAAGTTGATCAAACTTTAGAGACAATATCTCTTTCATTTGGATTGATAAATATGCCTTAACTCTTTGCAGATGCTTTTACTATCATGAAACTAACTCCCTAAATGACATAGTTAGGAGGATTTGATGGATTTGGGTTTAAAGGGGGCTTTAAAGACCAGAGGTGGTGCCCAGCCTCACTGACTCAGCTTGACTTGGATAAGCCAGAAACACCCCCGGGGCTCAAAGAATGCCCCAGTGAGAATGAGTGGGTCGGAAGAGCAATTTGATTTAGTATGGCTGTCCATGTGCATGTCACTAGTTTTGTCCTGTACCGAATCACTTGATTAATACAGAATAAACATTTTTGAAATACACCCTGTAAACGGGTATGTGAAGAAATAGGTCCCCTTTTTACAGAGCCCAGTCTGTGTGTATTAGCACCAGTTTTCCACACACACACACACACACACACAGTATACACACACACACACAGACAGACACACCCACACACACACAGTATGCACAGGTTGAGAGGATCATGAGGGAGATATTCATTGATTTTGACAAGAAGTGATTCTGACAACAAGCTTTCTCCAGTGAATCACTGAATCCACCTGTTACGCTTGTCTTAAGTCTTGTATCAAACCCCCTCACTCACCCGTCTCCCCTCTCCTCTCCTCCCAGCATGCAGAGCTCCGAGGGCGGGTCAGAAACCACCACCAGCGTGGCGGCGCTGCGGACCTCTTCATCGGCTCAGGCTCCGGTGGTACAGCCGGTCCCAGCCTCACAGCAGGTAGCGTACTGCCAGGGCCTTTTAGTCTTTTATTTATTGTTACTTTTTTTTATTGGGGTAATTTTATTAAACACAGCAAAAACATCTACACAGAACAACTGTCTCTGAAATAGTCCGAGGCCAGGGTAGGCAAGGAATTAAAGTCATTTATGAAAGAATTCCATTTCTTAGAAAATAAATTTTGAACAGCCTTTCACTGTTAATCTTATTTTTTCAAATTTGATAAAGAACATAATGTCCTTGAGACAGATGGGGTTTAGGGTTTTTTTTTATTTTTATTTTTTAAAAATACTTTTAGTTGGGATTTTTTTTTAAAGGAACATAAACACTGAACTGAAAAAGCGAACACACAAACAAAAGACAACTCAAGATAAACAACTATCATGGCATACTGTACTTAACAGGTTGTCTAAAGACATAGTTTAAATGAAAGGGAAATGTTAAGCTGCTATATAGTCCAGGAAAGGCTGCCGTAAAAATTCTGGTTGTCTTGACATCTCATAACTTATTGTACTGATTACAGGAAAAAAATGGAGAATTTTCTTCCAAATGTAAAAGAAGTCAGTGTGTTACATACTGAGCTATCCAGTTGCCCCTCTACTTCCTGAAATTCTCGGCCACACCATAGACACGGGGAAGTCAACTCCACAAGCGGGCCCAAAAAAATTGAAGAAGAAGTTGTAGTCTCATATAGCATTGAATTGCTGTTGTATGTATTGTATTACTTTGTTTGCACCATTGTGATGGACCACGATTAAGCCTGGCCCTCCGCTGCATATTCTCTCACTGAAGCTGA
Organism: Hyperoplus lanceolatus; assembly: GCA_026929865.2. Taxonomy (NCBI): domain Eukaryota; kingdom Metazoa; phylum Chordata; class Actinopteri; order Uranoscopiformes; family Ammodytidae; genus Hyperoplus; species Hyperoplus lanceolatus. The sequence goes on along the minus strand of CM049403.1, from coordinate 31,529,476 downwards.
TCCCATTATCCATGACGTCATCAAACTCAATCTTTGGTTATTGCAATGATCGTCAGCCCCTTAGCAGCAGAAAATTACAAACTACACATTGTGCCTTTTAAAGTCTTGATGTCTTTGCCAGCGTTGTGTTGTTGACTATCATGTGTTTTTACAATGATCCTTCTGTGTACAGCTCCGGAAGAAAATGAAGAGACACCACTCCAAATGTTCAGTGTCTCTCGTTTGACTATTTATAGGCATATGTTTAAGTAGAATAAACATTTCGGTTTTTTTCAACAAACTACTGACAACATTTTTTTACCAAATTCCAAATTTTCAATAAGTTATGTAGAGATGAAGATTTAAGAAAATTTCATAATTGTCTCTTAATTTTTTCCAGAGCTCTCAGTGTGTGTGTGTCTGTCTGTCTGTCTGTCTGTCTGTCTGTCTGTCTGTGGTTATTGTGCCTGTTGATACCTATGACCTGTGTAATTGAGTGATGTCTTGTATCCACACAGAGGGTGCTGGTTCAAGCCACAGGCTCAGCTCAGAAGGGACGAACAGTTCAACAGCAGGTACACAGTACCGTACAGACTGGTACAGTGCTGGGAAAACAAATACTTGTGCTACCCCCCTTTGACAAACTACTTTAAAATCAAACTATTTTAACATCTGTGACTGAGCCTATATACAGTAGCAGCCACATACAGAGAAGTTTGGGGTTCCCTGCTCAAGCTGCTGCCCCTGCGACCCGATTTCGGATAAGCGGTTGAAGATGATGATGATGATGATGAGGATTTCATTTATTTCTATACCCACATTTCCACGGAGCAGTATGACGTTTTGCATTTCCACCATCAAATCAAATCAAATCAAATCAAATCAGTTTTATTTATATAGCCCAATATCACAAATATACATTATTCTCAATGGGCTTTACATTTCATACAGTATGATGGTCAAAAGTTGGGAAGTGAAACACCATAAGCAAACTGTGGCATACCTATTTTTCGGACCCTTTTTCGTTAGGGTACCGAGCCGTCCCAAAAGGGTGCCATAAGGGTGCCATAAGGGTTGAGCTACACACTGTAGTCCATACCAAAACCGAATCGTACTACTCAGTGGAAACGGGGGCATATGAATTCAAACCAACAGAATCCAGTGATGCAAATAGCCTAGTTTCACCGGGGCTTATTTACGTCACTTACAATCAACATGATCAACTTTTCACCTGCCATTTGGTGCAGAATTTACATCCAGGTTAATCAATAACAGTCAGACCAGGCCGTTGTTTGGCCTTCAATGAGTCACGGAGAGTAAACAAGTTAAACAGTAACAACCAACTCATGTTTGTGTTTAAACACTGAATGAGTAGGGGCGCTCCGGTGGTGTAGTGGATAGAGCGCGCACCATATTGGCTCTGGCCTTCGTTGCAGTGGTCGTTGGTTCAAATCCAAACCGTGGACCATTACTGCAAGTCACCTCCTCTCTCCCCCTCTCTCTGTCTCCCCATTTCAACTCTGTACTATCTAATAAAACTTGAAAATGCCAAAAAAATAATCTTTAAAAAAAAGAAAACAGTGAATGAGTGGCAGCCTGTTTATGTGCCACGCTGCTTCTCCTGCTTGCTGTGTGTCTTTCCCTGGCTGAGCCTGGCCCTGCTGCCTGCATACAACAATAACATGACAATGAATAATAATGAAATAATAACATCTTAATCTTGGGATTGCTTTACTCTTGTGATGATGTGCATGGCTTCTCTGGGTCCCTTTGTGGAATGGGGGAAACTTGCCGGGGGCTTGAACCAAATCCCAACTCATCTCAGTCAATCTGTGTGATGTCCAGTGTCTAATGGTGAAAATCAGGAGCTGAACTGGCCGCCTGCTATTAGCTCAACGTCATTAGCATTCTAACATATATCGGGGTGATGTCATATGTCACATGACTGAAGATCAGCCAATAGCAGATGGACAGTTCATAATCTGCTTTTTCACTTTAATTTTTATGCTCCAATGATTCATGAGTAGTTGTGATGTTTTGTCAAGTCAAGTTTCTCTATCAAACTACATGTACTGTATGTCTGTGCCAATTCCAGTTGAAATATATTCAATCGTAATTTAACCAATTTAGTCTTTGAAATCATGTAGAAATGTGCATTTGAATCCCCCATATTGTACACATTTTTTTTAGCACTTCTAGTCTACCTATTTCAGGCACTGTGTTTATGTTTCATTATATTGTTTAAGGATGCTTTTCCGTTCATTTACTATGTGGAAACCAAGGGGTGTACCACATGAGTTTTTTTTCACTGCACAGACTTAAATTGATGTGCACATACACCCAAACAGGAGACAGTTTCATTTGTATGCAGTTCTTGTATACTTAAAACAGAGTCAGTTTCTATTCCAGTTATAGTTGGAATTTGACTAGTATTCGTAAGTAACCTTTTCCTGTTGTGTAGGTGCAGCAGGTGCACCAGGTCTACCCGTCCCAAGTCCAGTACGTAGGAGAGAACGGAGAGGCTGTCTACACCAATGGAACTATGTAAGCAATGTTTTATTAATATGTTGAATGGTGGAATATTAACAAATGCAATGCACGGCAAGGCAAATGTATTCATATAACACAATTCATACACAAGGCCATTCAAAGTGCTTTACAGAGGCATGAAATACATCAAGTATTGAATAGACATTAGAAAAGTCAATGAAAAATATGAATAGAAATAAAACATTGAAATAAAATAAAAAATTACGGGTTAAAAGGAGAAACAAAAAAGTCTTCAGATTTGATTGAAAAGAGCTGAGAGTTGCAGCAGACCTCAAGTGTTTTCTGGGAGTTTGTTCCAGATATGTGGTGCATTAAAACTGAAAAGCTGCAGTTTCTCCTTGTTTAGTCCTAACTCTGGGGACTGTAAGTAGACCTGTCCCAGACGACCTGAGGGCTCAACAAAGTAATATGATACATGTGTTCCACTGTGTAGTTCAAGTACACAATGTTAGCTTTACTACCATATCCCTTATTTGTGCATTCAAAAGACTATTCTACTATGCTTTAACACTTTCACCAAAGTGCTCCAAAACTATTTTTTTTTTCTTCTTTTTTAAATGAAATGGACACAGCAATAGTCTGTGCATGAATATCAGGCTCCCCTTCCAAACACACAGTCATCTTGAATTATGTATGAATGGCTGGCAGGCTGAAAAGAATAATGACAAATAAGACTGTCCTGACCACTTTGCTCATCATTTTTACGTCCTTTCAAGAGGCTCCAATCAGAAAGGCCTAATTCAAGCCACACAGTGATTTCTATTCCCCCGGCCCCGGCATTGTGATGTTTGATTTGCCTCCAGCAGCATAACCAAATATTTTGTTGACATCAATTATACTGTTGTCTGTGTAGAGGAGAGAATGACCCCCAAGCACAGCCATTCTCTATTCCCTTTCCCTTTGGATAAATAAGGGAAAATCACAAGATAATAATCTTAGTCTTAATATACTCACGTCGACTTCCTAAAATGAATGACTTGTAACCATTGGGACTAATACTGACCAATGTTTAGTTTTAAATTAAGTTAAAGTTTGTTCTGTATACATTGATTATTTTCAATATTATTATTATTTATTTCTTTATCTTTGATTTATTTCTTCTATATTCTCCAGTTGATTTGATTGGATGTATAAGGACTAATCAATGCTATGACCCCTAGTGTTTTACATGTTGTTTTGTCTTTTGTTTGTGTGTTCCCTTTTTTTCAGTTGTCTGTTTGTGTTTTTTTAAATTAAAAATTAAAAATCAAGTATTATTATTTATTTTTTTCATGAAATACAATTTTGATAACGACTCTCCCTCCTCCCCAGCCGGGCGACTTACTCCTACAACCCCGAGGCCCAGCTGTACGGGCAGGGCAGCGGTGGGACCTACTTTGACTCTGGGGCTGGCGGTGCCCATGTGACCACAGTGGTGTCCTCTGCCTCTGGGGGGGTCCCTCCTCACGGCATGGTGGGCATAGCCATGGACGTGGGCTCCAGCCACATCATCTCCAGCGGCAGCACCTACCTCATCCATGGAGGCAGCATGGAGGGAAGCCGCAACCACATCTCACACTCATCTCGCTCCTCCTCCGCTATGGTGAGCACACACACACACACACACACACACACACATGCTGATGTTTAAGCCAAAAAATATAACTTTATAAAATGGGTGGCTTAAATCCAACGATCTGATTGGTTCCTAACTTTTGTAAAATGGGCGTATATCAGTGATTCTTTATTTTTCAGCTCTTAGGTACTTTAACATAATTTCAAAAAATAGAACTTTAATAAGTGGAAATTAAATTTACTGCCTTAAGATTATCACAAATATACAATCAAAAAGGGACTAAAATGGAAACTCAACAATGAATCAGTGCAAAATGAAAAGGTGCAAGTCACTGATGCCTCCACACAGCCAATCACCAGCACTTTTAGATCTTGGCACATCAAGCATTCTGCCTGCTTATTGGCTCACTTACGTCAATGAGATTAACCCCTTAAGTATGGACATTTGGTGTTGAATGACATTTTTGATATTCGGTGTTGTTGAGCAATGTCGGTCTGCGATGAAAAACAAATATCGAACTTCAATAATTAGCCCTATTAAAGTACATAAATATGTTGTAACTACTTATTCTTAGTACAATATTGCTCACTCATCCGAGATCCCCTCTACCATATGGTGTTATGATATGCCCAATGGTGCTAGCTGTCATCACTGCTACCTGAGCCCTCCGGTCTGACTAGGCAGGGAGAGAGAGAGAGAGAGAGAGAGAAGGAGAGGCAGAGAGAAGGAGAGAGAGAGAGAGAGGCAGGGATAGAGAGAGAGAGAGGCAGGGAGAAAGAGAGAGAGAGAGGCAAGGAGATAGAGAGAGATAGAGAGAGAGAGAGAGAGAGAGAGAGAGAGAGGGAGAAAGAGAGAGAGAAAGAGAGGCAGGGAGAGAGAGAAAGAGAGACAGGGAGAAAGAGAGAGAGAGAGAAAGAGAGAGAGAGGCAAGGCGATAGAGAGAGAGGCAGGGAGAAACAGAGAGAGAAAGAGAGGCAGGGAGAAAGAGAGGGAGAGACACACATTGAGGCAACCTGAGTGTGGCCCTCCCAGCAGTAACCCACACGGAGAAACAGAGCAGTACAGAGCCAGACTAGAGCAGCCTGTAGAATGGGGACACTGGCTTAAATAATTCAGCGGCTTGCCTTGTTCGGGAGGGTTTTCACAGGCACTTGAGCGTCCTGTGAAACAAAGCAACCCCTGGGGCTCATTACCATTTGGCCGTGGGCCCTCGGGAGCCCTTCTTAAAGGCTTGGAAGGCTGCCCCAAGCCTTTTTCCTTGTTCCTCCATGTCTCCAGTTTGGCTGCCATACCACATTATATCTTTACTTGATTTTCCCCTACAGTTTTGTCATTCACTTTGCGCCCGCCAATTGGACTCCCCCCTTTTTTTCTTTTTTTTTTAAGTCCAAAGAAAGTATAATATGATGGTGTTATTTTACGCCGTGACACCACTGCTTATGCTATAGTTAACAACTCACTCTGATATGCATTTTTTGTTCTCAAAATGAGGCCTTAAAATTATTGAATTTTACAGACAAGGAATTTCAAACTTCCTGCATAGGTCTAACATAATTGCCCTTGATTGCCATTTTGTAGTTTGAAAAAAAAAAGTGACAAATGATTTTGTTATTAAAAGTATAAGCACACTTCACAAAGATATTGTTACAGTATACAAATGTGGGTTTATAATACATGTTCTTTCTTAAAAGTACCTTAAAATGCCTCAGAATCTTTCATTCCATCCTACTTTTGCCAGTAACATGGCCTTGACGTTGGCTTTATATTTCATTTAAAGTGGCATTAAAAAGGTATTAAAAAGTGTTCAATTTAACTACGATATCCATAGGGGTACCTTTTTAATATTCCAGTGTACTGACATACCATGACACTATTGCTTATGTCTTAAGTTACAACTCGATCTGATTTCTATTTTTTTTTTCCAATCAACTTTGAGTTGCATTGTTTGATACATTTTGGGGGTTGGGCGGGGTGTGATGACCCTAGTGTCTCCAAAGTTGACGTGACCTTTGCCCCTGTTTGTGGTTCCTATTTGCATACATTAAGAGTGTCTGATCGCAAACTCCTCAGCCTCCCTTGATTTGCATGCTTTTATGTCGGCCAATAATAGAAATTTTGGCTGCAACACTGACTGATTATAATGAAAATGCAGAGATCTGGCCGCTTGCTAACAGTCTTTTTTTTTTTTCTTTTTTTTTTTCTTCATATACCCCCGCTTTCTCTCTCACTCTCTGGCCTCCTCCCTCTTCTATGTCCACTATTCTATTCTATTCTTTCTTTCTATCTTTTTTTTTGTTGCATGCCCCCTTCTCTTTTCTTTAGCTTGAAATGGCGATTGAAAACCTCCAAAAGTCTGAAGGAATTGCAAGTCACAAAAGCAGCCTGCTCAACAGCCATGTAAGTCACCCAGGAACTTAAAATACAAGACAAAAAGCTGAACCTTTAGGCAGTGTGTACGACTTGTTTTTCTACAAAGTCTCACACACTACCTACTGCTGGTATACTTCACCCTCTGCACTGTCACAACATTGTCTCAATTAGTGTCCATCCTTGATCTGAACCTGCTTTTTGCTATCACTTTTTTTTTGCTTAAGAATCCATCTTGTATATATTTCTTTAATACTCTTGCATGGGCTTTTAATTGATTGATTTTCCCTTCTAAATACACCGAGACATGCACTTTGCGCCACATTTTGATTTGCAGTGTAACTTTTTCATCTTGTTGGGAAGAGGCTGTCGCTCAATTCTAAAGAGATCTGAACAAGATTCATGTTGCATTTCTGTCCAGACTTTTTTCCTCACATGGGAAAATGGTGGTTAGGATTTCCTTTCCCTGCACTCCGCCTTCCGACCACAGCTGTCGTCTCATAAACTTTACATCGTTTGTCAAAAAATACTGCTTGATGCTTTAAATCTTATTTTAAAATTGGTAATGTGAGCATTTTGTGCAATTTTTTTAAAAGATTGATCTGCCACAGACAGCGCTATGACTGTGCCCTTTTTTTTAATATGGACTGTCTTGGAGATTTGTCCGATACAATAAATGGCACTTGAGATGTTTTTGAGTGTTCACTCTATCAGCCATTTCTTATGCTGTAGCCACTGACTGCTCCAGTCAAGAGTATAAAGACCTAGGCTTAGGAACAGCGGGCATAAAATGGCTTCTTTTTTCTGAGCAGTTAGGTTTGGTACGGTATGGTTTCGTACTAAACATTAACCCTAGATCTGTGGACCAATCAAACCACCGCAGTGTGTAGTGTAGTGTTCCACCCTTTTGAGACCCTTTGGGGCGGCTTTGTACCCCAAGCAAAATAGTTACGGCACAGTTAGCTTACTACGGTAACCCATCCCACCTTTTCACAGTCGAGTCATACCAAACCGAACTGTCCTGCTCGGTGGAAACAAGGCTTTTAGTGTTTCACCTCCTTAACTATCTGGTCGTTATGTGTGTGATTTGACGTGACAATAAGATGCTCCTCTTAATTCTCTGTCCAGTATACAGTATGTGTTCATTGGGGCTGACTGACTGTGCTTGTGTGTGTTTTTTAGCTGCAGTGGCTGCTGGATAACTATGAGACAGCAGAGGGAGTGAGCCTGCCGCGCTGCTCCCTGTACAACCATTACCTTCGCCACTGTCAGGAGCAGAAACTGGACCCGGTCAATGCAGCCTCGTTCGGGAAGCTCATCCGCTCTGTGTTTATGGGCCTAAGGACGCGCCGCCTAGGCACCAGGTACTGACAGGGCTCCCAAGCATTACATTACACTACATTACATTACATGTCATTTAGCAGACACTTTTTATCCAAAGCGACTAACAACTGGAGCACACATTCATACACTGATAGCAGCAGCTACCATTCAGGCCTTATATATTATCTAATTTGCCTTAAAGCTATAGTGCGTAATTCTGAAGCCCCCACAAGGGATTATGAGTAATTACAACAATAGTGTCGGTGCATCTACGTTAGCTTAAGCCTTCAGTGATGGCTCATGGATTTTATACCTTCTGTTGTACATCCACGTTTTTCTTACAGCAGTCGAATCAACAACTGAAACATTTCTTGGGCGTTTCTTGGGATTTTTCTGAGCTCCTGCACCAGTGTCGGGGGGCGACACCAGTTGATAACCGCTGCCATACTGAGAAATACAGAGAGAGTTTTGTGAATCTGATAGTCTTAATCAACTTTGTGTCGACTCACAATGGCTTGAATGTAACAATATTGAAATATTATAACATAAAAGTTACGCACTATATCTTTAAACTGTATGAACCCCCGGAGGTACAAGCAGGGAACAGGGTTTTGCTGCCGATACTGTAGATGAGCTGATAACAGTAATCATATAAAAAGCATTCTGGAAGTGACGAGTATGATGATGCTCACAGCCTGATGGAAGAACATAATTTATTTATTTATTTATTTATTTATTTATTTATTATTCTTCCGGACAATTACACATAATACATAATTATCTCATTGCATATTGATACATATTACTTTGTGTTATCGTCCGAAGGGAAGCAGGAGAAGCCAAAGGCTTATCGGGTCCCGCCCCCACTGCCATAAGATTCAGATACACAGATACACAGCTACTACAGTTAGAACATTTTTTTTTTCTTTTTTTTTTTTAAGAAGAATCATTCTAAAACACAGATAATTTTAGGTCTCTATTTTCCTCTCTGCCTGTGACAATGCAGATATGGCCTTGTCCATTTCTTCTCTAGTAGCCTAAACACATCTGCAAAAGTATTCAAAACAGTCAGTGTGTCTGCTGACCTCGGCTACAGTCCCAAAACATGCAGTGTATTTACAAATTCTTCAGTCAGAGAAAGTCTTCAATTTTTGAATCGGGTGTTCTGAACACACAGTTGATAATAAATAATAGCAGAGCACATTGTATTTACGATTTCAAACCTTACATTTTGACACAAACCAGTTAAAATCCCTTTAGTTCAAAGTCCATGCTATTGCCTTCTTTAATCCAAAAAGTCCATGCTTTTGCCTTCTTTAATCCTCGTCCCTCCGGAATTGATCCAAATCCTCCTCCGTTTTGATTTGCACAATTTTGGCTTCTTCGGGTGTAGCTCCATTCATTTTGATGAAGATTCTTCCATCTCTCGTCCAAGTTTGTTGGACCTGTCCACATTTTTTTAACCCTCTCGCTTGATAGGCCAAATAAGCCTTTCTCTTGGTTAAATTTTCACTCATTCCAATGTGTTCACCTTTAAGCTTCTTGCCTTGACTGAGCAGGTTTATCTTATGCTTTCTACTCACAAATTTCAGAATGACAGCACGCTTTTTGGCGAATTTCCCCTAGAACATAATCACAGTCATTACCCTGATGGCCCAGGCTCTCCTTCTCCTGAGGTCTGCTGCAACTCTCTTAAGCTTTTTGAAATCAAATCTGAAGACTTTTCTGTTTCCCTTTTTAACCCGGATTTTTTTTTAAATTTAATTTAAATGTTTTATTTCTATTCATATTTTTAATTCTCTTTTCTAATTAATTCTAGAGTTGATGTACTTTAATCTTGATGTATTTCATGCCTCTGTAAAGCACTTTGAATGGCCTTGTGTCTGTATTGTGCTAATATAAATAAACTTGCCTTGCCTTGCCTTACTCTATCTCTATGTAAAGCACTTCTGAATGGCCTTGTGTCTGTATTGTGCTATAGAATTACACTTACCTTGCCTTCTCTTTCCCACCTTCTATCTCTTCTCTCCAACAGAGGAAACTCTAAGTATCATTACTACGGCATCCGCGTGAAGCCAGACTCTCCACTCAACAGACTGCAGGAGGACACTCAGTACATGGCCATGAGGCAGCAGCCCGTGCACCAGAAACAGAGGTCAGCAACTCTACTACTTTGTCCAGACATTTGGTTCATTTGCAAAATGTCGAACTCTCTTTATAACATGTGGTGCTTATTTATAGCACAGTGCTGTATAGTTCTTAGGCCAGGTCAAATAAAAGAGATTGATTGATTGATTGATTGATTTGTCATAATTTCCCCAATCATTTGCTATGGCATTTTTCTTAAGATTTTTCTTTAACAAGAGTTTGTTTTAGGGTTTTTTGGAATGAGGATTTGACTTTCACATTTTTACTAATAAAAATGTCTTGACCCATACATGCCCTACACTGTATATTTGTTCTTGTTGAATATATATTCCCTTATACTCTCTTACCTCTTTTCCTTGCCATTTTCATTTTTCCTCATTGTCTGTGTGTGTGTGTGTGTGTGTGTGTGTGTGTGTGTGTGTGTGTGTAGGTTCAAGCCTCTGCAGAAGGTGGACGGTATGTCTGACAGTCTGTGTGGAAGCTCTCAGCATTGCAGCAGCACTCCAGAGCAATCAGTGGCCGCGCAGAGCCAACACCACCAGCAGTACATAGGTGAGAAGTGGCTTTGTCTACACACTGTTTCAAACTATAAAGATCAGACAAGTTTATCCTCTCATCTCTTCTCTGTCTTTATTCTGACCTGTACCAGATTTATTCCCTCCAATTAAACCACAGTATGCAGTTACCACAGTTTGGCTTTACTTTCTTTAACACGCATAACTGTCACACTAGTGAAATGTACTGTCACGGAGCGCTATGGTAGCCCAGTGGTCACCGTGCATGCCATATAATCGCAATGTCATTGGTTCAATTGCAGCCAGTGACTTTAGTTGCACTTTATTCTCTCTCTCTCTCTCTCTCTCTCTCTCTCCACACTGTCCACTTAACTACCTATTGAAGGTGAACATATCTTCAAAAGGGCATTTTGTTTGTTGAAACAATTCTAGGATATGTTTTTCTATGTTGACGTCTTACACTATATAATCTACCCATAGGGATTTCATACAGTATTGTTAAATTTCCACAATCTGAATGAGCCTATTTAGTGTGTTGTGAGTGACTTTTTGTGTGTGAGTGAAATGAGTGACACCTGTCTTCTTTGCTTCATCCAGATACGTCCCACAGCTTGCCTCCCTTCCCCACTCCTGACCTGGACTCCAGCATGCCTCTGCCTGAGCGCATCAACATCAATGATATCAAGAAGCTGCAGACGCTCTACAGAGACCACTGCGAGGTACGTCATATAACACAACACTACGTATTATACCGCCTACCACACTACCTGAGGAAAGCTTGAACTCAAGGGCTTAATTTTGACTGTTTGCTACTATTCAATGGAAATGGTGGTAACTGAGGCCACAATGATGTGTGATTTTTTTTTTTTTTTTTTTTTTTTTTTTGCATTTTCAAGCTTTATTGGATAGTACAGAGTTGAAATGGGGAGACAGAGAGAGAGGGGGGATGACCTGTGGTAAAGGTCCATTGGTCGGATTTGAACCCGCGACCACTGCAACGAAGGCCGGAGCCAATATGGTACACGCTCTATCCACTACGCCACTGGAGCACCCCCATTTCAAATTTTTTAAACATTTGCTTTGCTGGTGATACTTACCCCCCCCCGGCTATAATGGACACATTTAGGGTTTTCCTTTAAGTTTCAGGACTTTCAGATTTCAGACTTGGGGGGGTCACTAGTCAGCAGTCATGAATTTGAATGTGTGTGAGCTTCTCTGTCACATAGGGGTGAATAGAGCGAAATAAACGGTTAAAAGTGCCTGTCTAACTGACCGTTGCACTTTGTAACATCTTGCTTCATTACCATCACAGCCATCCAACAGAGGCACTGTTATTTACTCTGAGTCCTTCTCACAAACAGTGTCTTGCTGATGTATTTAAATACTCGCTAGAGACACCGAATTAATCCAGTGCTGAAAACAGCCCCTAACAAATGGACCATTTACACCTGTTAGAATGCCACTTGCTGTTAACCATAGTGGCCCAGTTGTTTTGGAAAAATTGTCTTTTAAAAATATCGCACCATATATTTGTGAATAGTTTTTTTAAAGATTCATTTTGAGAGGGGAAAAATGGTCTGGGGTAAGGATTAGGTGCCAAACAACAAATTTAAAGAAAAGCATAGTACAGCAAAGTAGTCTGTAGTTCCACAGAAGAAACATATTATATTATTCTAGCACAATTAAGGCAAACAACAGCCTTCAATACATGTAGCCTGGACAGAAAACCATATGAAGAACTGTGAGTCAACTGTCAGTGAGTGACATGTATTAAGAAAGAGCTTAAAGGAAATGGTGTGTTGCGTAATGACATTTCATAGGTCATAGTCTCGTATGGACACGGACACACACACACACACACACACACACACACACACTCTCTCTCACACTCACACTCACACTCACACTCACACTCACACACATTTGCACAGCTATACCTGTGAGGACAGTCATTGACATATTGCATTCCCTAGCCCTCAAAAGCTAAATGCTTAACCCCAACCCTTACACTAACCCTAACATAAACCTAATTCATACCTGAACCTTAAAACCTAGTGTTAACCTTCAAACAGCCCTGAAGTGACAACCGGACAAAAAAAAAATACACACACACACACACACACACACACACACACACACACACACACACACCAATAAGAACACCGAAAAATTACATTGATCCTTTTAAATGTCCGTGCTTCTTCTTCCAGAGCCAGCCAGTGCAGAGTCTTGCCTTTGCCTGTGATTAAAGCTCGCCCCCTCCCCTGGCTCTGGTGGCTTTATCATATTATCCCTGCCCTCCTCTTGTCCAGCCTCACCACGCTCCCTTTCGACCCTTTGTTCCCCGGCTCTTTTCATCTCCTAGCGCAGCTCTTTCAAGACATGCCAATTAACCTTTGAGCGTGCTGCGCGGACATCTTGGTGTCTTTGTGGTGGCCTCCCTCTAGGTCTTTGTCTGGGCCTTGTCTGTGGACAGCCACATGTTGCTCCTGGCTTTGTCTGCCAACGCATTGCTGTCACTCTCACCCCGCTCTCATCGCCTCCTGTGTGTTTATGCAATACACCTTTTTTTTTTTTTTTTTTTTTTCTTCTTCTTCTAACACCCCCCACCCACCAACCAACCACCCTCTACCCTGTTCATTGTGAGACAACACTGACCTGTTAACACATTAACCAAGAGTTTTATTGACATTATTTAAAGTTACACAGCACAAATAGAGGTAGCAAGTTGGCGTAAGCATAAAACAATATGTTAATTATTTGTTTCACAGTTAAAGCTGTGTTTATGTAAGAAAACAAATATATATATATAAATATATTATTTTTCACTGGCATGTTGTCCACAACATCCATTAAATCTGACTGTGACTAGACTGGATTTCTTTTCTAAATTCTAGTTTGAGTGTCCACTGTCTGTTGGCCCCTTACAGTCACACCAGAATCACACAGGCAATAACATGTAAATCTGAAATGTATTACTAGCATTAAAAAATCAAACTAAAACACGCCTTGGATAACTATTCAGCTAATTATTTTGACATGGCGACATAGACCAAGAGCAGTAAATGAAGAGACCACAGATTCCTGTTCCATAGTTACGCAGCACAGCTTTAAAGGCTTCTCTTTTATCAGCTGGGGCTGTTAAGAGATTTGTATCCGCGCAGGCGTGTGTTTATAAATGTCATGGTAACCAACAACTGACAAATATTCAGGTGCCTTGAGGTTAAATTAATGTTTAAACACAAATGATGATGTGTGTCAATAAAACTACAAGGTAATAAATCAGCCTGTATCAAACGCAGTATTGCTCGTAAAATGTCTTCTATGTGAAGGGTTAAGATTCTCTGTCTGTCTGTCTGTCTGTGACCCTGACTGTGAACATGTGGGATTTCTTCTTCTACACTTTTTTTTTCTTTCTCTTTCATGCACTTTTTCCTGCGTGGCAAAAAGAGAAAGAAGAAGAAAAAGTGCAGTGCGCTCTTGTTTAGAGGGGATGAGGGGAATTCTTTCCTTTTTGTTTTTGGAGTTTTCTGTGTGTTTGACCTGTTGCCGGGGGCAACGGTAAACAAGGTTGCCACGGCAACGGCCGGAGAGGAAGCACAAAAACACATATCATGTGATTGAAGCCCTACACCGCCGACACTGCTGCTGTGAGTGACTGTGTGTGTGTGTGTGTGTGTGTGTGTGTGTGTGTGTGTGTGTGTGTGTGTGTAACAAGATCCAGCGCGAGTGTGTGTCCAGCCAGATAGAACAGTAAGAAAGAAAAGAATCTCATATGCAACATATTCAAAAAGACTCTCTCCATGTTACAGACACAATGAACTCACTTGAGAGCAAAAAAGCAAAAGTTTGACCTATGCCACACATTGACTGGCTGACATCTCCCTAAGTGAATGTTCTCAACCACCTCCACAGTGCTGTTTATATGTGTATCGTGGTTCATGGTTGATCTTATTTCTCTTTTTAGAAGCAGGTTGCGACAAATGAGTTTATCATTAAGATCACTAGCTGGCCTCTGTTTCCTCTCTGCGCTCCTTGCAGTGTTCACTTGGAGTATAATTTTTTTTTTTTTTGTAAGAAATGTTAATTCTTTTGTTTAGATTTGTTTTTTGTACATACACTAGTAGTGCCTTTAAAAAATAATATGTTTTAACAAGGGTAGGTATAATAAGCCCAAAGCTTCAACTTACACATTTTTAGTTGATTTAGTTTAGCTGTTTGCAGTGTTGACTTGTAGTTGACTGTTGCACTGTGGTGTATGAATGCTTTCCAAGAGCCGTTTGCATATAAACAGGAAAGGGGAAGTCTCATGGGTTAGTTCAGGTCAGCAGCTCGCCACTAAAAAGAGTCAAATGAACCTGTAAATCAATGGGTTCAGTCTGCTTTATCAAGACATCCCAGATTTAAAAACACACATTAAAGGTGCACTATGCAGTTTCACAGGAGGGGGATTTGTTTACATTTGGAGAGCTAGCTCAGTGTTTCCCCTAGAATTTCTTTTAGGCCCGGTGGTAATAGCTGATAAAGAGTATGCGTGCCTACCAAATTTCTAGAAGAAATTGACCAAAACTAACCCCATTTGGGATGAGCCTCTTTTGACAGCCCGTTAAAAATTAGGGTATAGGGTTATGCTTTCACATTCAGTACATTTGTACATGTGGTGTTTCTCACAGGATTTTTAGATCCTGCTGGGTGAGAATGGACCTTCTGGGGTCTGGGGGCATGCCCCTGCAGAAGAAAACCTTATCATTCTTAAAGTTAAATGCATCAATCTGGTGCACTTTGAGAGGTGAAATCTGATTAATTATGTGCTCTGTAAACAGCTGTCATATGTCCTGCCTATAACTATTTTCTGTAATAATTTGGAGACACAAGCCAGGTAAACTATTGAAGAAAAACACGTGGATTTCAATAAAAAACAATAAACACTAAGATCTAATATAGACAGCTCCTGTCTAGTAGGCTACTCATTTCTGGAATAATCTGAATCACCTCACCTTGAAGCTAGCCTATTGAATTATTTTTTTTTTTATGCAAATAGCCTTGTTGAAAATAAATGAATTAACATAGGCTACACATCATGATTAGCCTATCAACATGTGTGCTACATAAGGCAAATTCCCCATTCCGACCATTATATTTCATCAAGCCTATTTCTCAATTTAAAACATAAAAATAAAGTAGCATTGAAAATACAAAGAAATAGGGATACAATAGCCTGCTGTTTGCAATATAACTTAACAGTTAAAACAATAAGAAAATTAATATGTCCCTTGAAAATAAATGAAAGCTTTTCTGAGAATGTCAAAGGCAGTAGCAGTGTGGCACTTCTGTAAACTTACTGAAACGAGTGCATGCCGTTTTTTTCTGCGCTGTCTCTGCTGTTGATACATATTGGGTGTGTTGCCACGGCGACGTAGCAATTTTAACTTTTTAAGTTTTACTCAGCACTTTTTCCTGTTCAACGTCCCTGTTACTGAGTCCTTAATATCTCCATAGAGCAGGCACTGCTTTTATTTTTGCCACTAGTTAAGCGTTTGTTTGCTAGTCATGCTCCTGCTCATTGGCTTCCGTGTTTAACAAGTGCGCACCGAATGCACACTCGCATCGCGCCGGCCGTGAGCAAACACACACACACACACACACAAGCAGACACACACACAAGCAGACACACAGATCAGCTGATGGGATGATCAAACGAGAGGTTGTAAAGACAGGCGCACACGAGGGGTAGACCGACAGTGCTGCGCAGGCGCTCGCAAATGATTATTACGGAATCAATGAAAAATTGATTACATTTTTTTTTTTTTTTTTTTTTTTTAAGTCAGGCTGCTGTTGGCCTGGCGGGGGGTCCCGTTGTATAATGGTAGGGGAAACACTGTAGCTACATATTTTCTCTACATGTGATTCTTGGTATTGAATAATTCTATTAAAAAAAATCAAAACTAAATTATTTTGAGAAACCTGGAACCAAACGTTCAACAAGAGTATGTGCCCTGCTGCTGTAAACAACAACAGTGAAACAGTAGCTTTTCAGGTATCTTTCTAACTTCAAACAATGTTCCAGGGATCACATTTCCTGTGAGAAATGTTCACTTCTCTGACACGCCCAAAGTTACATAGTGCACCTTTTATTAAAAAAAAAAAAAAAAAAAAGTGAGTGGAATCTACTTTAAAACGTGTCTTTGAGGAGCGGATCCTCCTGATGATTAATGTGCAGGGAGCTGTGTTTAAGCTAGCTCATTGTCTAACCCGGGGAGACACACACACACACACACACACACACACACACACACACACACACACACACACACACACACACACACACACACACACACACACACACACAGAGGGAGAGAGAGCGGGAGAGAGAGTGAGCCTGCCTGCCTGGAGAAAGTTTGTTGTGTGCCTGGTTGCCATGGCGCTGAGCTCTGTATGCCCCCCCCCCCCTGCAGGCCACTCTGGATGTGGTGATGAACCTTCAGTTCCACTACATAGAGAAACTCTGGCAGACCTTCTGGTATTCAACAGCGCCATCTAGTGACGGAGGCACCGCCATCCCCAACAGGTCAGAGCAAAGACATACACTGCTTCCCTTTGGTTCAGCTTATTTACTACATTCAGATTGTCTTAAAGTATGTATTTATGTATGTATGTATGTATGTATGTATGTATGTATGTATAGCTTTAGTTAACTTAAGAGACCTTTTTCAGAACAGACTAGAAAGAAATGGAATATGTATAAGTGTGTTTTAATTAGTGTATAATCGCTTGAATATTTATATCTTTTAAATTACAGGTCAAAGTAAATAAATACAACACTTTCATTTAAAGGAGTCAACAGCTTTTTTTTAATTTTTTTTTTTTTTTTTTTTATATAATGTAACTGTTAATAGTAAATGTAACGGTCCATGTATTCTTCCCCCCCCCCTGTGTGTAGTGATGATGACATGGAGGGCATGGAGGGCGGGCTGCCCAGAGAGAAGCTTGTGTCTCTGTGTAAATATGAGCCCATCAGACTGTGGATGAGGAGCTGCGATCACATCCTCTACCAAGCTCTGGTGGAGATCCTCATCCCAGACGTGCTGCGTCCTGTCCCCAGTCAGTACCACTCACACTACTAGTTAGGACTATTTATCATAATTTTAATAAGATAATATGAAAAGTGCATTTTGTTGAGACACAGGATACTTTTTTTTTTTTTTTTAATATGGTGAATTTTTTTTCAGTTTGTAATTTTTTCCCCATCAATTTAAAAAAAATATTTAAATTTTTAAATTTTATTTTTAAATATGGTGAATTTTTTTTCAGTTTGGATTTTTCAATTGAATTTTTTGAACTATGGTGTTCTATTGATTATTTTTGTGTTTGGAATTTACTTTAAGAACCCCTGTTTTATTTTTATTTTTTGTTTGTTCATTTTATTTGTACCTAAACTAGTACTGTCTCAATGAATAAGATTGTAATAAGTGTAGGCATTATAAGCTTCAGCCTTTTAATGTCTTTTTTGTTCAAATTCAATGAGCTTTATTTATCCATTAAGAACTTCCTATTTGTAGAGCATGAGTACGTACAGTTTTTTTCTTTCCTCTAAAATCAAATAAGATAAGATAAGATAAGATATACTTTATTCATCCCAGCAGGGAAATTCAGATGCTACAGCAGCCAGCATACACAGAACACAACACAGCACATATAGGCCTATCCCCACCCAAACATGAGCATACATACATAGCCAAGATGAGAAAGTGGTATGGATAGTCTCTGTGCATAAGTGCATAAGTAGCTGTTACTCGTATATAACAGTACACAAATACTAGCTCTACCAGTGCATATGATATGATAAAAAAACAAAAATTATGCTAAAAGAAAAAGCAATCAAGTGTGCAATTATACATGTGCAAAAAATGCAAAATATGCAGCGCAGGCTAAAGTTTAAAAGTTCAAATGTCCTCTGTCCTTACTGAAAGGGGAGTCATTATAAAGTGCAATTGCAGTAGGTAAAAAAAATGCCTTTCTTATCTATTTATTCATGTGTTCATTCTTCAGGCACTCTGACTCAGGCCATCCGTAACTTTGCCAAGAGTCTGGAGGGCTGGCTGACCAACGCCATGACCAACTTCCCTCAGGAGATAATCCGCACCAAGGTAACCAGACACACCCTCCCTACAACCTTTAACCAGATGCTATCTAGACTGTATGAACACATAACATGTTATAATACTATGTATGTGTGTATAGCATTCAGATCACTACATTCACAACATTTCCTTACATCTCCAGCACTTACACTTTGTGATCTATGAAGTTTAATTTGTTAATATTTCGCTCTAGCCAATCACAGAGCTTTGTTGGATTTTGAGTGTGATGTAATCTAGGAAGATTTTCCTACTCAACCACCCCACAATGCATTGTGTCTTTTCAACCAACACAAAAGTTTTTTTTTTGCTATATACTTCAGTGTAAACTGTCCGACGAACCTGGCATACACAATGGCTCGTTAGGTAGACAGTATGTAGTATATACATGTTGAGTATGTATGAGGGAGGACGTTAGTAGGGCTTTTCCAGCACAGCCTATATCATGTATGGTGTGTCCCCCTCCTGTGCTGTAGGTGGCGGTAGTGAGTGCGTTTGCTCAGACCCTGAGGCGTTACACCAGTCTGAACCACCTGGCCCAGGCAGCGCGCGCCGTGCTGCAGAACACCTCACAGATCAACCAGATGCTCTCTGACCTCAACAGGGTCGACTTCGCCAACGTGCAGGTAACATCATGTGACAGGCTAGTTAAAGGTGCTACCAGGAACGTTTAAATGTTTTTAAAACAGTCTCATAAATGACATGTAACAGCAACCCAGACCATCAGTGAAAAGAAAGCTTTTTTCATATAGTTTTTTTTACACTTTACAACAGGCAGACTGCAACATCCTGTGTTTGTGAATGGTTCTAAATCAATGTTTAATTAGTTTCACCGTCATAGTCAAATATAAATGCATTACATCATCGGTATCACTCGCTTCCTAAACAAATGCACGCACCACCGACACGTGCTGGCAAAGATCTTTAGGACAGCAGGCACTGGTGTTGTGGAAAACACTTCTGCTTTGCTCCAAAGGGGCATTAGAACAAACAACAACTGAAAGTTCCTCGTAGCCACTTAAACGTCAATATTTTTTTTTTGTATTATTTTGAATTGAGTCTGGCTGGTAAAATGACTTTATTAGTTGGTGGTCACATTGACATTTGTCTTTCGGCATCTCCCCTCTCAAGTTACCACACTTCAGAGGGGGTCAGAGCGCAGGGTCAGCCGCAGTACAGCGCCCCTGGAGCAGTTTGGGGTTAAGTGTCTTGCTCAAGGACACAATGGTAGAGATGGTGGGCAGCTTAGACTTAATACCATTCACTACTATTTGTTGTCTCTGACCGTGTTAGTGTGTGTGTGTGTTCCCCCCAACAGGAGCAGGCGTCCTGGGTGTGTCAGTGCGATGAGAGCGTGGTGCAGCGGTTGGAGCAGGACTTTAAGGTGACGCTGCAGCAGCAGAGTTCTCTGGACCAATGGGCCACATGGCTGGACAACGTGGTCACTCAGGTGCTCAAGCCTCACCAGGGGAACCCCAGCTTCCCCAAGGCCGCCAGGCAGTTCCTGCTCAAGTGGTCCTTCTACAGGTACCAAGCTGCTTACTATAAAACCATTGCGTTAGTCTGGTTGAGTTACAATGTCCCCGCGGGGTCTCTTTCTTTACAAAGGTCCTAAATGTTTTGATTGTTCTTTTGAATACTTGGGAGAGGGCTTGTTATGTTATGAAATAGGCGCTTCTAGATTTTGTTATTGAGATTATACACACACTTCCCAAAGCTTGATAGAACAGTATCCCAAAGAGTTTATAATAATTACTTATTATAATAATATAGTACTATAATAAAGTACTTTAAAATGCATCTGCATTTCCATAACATCCTTCCTACTTTTGCCACTATGGCCATGAGGCTGATGTTCCAATTCAATTGTAATATGAATCTAAATGTTTGATACAGTATATTGTGTAGCCCTAGAAATCTTATTTTTTATTTTTTTTTAAAGATTATTTTTTGGCATTTTCAAGCTTTATCAGATAGTCCTCTCTCTCCGTCTCCCTCCCCTGTAGCTCCATGGTGATCAGAGACCTGACCCTGCGCTCTGCAGCGAGCTTCGGCTCCTTCCACCTGATCCGCCTGCTCTACGATGAATACATGTTCTACCTGGTGGAGCACCGCGTCGCCCAGGCAACCGGAGAGACTCCCATCGCCGTCATGGGAGAGGTGAGAAACAAAATGGATGCCACGGTCGCTCTAGAAACACTTTGAATGACAACGATGAAAAGTTCTGTCTAAAAGTTGTTGTTCTCTCTTGATCCACAGTTCAGTGACCTGAGCTCTATGATGCCCTCACTCATGGAGAAAGGTAAGACATTTATTTTTTTAATAGTTTTTTTTTTATAAAATACTTAATTGGATCAGTGTTCCCCAGGGCAGCTGTGGCTACGCTCGTAGTTTACCACCACCGGTATGACTGCGTGTGAACGAATGGAACCTGGAACCCTGTAAAGCGTCTTTGAGTGCCTTGAAAAGCGCTATATAAATCCAATCCATTATAGATATATTTATTATTTACAGCATAGCAGAGGAAGGCATTATAAGGTATATTATTATGTTCAGCAATATTTTTAAATCGTCGCGAAGTACCTTTTATTTTAAACCCTTCATTTTCGACTTTTTTTAAGGAACACAAACACACAACTGAAAAAGTGAACACAACAACAAGAAATAAACAACTAACATGGCGTACTCTACCTAACAGGTTTCTAAGACTTTCTTTTTATTAAAGGTAAATGTTAAGCAAAAAATAAAGGGTCAAAAAGGTGTCATGAAGGTCACTTCAGTGCTGCTATATGGTCGAGGAAAGGCTGCCTGAAGGCCTTTTTTATAAGATTCAATCAACACATATGCAGCATGACAGTGAATCAAATCATCAACAGACAATGTATCATGATTTATTGAGGAAGAACAAAGAAATTCCATGTCAAATCTGACATTCAGCAGCCCCATATACTATGATCCGTGTTTCATCATAACCAAATCTTGCGACTGTTCCACGTCTCCCCGAGCCCTAGTAAAATGAAATCCCCACTCGACCTTCTTTATATTGTAGCTTTAAGACCCGGCTGTGTTTTGCATCTCATTTGGTTTTTAAGGTCATGTTTGACATTTACATTTGACACCGATGAATAACTATGAATACATTTGACAATACCGTTTATACCACATAGTCACGCCAATAATTCATTTTTATTTTTATACTAACAAATTGAAATGAATGCCATCAACCTTTAAAGGGGCAGTGTGTAATATGACATCATCAAGAAAGTTCTACAAAGTTCTAGAATGCAACACTCCCTGGGTAACCCCACCCCTTTAGAATAATAACAGAAGCTACAGTGGCCTTCAAGGACAAGAACAATTCTACATTTTAAACAATGCACCTGATGACATTCCGACTATGACACTTTCAAGATGGCGGCACTAGGCATTGGTCCAAAATATGCAAAAATATAGACATATATGAGACCCTTTCTAAGGGAAAAAATAATAATTCAAAACATTTTTTTCAGCTATCATGCACTAAATTAAATGTACTTATGGATATTATAATTATTTTCTACAAAATCTGCTAGGAAATAAAACCCAAAATTCTACACACTGCGGCTTTAACCAATTTAGACATATCATCTTAAATCTGCCAAACTCTACCTGTAAGTGTTCCAGCTGTTCTACATCTCTGTCTAACTTGATCTCTCGAGTATAAATAAAGGTTAAATGAAAATGAAAAATAATTTTCCATCAAACTAAACAGCCTCTCTCCCTCTATGCTTTCATCAAACTAAACAGCCTCTCTCCCTCTATGCTTTCATCAAACTAAACAGCCTCTCTCCCTCTATGCTTTCATCAAACTAAACAGCCTCTCTCCCTCTATGCTTTCAGACTTTTCCATCAAACTAAACAGCCTCTCTCCCTCTATGCTTTCATCAAACTAAACAGCCTCTCTCCCTCTATGCTTTCAGACGCGTCTTTCTCTGATGACATGAGCGACATGGGCAGTGATGCGGACGCTTCTCGAGAGCCGACTGAACCGGCCGTAAAGAGAGAACGCATCGAGATGACCCACCCACTGCAGGAGATGTGAGTCCCTTACACCAGCAGCCTCGCCCTTTAAAGAGATGACCCTAACTACGGTGGCCTACAGGGGCCCTTTGAGACGTGTGTGTGTGTGTGTGTGTGTGTGTGTGTGTGTGTGTGTGTGTGTGTGTGTGTGTGTGTGTGTGTGTGTGTGTGTGTGTGTGTGTGTGTGTGTGTGTGTGTGTGTGTGTGTGTGTGTGTGTGTGTGTGTGTGTGTGTGTGTGTGTGTGTGTGTGTGTGTAATGTACATAAAGAAGAAAGTAGCAGTTGTCTCCTCACTAGTTCAAAATGGCGGTGATCTTTCTACCAGGAAGCTCATGTTTTTTTTTGTTTTTTACTCACATGGGTGTAACACAGGTCGGAATTTACTTTTTGTTTTGTTGCAACTGTGAATGATTTGTGCAGTATCTTTTAAATGGATGTGTAACTTTCGAGTGGTGGTGATATGTGGTTTCTTTATGATTTTTCTTCATTTTTTGTTTGTTTTCTTTTTTCATTCTTTTTCCCTTAGCTGTGCCATAGTGTCATTTTGAGTGCCTTAGATCGCTAACTTTCAAACCCACCACTACAGATGTCTATGTATGTACCCACTCAGCCGTGCCTCTATCGCAGTATGAATGTAATCGTCTCTCAAAACCTCAAGACATTCAAAACACCTGTATCGTTTGATTTAGGTGTTTATACACAGTCCCGTGTTGCCTCTGCTAACACACACACACACACACACACACACACACACACACGCAACCTACTGACCCAAAGCACCTGTCCCTCAGTCGTTCCCACCAGCTTAGCCATAGTCGTGTGTAGCACCTGATGATTTAATCATTTTCCAATATAATACAATATAGTTACTCCTGAAAATGCAATACATTTGGCACTTAAAATTGATTGAACAAAATTTAATAAAATTTAGGAATCTGTATTGAAAATAAACGTTAAAATTATTATATAAAAAAAAAAATTGGGACAACCTGAAAATTTGATATATTCCAAATAATGTAACAAGGAATAATATTATCTGGAACATTTTTCTTCAAATTTTGGTCAGGACTTTGTTTTACATTAATGTTTAAGATGTTTAATAATTGGGTTTTTATTACATGTTCAATCAAGTGAAGTGCCAAATGTATTCAATTTTCAGGAGTTAGAGCATTAGTGGGAAATGAATAAACTATCGGTTGCTACGGTCGAGGCTCTGTAGGGCGTAGTTGTCTCGCAGTAGTCAGGAAAGCAGGGAAATAAATAAATGCTATCCTATGTTAAGATGTCGGTTTATTTACCTCAATAGATTTCTATGCTGCGCTCCGTTTCAGCTCAAATGACTTTAAGGCAAAATGGAGCCACTTTAGCGCTTTGTGTCTCTCACTCCTCGTGTAAATAATAAAAAGTTCTCAGAAAACGGTTTAAAGTGACGATGGATTGGACGTTTAAAATAACTGAACTGGAATCTGCGTATTTACTGATGAAAAAAAAAAAAAAAAAAAAGTGGTTTTACATTTTAGCCGAGGACGAAAAATCAGCACGTGTAAGGGCACTACCCGGACCTGTTATAAACCAAAACCCTTTAAAACACGTACACACACACACACACACACACACACACACACACACACACACACACACACACACACACACACACACACACACACACACACACACACACACACACACACACACACACTCTTTGTTGGCGTCTGAGCTGGCACACGCTCCCATACGTCAAATACTTTGACCTCACGCTGTAACTCAGATAAAATAAAAAAAAAGTCTTATGTTCCGTTTGGGATTAGATTAGAAAAACACACAATTCATTATTTTGGGGGGAATTTGTCCATAATAATAAATTTATATATAAATATAACTATCTTTGTATGATGTAGAACGTGTGTGTGTGTGTGTTGCTCTCTGTGGCCTTCAGTCTTTGCCTAATCTCTATCCTCCCTGTTTACTTTGGTTGATAACAATGTATCTGAAGAAAAATGTATAATTGATTAGAATGGCGTGTGTGTTAACATTTTGTTTTTCTCAATCTCAACTGTTCAATGTACAAAATTCAATGAATACTTCGGAGGCTTTACTGTCGCACCGAGGGACGCTTATTAAAGACTGTCAAGAGAAATTTCTATTTATATGAACCATTCTGATATGAGTTGACGTATGGGGCTTTTATGTTGAAAATTGGTTTGGATTTATTCTTAATTTCTCCCTTAAATTCTTGACTTATGTTAAGGCTTTTTTTGTAACTTGTGCCTGTTACGGTAAAATTTGCCTTTAAGTGCTTTTTGAAAAAAAAAAAAAAAAAAGATATCTGTGTGTACTTTGTAATGTTTTGTAAAAGGCTGTTTTAGGACGAGGATTATTTTTTATTGAACTAGATTTTTTTGGTTCTTCTTCTTACAAGTATATATTACTGAACTCTTATTTTTGTGCATTTTTAAGCCTGTTCTTGACTACACTTTGACTAGCTCTAAAGGGCAGAGGATGGTCTGTAATAAACTGCATAGTTCAGCTGTATTTTGTACTTGGTCACAAATGTGTAATAATAAATTGGTGTAAGCCAACCAACTGGTTTGAGCACATTTATTGATTTATTTGATATCAAATTTCAACATCACAAAACTTATATTTGGAACAGACAGAAAATGTACAAACAAATATTTTTTTTCCTAAGAAGATCTTTTCTCACAAATTACTTAATTTAATAATTATCTTAAGGTGCTCCAAAGAATTTGTCCATACTGTATTTACATAATTTAAAAATTCCTATTTCCATGGCAACTGGGTTCCATCCATTCCAGACAGTAATATGCTTTAACTTAATTCACTCTTCTTTTTCTTCTTCTTTTTTAAGCTCAAGAAAATGTTTTGACTTATTTCCTAGTTTGCTGTCAGAACGCAATGAACAAAAGATATTCAGTAGAAAAAAGTTTGGAGTGTAGAACAAGACACATTGAATTAGTAGAAGAAGAAGAATAGACTGGGTCTTGGTCCTATAACAGCAGGAACACACCGGCAGAAGTGTAAGTGCACATTGTCCTTGGAGGCCGCTGGTCACATCAACGGTTCACAAGGAGCAGCCCGCCATGTACTTCCCTGTTTCAAACACACAATACAGGAATTTACAAACAGGACACGACCCGCCAAAATAAAGCCACAGCCCTTAACTAGACATACAGACTGTTCTAGCTACTTAATTATTTAATGAAACAAACATACATTTTCCTGCTTATTATGAGGAAACAGCGGATGTGTTTGAAAAGCCCTACTAACGTCCTACTCATACTAATTTTGACTTCAATTTGAGTATGTTGTGTTTGTGTAGGCGAGAAATGCCTGGATGAGTACTTACTTCCGGGAAGGTTTTGTGTATGGATCGTTAGGTTACTTTTCCTACTCAAACGCCCCACAATGCATTGCGCCTTCTCAAACGACAGAGAAGTTGTTTTTTTTTCTTATTTGCTTCTGTATACTTGAGTGTAAACGGTCCGACGAACCTCGCATACACAATGGATGGTTAAGTAGACAGTATGTAGTATATACATGTTGAGTATGTAGGAGGGAGGACTTTAGTAGGCCATTTTGAACACAGCCAAAGTGTCTGATAAATTACATGTTATAAGTTATAATAATGATATATAAAATGTCCCACCTGTAGCGAATCTCTTCTTGACCAGTGATATGCGATAGCGGCTTCCCACCAGCTCCACGTCCATACCCGACAGAGACGCGCCCGAGCCCACAAACTGCACCGCCAGGCTGGGGGGAGGCCCGCGCGGAGCCTCCAGGCACTGCCAGCTAGCACACAGGGTACCGGAGCCTGGGACAGAGAGAGAGAAATAAATATATGAGGAGAGACACACACACAGACAGAGACACACACATACAGACAGACAGAGAGCGAGAGAGAGACACAGACAGGCATACACAGAGACACCCACACAGACAGCCCCCCCACACACACGCACAGAAACAGATACATGAGGAACTTCACAGTAAAGCTACAGGATCGTAAAGAGAAGATAAACATAGCAGCGTAAGAAATGTTTGAAGCTTCTGTACTAGTTTAAGAAGAGGAACGTTTTGTTTTTGAACGTGTTTTTGGTTTCTTGATTACAATTAATAGTAAAAGCTTTGTAATGTTTTTATCTACATGGCTGTATTTAAGTGTGAAGCATAGCCATAGTATAGTCCTAATTCATGATAAAACCACTATCAAAAGATGGAGTCAGCCATTTTTGTGTAAAAAAAAAAATCAGTGAATATCTCCTCACCAACCCCCCTACCTGTCTGTCTGTGAATCGAAAAAAAAATCAGGTGTTAATGCAAAGCCTAGGCTCTGTAAACTGGTATCTAAATAAAAGAAGATTACCACTTCTAGCAATAGACAAGAAGGCGGAGGATGTATAAAAAAAAAATCTTGCATTTAACATCTTTAGTGATAAAGAAATCAGAAAACAGTATTATTTGTCATTATTTTATCATTAACAACATCAACTATTCCATCTATAGATGTTATTTCCTGCCTTTTAACATCCCATTCATCCCCACTATGAATAGTCTCTTTCTCTCCTTCACCGAGCCTGGAGCTGGACTCTGCAGAATTAGTAGGAGTCTCTTTGAAGTAGTAATATCATATCATTATATAAAAGCACAAAATCAGAAGAGGAGCATGTGGGAGTCTAATATAAATCCGCACACAGGAGAAAAGAAACCCGGAGCGGAGATGTGATATAATTGTAAAATCACATAATAAGGGTTTTAATAATCCGTGCACGGTTAAAGTTGCGTAATAAAAAAGCATCAACCAACTTGACACTTTGACACGACTCCACTGGTCTGAGTAGACCTGTCTGAGTAGAGCAGCTGTCTAGTTTAAATGTTCATTCTGCTGTTAGAAAAGCAATGGTCCTATTGCATTATGTCAAGCTCTTTTAACAGGAGCATGAGGAGTGCAGATCTAATTATCTATCTCTACATTTGTCTGACATGATGTAGAGACGTGAACTTGGTGGGAGTAACTTTTTATTAAATAAAAAATATAACCTTCATTTATACAGGTAAATCCCATTGAGACCGGAGACTCTTTTTCAAGGAAGACCTGTTCCCATTCCCACGTTACCATTCACACTCAGATAGCAGGCTAACTATCGGGAGAAATTTAGGGTTCAGTGTCTTGCTCAGGGACACTTCGACATGGGACGGGGGATCAAACCACCGACCCTGTAGTTGAGGGTCGACCACCCTACACACTTCACCACAGCTTCTAGTATTGAATACTAGAACATGGCAAGGTTCGTACCTTTGCTGTGATTGGTCGGGGAGAGGTTGGACAGTTTCCACAGCAACCGTCTCTCCTCTGCGTTCCTGAAAAGGCAAAATATTAAAAAAAAAGTTCATGAAGAAAAATTCAGTCAAAAACATTCAAGAACTGACCGATCAATTTTAAGATATTTGTATATTTTGTGTTGTTAGTTTATGTCTGATTAATGACAATTTTTTAAGATGTATACAAAGTATGTTTTGTATATATTTAAAAGTTCCTCGTAGAACCTTAAACTGATAAAACTAAACCCCTCCAGTCCATGTTACCCCCTCACCACGAGGCTGGCGGCTGACACTGCAGGTCTGTGGCATTGTGGTCCAGAGGCAGCAGCACCTGTACAGCAGTGAGCTGGGTGGAGGGGGCGGTGGCCGGGCAGCAGTGGTAGTCCAGAGACACACGCGTTACTGTACCACTGCGCTGACACTCTGCAGACAGCAGCAGGGGGGCACGGCCTGGGTCCTGGGACGAGACCTGGGGGGGGCAAGCGAGCAATCAATCAAAACAAATTAAACAACTAAGACATTGTTTGAGTTAAAAGGTAAATGTTGAGCAAAAAAAATAAAAAGTCAAAAAGGTGTCATGAAGGTCACTTCAGCGCGGCTATACGGTTGAGGGAAGGCTGCCATATCTCTTTACATTTTCCTGCTTTGCCTGAAATCTGATAATGGATTTTCTCCATATATAGAGTGCTAGAGAACTCCATGGAACATGTATTTTAAATATGTGTTTATTCTAACAATGGACTTCTAAACTTTTATCTTTTTAAATACCTTATTTTTGGATTTATCTTTTACAAAGAACACAAATACACAACTGAAAAAGCGAACACACACAAGAAAGACAAAACAAATTAAACAACTAACATGGCGTACTCAAAAGGTTTCTAGGTGTGTGTGTGTGTGTGTGTGTGTGTGTGTGTACCTGGTACTTAAGCAGGGCCAGGTTGTAGTAGGAGGCCTGGGGGTTGAGCTCCGCTTCTCTCTGCAGGTGAAGCTGCAGCGCCGCCATGTTGAACCAGAAGTCTCTGGTGTCAGGGTCACTCTGGGAGGGGTCACTATGGAGACACACACACACACACACACACACACACACACACACACACACACACACACACACACACACACACACACACACACACACACACACACACACACACACACACACACACTAGAGATTAAAGGTGCAGTCAGTTGTCTTTTCTTTCATGCCAGAGTTGAATATGAGTTAAATTTCCTTTTTTTTTTTAAAGGAATTGTTCATATGATTCATTTGCAAAATCTTAATTTGTAAGTAGCTAAGAACTTAAGTTAACAGATAAATGTAATGGAGTAAAAGTTCAATATTGTTAGTTAGTATAGTTGAATATGAGTAAATCTACTTTTTTTTCTGTTTCTTAGTTTTTTTTTTGTCTGTAAACTGGCTTGTTGCTAGCTTTGGTTGGCCCCCATTGTTTACATAGCAGTTCACAGCTGGCCTGGGCTGTGTATTAACACTGGACTTATTAACATCAGTCATGCAAATATACACACCAAAGGATTTGATTCTCGGATGAAGAGAAATCGATTTTCAGAGGGGGTGCTTTTCAAAGCAAGCCAGTCTTGGGCTGTCATTTTCTCTAGGATTAGGGTTGGGCTAGGGTTGCTGTCTCCCACAACGAAAGTCTGACGCTCATGAAACTTTCTACACTTATTAACATCAGTCACGCAAATATACCCACCAAAAGATTTGAATCTGATGAAGAGAAATCCATTTTGAGAGGGGGTGCTTTTCACAGCAAGCCAGTCCATTTTGGGGTAATTTACATTGAATTCCATTCATTTTCTCTAGGATT
Organism: Hyperoplus lanceolatus; assembly: GCA_026929865.2. Taxonomy (NCBI): domain Eukaryota; kingdom Metazoa; phylum Chordata; class Actinopteri; order Uranoscopiformes; family Ammodytidae; genus Hyperoplus; species Hyperoplus lanceolatus. Next base: position 31,499,670 of record CM049403.1, on the reverse strand, counting down.
AGGGTTGGGCTAGGGTTGCTATCTCCCACATGGAAAGTCCCCCACTTATAATGTGTCCCCCCCAATGTTGAAGCGAAACCTAGGCCCTTGCTCTACGGACAGGTAGTGGATCATGATGAGATATTCACTGATTTTTTGGTCAACCATCATTCAACCATCATTCTCCAGAATCACTGACTACACCTTTAAATACTGTCAGGAAAAACAACCTTGTAATGATTGAGAATGCGCCCTACCAACCTATAACGAGAACTAGGTTGATGGAATGTACTGATGCTATAAATTGTTGCATGGATAACCATTCTAGTCACTCCGATATGAATGTGCCCCTAGAGCTGCTCTTCTTTTCTGTTGATTTTATGGATACAATTCTGTTTAAAAAAATAATAATTTAGGACAAAGACTTTATTTGTACCGTAATCACAAATCTCTCTGTATGTGATGCATCGTACTGTCATGCACCACAGCGAAAATTCAATAAAAAAACTTGACTTATAAAAAAAAGAGAGAGAATGCGTCCTACCTGTACAGCAGCTTGTTATTGGGCAGCAGGTGGTCGATCCTGGAGATGTTGACCAATCGGAAGCTGAGAACCGGAACGTTTGGATTGGCTGTGAAGATCCGTGTGATGCCGGCCGGGAAGGACATGGTGAGGTCGCCTGTTATCTTCACCAGACAGCTGGGGGGGGGAGAGAGAGAGAGAGAGAGAGAGAGAGAGAGAGAGAGAGAGAGAGAGAGACAGAGAGAGAGAGAGAGACAGAGAGGAACGTGATTTTAGAAATGAGTTTAAAATACTATTATTGAAGGCTCGGTAATTAAGAAAAGTTAAATGGGAAGAGTCATTCCATTCCCTTACCCATGTCAACTTTTGTGACATGATACTGACATGATACTGACATATGTTCACTGACTTAGGAGGGATTATTTTTGGATATTTCTTTTACTGTTTGTTTTGTTATGAGTGGCATAAGCTGTTTTTTATTTATTCTTTTTACACAACCTGTCTGTGACAAACAAACAACCTGCACTTTGTAATACTGAAAAACCAGATAAAAAGATCTTAATTTAAAAAAATACTATTATTGGTTTTAAAAGCTCTTAGTTTATACTTTTAGCCTATAAACCCACTAAAACTGTATTAAATTAATTTGTTTAAACCTGCAGTGTGTAGAATTTTGGGTTTTATTTCCTAGCAGATTTTGTAGAAAGTAATTATAATATCCATAAGTACATTTAATTTAGTGCATAATAGCTGAAATCTTTTTTTTTTTTTTTTTTTTTTTTCTTCCCTTAGAAAGGGTCTCATATATGTCCATATTTCTGCATATCTCGGACCAAGGCCTAGTGCCGCCATCTTGAAAGTGTCATAGTTGGAATGTCATCAGGTGCATTGTTTAAAATTTAGAATTGTTCTTGTCCTTGAAGGCCACTGTAGCTTCTGTTATTATTCGAAAGGGTTGGGGTTACCCAGGGAGCGTTGCATTCTAGAACTTTCTTGATGATGTCATATTACACACTGCACCTTTAAATGTTATCAATTTGTTCATCAATTTATGAACTTGTTTTGATGTATTTAGTTATTGCTTCTATGCTTGTGGCTTTTAATTTGATCATGTTTATTGGTTTTTCGTCTATAATGTAAAGTACTTTGTGCAGCATTTTTTCTGTGTATGAAAAAAGTGCTTTATACATTTTCCAGAGATTGATTTGATTTGAAATTTTGTTACAATTAATCCTGTCATTTTGTCAACTAACCAAAATATAGTCATTCTAGACTTTATTTAAGACAATAAACTCCCAACAGACCTCCGTGGAACCCTGAACTCCCCAAAAGAGCGTTTGAGAGAAAGACAATGTGCACGTTTTGTTTTATTTTTTGTTTGTGCTTTTTAAAAAGTAAAGCATGTACTGACCGGTTGTGCTGTCCCCCTTTAAAGTAAGCGTTGATGTATTCAGTGATAGCTGCTGCCACCGGCCACGCCTCCTGTGTGCTGAGCGAAATGGGACTGGGCCCTCGGGACAGGTGCACTGTGGACAACACAGGGGATAGTTTGGTCAGTCGCTTTGTTAGTGTTTTAAACAGCAATCAGGTTATGTTTAAAAGGAATAGTTTAAGTGTATTCTGTATTGTTGCTGCTTTTTTTTTCTATTTTACTTGTCCAATCCAATCGAATCATAAGATGTTATATAAGATAAACTCTACATATGTGTTGAGTCTTACTTGGTCTCTGTTGGTACTCTGGATGCTGGTAGGGCAGTGGAGAGGCTTGTCCCGGTCTGGGAGAGGGACTGGGCGCTCTGTTTGGAATGGGACCGGCCCATTCGTTAGTCTGACCAGCCCAATCACTGCTGTCTCTCACCTGTTGGCCCCATTCGTGGTTTCCCTGGTTACCGTTACCCCCCCACTCACTGTCCCGACCCTGGGCTGTGTTGCCCTGGTTACCCTGGTTCCCCTGGTTACCCCCCCACTCACTGAGGGAGGAGGAGGAGGAGGAGGAAGGCTCAGGGAGGGGAGACGAGCACAGAGAGCGAGACTGGAACAGACAGAAACATGGATCAATATTGGCATTTAAAAAAATATATATCTAAATTTATTCTGAAACTAGAATTGTGTAATCTTATAAACATTAAAACCATCAGAAAAGCTGAGCCACTAGCTGGGTTTACATGGACAATTATAGGGGAGAGTGGCCTAAGTTGTGCATTTTGGAAGTTGTGCCACCCCTTGTTTCTAGAAAACCGTGGAAGAAATTGGAAATGTGACCACATATTTTAGAAGAGCCATCCATTTGACTCATCCTGTAAAGAAGGGAGACACAAGGAATAAGATATAAGCACATTTAAGCTCAAAAAACTGTTTTGCCTTTCAAAGTAAAATTTCCATGATCAAGGTTTTTTGATTATTGTGTTTGAACAATTATAGACAAGTTTGAAAACATATGACACATATTTTAGTGCTTTCGTATGCTACATTTTGAGTCTATACAGTTAGCACAATGTCAGCCCTAAATTGCTGCATCATGCTTATTATCCAAATTTCTGGGATTGGGGTGATTTGTGCCAAAGGGCCTAGATGAGTTATAAGTAAGTAAGTAAGTAAAATGTATTTATAAAAGCACATTTATGACAGTTTGCACTGTCCAAAGTGCTGTACATAGTGCATTCAGTAGGTAAACAATGAAGGTAAAATAACAATAACCAAAATAAAAGACGTAAAGCCCATACATCCACATAAACACAGATAGTAGTGCAGAGGTAAGTAAGTAGTGCAGAGGTTAATGGGGAGGAAACACCAGGGTGTACATATGGGTTTTGAGCCTTGATTTAAAGGCAGAAATGTAGGGGAATCACATTTGTCAGGTGGCAGTTGGTTCCACAAGCAAGGAGCAACTAGTGCAACGTACATTTCTGAGAGTTGTGCCAGTGGCATGGCTGTATACGCTGGTCACCAAAAAGAAATTGATTGTCTACAGTAGCTCAGAAGAGAGTGACATCTCAATTTCACTTAACGACACCACTGATGAGAGTTCAGATGGCCAGAAAGATGATGATGATGACTTTGTCATTGTGAGCTTTGCAGGTAAAACCATTAGATCTGCTAGGCCTTGTTTAAGAAAATGTTCCTTCAATCTTTGTCAACTATTTACTTTATTTACTTTAAATACACCTTAAATAAGTGATTGTCTAATGCAGGGGTGTCAAACTCAAATATACAGTGGGCCAAAATGTAAAACTTGGACAAGGTCGCGGGCCAACATTGATATTTATTGAAAAAAATTGACCTAAACAAGTTCAAACAATATGGAACAAGCACAGCTTGATAAAACTTAATATTGCACACATGCAAAATCGAATAAAAATAAATAAAAAAACACATCATCTTCTCCCGCACCCTGCCCACCAGTCCACTCTTTTGACCGCACATCGCTGGCGCACGTTAATCCCACGAGTTTATCCCAAGTCAGCTTCATTTCAGTAACACATTTGGAAACCTCTTCAAAGATTTCCTTTCCGGTGGTTGTGCCATGCATTGGTCTGAATCCCAAAAGTTCCTCCGTAACACATAGATTTGAGTCCACTCCACGGATGAAGACTGCCAGCTGGGCAGTATCAGATGTGTCGGTGCTCTCATCCATAGCAAGGGAGAAGGAAACAAAATCTTTTCCCTTTTCCATCAGCTGGTCATGTAGATTGGTGGCAAGATCACATGTGCGCTCAGCTACTGTGTTTCTGCTCAGGCTCACATTTGAAAATGCTTGCTTTTTCTCTGGGCACACTTGGTCACAAACTTTCATCATGCACTTTTTCACAAACTCTCCCTCATTAAAGGGCCGGGCTGATTTTGCGATCTCCTCTGCCACAATAAAACTTGCCTTAACAGCAGCTTCACTTTGTGATTTTACTTTTTTGAACATAGTCTGTCGTGAAACCAAACTTCTTTTCATCTCCTCTACTTTCTGGCGCCTTTGAGTCATGTCCATGTCCTTATACTTGTCGTGGTGTTTCGTTTCATAGTGTCTTCTAATGTTGTACTCTTTGGTTATAGCCACGTTGGCTCCACACACAAGACACACAGGTTTGTCTTTTACACCTGTAAACAGATATTCCGTCTCCCACCTGTCCAGAAAGCTCCTGTTTTCTGCCTTTCTTTTTGCCATTTTTGGGATGGGTAGCACGGTGCCAGCAGCAGCATGAGGTCGCTGTGATACTGCCCGGCAACACCAGCCACCTCTGTGATGCACCGCGCCGCATTCATCAACAAAATGCTCGATGGGTTCTTTTTGCCCCCAACGTAGCCTGCAAGGCAAATCTGCCAGGAGAGCCCTATGCCCATGCCCTATCCTTAACCGCGGTGAAGCGCTGCCTTTAGGGCTCAGTTGGGGGAAAAAAACACCCATCAAAATGTGAAAGTCAACTTTCCCAAAACTGGTATTAGCGGAACATGCGCTGTATAATGCCGGCGGGCCAGCTCTAGTAGTAATTTGGTATTGCCTCGCGGGCCAAATATAATTACACTGCGGGCCACATTTGGCCCGCGGGCCTGAGTTTGACACCCCTGGTCTAATGGATTTGTCTTACATAACAGTTTATGAGATATATATCAATGGCACAATTCACCCCATGGTATTCTCTTCAACCGCACAACTTACACCACACCGGGGGCAAGTTGTGCATCAAGACAACTTTTTTTCCGAAAGCTATATTTCTTCAACAGTTTATTCCAGATCCAAAGTTTTTATTGCCAGGTATGCACAACACCCTGAAATATATGTACATATTTGAGTTGGAGACTTTACTGTCAAGGCCTTACTTTAAAGTTACTTTGAGTGAAAAGTTGCACAACTTAGGCAACTCTCCCCTATTTGGATTCAAAATTATTTTAATTTTTTTTTTTTACAGACAAACCAAATAAAACTGGTCCATACAAAACACTTATTTCTGAAGAAAAAGTACAACCAAAAGAATTGTTATTTGTTTTGAAGATAACATTGTCTATATAAACCCAGCCGTTGACTCCTGAGCGACACTCAAGAAATAAAAATTTGATCACTAAAAAAAAAGGATCTGAGACAGAGAAATGGATCAATATCGGCATTTAAAAAAAGTTCCTCCGAAACAAGAATTGAACATTAGAATCATCACAAAGGTGAGACAAAGTTGATCACAAAACAAGGTTATTTCACAAGACTATAAATAAAATTATAGAATATATATAAGAGAATATAAATGTGTTGAATGAAGCTGATCCATTGACCCCACTCACTCTCATGGACCAATATCACCAATGTTTACTTATCTATCTAACAATTCATCAAGAAGGAAATGCTTATATTCAAATGGATGATAAAAACATTCTGGATTGCAACGCTCCCTCGCTAACCCCTCCCATTCATAATTACAGAAGCTACGGTGGCCTTGAAGGACAACTAGTAGCTGTTGACACTCACCCTCTCCGCTCCACTCAGCCTGCCTGTGGTCCTCTTGCCCCGGGTGGAACGAGGAGGAGCAGACACCCCCCCCTCAGCCGGGTCTGCCCTGAAGTTCAGCTTGGACCCTACAGACAGAGGCACACATAAATGTATCTTTATTTAAACATTTTAAAAATACTAATGGCCAGTCTGATATGAGCCACAACATTTTGGTGCATTATTTATTTTTTGATGCAATGTTAGATTTGAATAATTTTTTATTCTGTGTCATTTGAAAAGACGCACGCAATGCATTGTGGGGCGGTTAAGTAGGAAAAGTAACCTATCGATCCATACACAAAATCTTCCCGGAAGTAAGTACTCATCGGGGCATTTCGTGCCAACACAAACCACACAAACACAACATACTCAAATAGCCATCAAAATGACTATGAGTAGGACGTTAGTGGGGCTTTACCAACCCAGCCAGTATGCTTTGGGAATGTTTGACACTAAATGATAAAAAATTTTAAAATTAAATTAAACCCCTACCCTTGTGTGCGCTCAAGGTGCATGCTGTTGGGTTGTTCATATCCAGACAGTCTTGGTCTCTGTCTGTGGAGAAGCACAGATCCTCCTGCGGCCCTGAATGCCTCGTGAGCGGGGGGGCGTTCCTCCGAGGCTCGCTGTCCGACGAGCGATGTTTCCTCCTCTCTGCCCCCTCTGCCTTAAAGTCCAAGGTCTTAGAACCTAAACCTACGTCGCTAAACGGGTTGTGTAGCGAATTCCAGTGAATCAGCTCTTTCTTGGGCTGTGCTGTCGGCAAGGAATTGGAATTCACGTCGAGTCTGTTGTTATTGGTTGAGCTGGAATTGCCACCTAAACCCACACTACCGATGCTATTGCTATTGTTGTTGCTGTGAGGAAGGCTTAACCCGTTCGCGACCAAAGCCATAGTCGATTGGTGTGTTGGGCTGCCGATCATTGTAATCGCAAAGGGGTCGTCGGAAGTAATCGGTGGTGGTAAGCTCCGATCCCTCCGCCTGTCTCTGTCTTTACGATTGGAAACATTAGAGGAGGAGCTTGAGTTTTGCAGTGTTTTGGTGTCTGTTAATGTGAGGGTAAACGGGTCCCCACCTCGCACATCCACAGCCCTACTCTGTCTGTCTTTACGATTGGCTGAAGAAGAATTTGTATTTTGGAGTTTTTTGGGATCCGCGATTGTCATTGTAAACGGGTCTACTCCCCCTCCTCCTCGTTGCAATTCCAAACCCCGGCTACTTTCGTTTTGCGTTTGTCGAGGGGGTGGCCGTGTCCAAGCGTCAGCCATGTTTACAGTCTCCTTGGCAACGGTCCTTTCAAACGCCGCCATAAAGGGGTCTTCCTGGGGGATGTGTTTGCAGTTCCACACCGAAGATTCGATTTCGTTCGCGGGAAGGGACTGGGGAAAAGCCGGAAATCGCACCACTGAAGAGGGGTCGATTTCTTGGGGTACGCGAGAGGCGCGCGAGGGGGCAACGGACCAAACGTTTGGGGGGTTTTCATCCGGTGTGCGAGGGCTCTGGTTGGTTGGGTAAGGGTCCCGGAAAGCAGAGAGAAAGGGGTCGGCGGGACGTCCTAGAGTGTGTGTCTGTATCGGGTCTTTAGGCTGCTGGGACACTGGAGGCCAAGAAGCCCAACCAACAGGCTCCGGGGAGGGACCAAGGGCCAGGTGGGAGGGAGAGTCAAGCCCAGAATCCTCCACGTTCTCTGGGGAGGAAGAGTCGGACGAGAAGGCCGTGTCTGGAAGTATGGAAGTAAGGAAGTAAAAGTTTAGTTATATTATAGCAACTTTCACAGATATGAAATCTATCACAAAGTACTTTAAATAATAATGAATCACAAAAAATACGCTACAGAAAAACAATTTAAAGTAAGATAACATATAAGTAATAAAATTAAATAAAGATAAAGAGAATATCATTATATACGTCTTACATTCAGAGCCTCCAAAGGCGCGGCCGTATAAAATAGCACATTTCATACGTAGTATAACATCTATCACAAAGTACTTTAACCATTATTAAATAACAACAAAAATACACTACAGAAACACAATTTAAAGTAACACAACGTAACACAATATAAGTAATAAAATTAAAAAAAGATAAAGGAAATATGTATCCACGTCTTACATTCCGACCCTCCGAAGGCGCTCTGGTTCCTGAGTTGGTCTCGACCGTCGAAGCTTTTGGACTTGAAGGCGGATTCCAGAGGAGGACCAAACAGGCTGTCTGTACCAGAGGCAGTGGAACTCAGTCTGGAGACAGAGACAGAGACAGAGAGCGTTAGTGTGTGTGTGAGTGTGAGTGTGAGTGTGAGTGTGAGTGTGTGAGTGTGTGTGTGTGTGTGTGTGTGTGTGTGTGTGTGTGTGTGTGTGTGTGTGTGTGTGTGTGTGAGTGAGTGAGTGAGTGAGTGAGTGAGTGAGTGAGTGAGTGAGTGAGTGAGAGAGTGTGAGAGTGAGTGAGTGAGTGAGTGAGTGAGTGAGTGAGTGAGTGAGTGAGTGAGTGAGTGAGTGAGTGAGTGAGTGAGTGAGAGAGTGTGAGAGTGAGTGAGTGAGTGAGTGAGTGAGTGAGTGAGTGAGTGAGTGAGTGAGTGAGTGAGTGAGTATAAGATCTTACCTGCTGTGATCAGGACTGGAGGTGGACCTTCGTAGACCTTCCTCCTCTCCATCTGTAAAACACACACACACACACACACACACACACACACACAATGAGATACAAGGACACTGAAGCAGACTAATTAGTAGCGTGCCATACTTTTTCAGAGGCTGAGATCAATTTAGATAGAACTTGGTGTGGGGGAAAAACCTTCACCTTATAAATACCAACAATCAGCCTGCTCTCACACAACGTTAATTCTGCCAACTCTGGATTTAAGAGAGAGACACAGCAGACGAGAACTTTGTTTTTTTCAAGCACCATCAGAGTCAATTTTCAAATGCTTGTCTATTTTGCTTCTATACAATGTCTTCTTTCATTACTAGTATAAATCAAAAGGTCCACAATGTATATTGTATATGTATAGGTTTTTATTTAACTATTTTATTTTTTTTTATTTTTTTTTTTTTTATGGGGGGCTCCTTTCAAAACCTTGTCTGTTTGCGTCTGTATATTTCTCCTATACAACCATCTTTAACGGCCATTATCTCCTCATTCGTTTTTCTCAATACTCAGAACCAAAAATCTCAACTCCTAGTCCCAATACATCAACTAAAATGTCTATTCTGAAGGTAATTACAGAAAATATTGTTCATTTGTTGTAAATCGTCTGATTTATGATACACAATTTATTTCTCAAAAAATTGCCGAAAATGCATTTTTAAAGACCTGTCTATACAGTATTTTTTGATTAATAAAACAACATTTTCATGATGATATCTATGAGTTTAAAACGTCACCCTATTCACCTGCAGTGTCTCACTTTTAGAGACACACTCCAGTCTTGACCTACAGACAGCTAACTAACACTGTCAGTAGCTGTGTTCCACCCCCCTGGTTTTATGCAAATTTTGAAGTATCGCATCATTTTACGTTGATGGAAACACCAACATTTGAATGAAAAAAAACACTAAAGAATACCGTAAAAAAATACTAATACTTATACTAATAAAAAAAAATACAAAAAAATGCTCTAATTCGCAAAAATTTTTAATTTCGATGGAAACGTGGCCAGTCATAGAAGGTGAGCAGGGTGCTAGAGGGCTCAGGCTGATTAATGGAGGTTTGGCTTTTGCTGCAAGGTCAGACAGAGGAAGAGATTTAATGTCTAGAGAGGAACACAGGGCTTAAGGTAAGGAGACGCTCCACAAACACACTGTTTTTACAAGTGCAATTTTTTATTAATTTATAATTAAGTGCAGTCTGAAAAGATGTGTTTTAAGGCTGCGGCGGAAGATGTGTAAACTATCAGCTGATCTGATGTTAATGGGGAGCTCGTTCCACCATTTTGGAGCCAAGACAGCACAACACACGGACAGTGATTTAGCCGAGTGACTAGGTGACCCTCGGAGTGAGGGAGCAGCCAGCAGATTGGCAGATGCAGAGTGCAATGGACTATTCTTTTAATCAATTGGTCGATTGTTTATTATTCAATAATATAAAAGGGTTAAACAAACAGATGATGAGAAAGAGACTTACCCCTGGGAGAGGCACCGTCACATCCATCCCCGCCTGCTGTGCTGGAATTCCCTGCAACACAACAGAAGAAAAACACCTTAGATACAGTTCACAGACTACAACACACTGTGAAAAATGACTTCAAGAAAAAATTAAAATTAAAATAAAAGACAGAAGAAAAACACGTCAATCATAAAAAGCTCATCTCACATCATCTCATTGCAGAGGAACATTCACTTACTGGAGAGATTGCGCTTCATCGACACCTGAGAGTAAAGAAAGAGAGAGAGAGAGACTGTTGGTCAATACAATGGGCTCATGTCTTTGGATTGGTGTACAGGAGTGTAAATAAAAATGGTACCATAATATTGTAAGTTTAATAACATAGTATATAAAATAACAAAATTCAGAGGTTTTTCTTCCTTTTTGGTCATTTAGGACATGTCAACAGAACATTTGAGCCCCAGTCAGAGAATGATGGAACTAGCTAAGGGAATATCTAATTATTACATTTTCTGAACTTATTTTCTGTATTTTTCCCCATTTAAAAATCCAAATTTTCTAAAGAGTTGTCCCTTTAAAAAAAAAAAAAAAAAAAAAAAAAAAAAAAAAAATAACAAAACCATACCAATAAGATAACCTGTATAAATAAAAAAAAAAAAAACGTAACCCAATCGCTACCTGTTGCCGTGCGCCTCTGTTTGGCGGCAGAGTGAGCGCTCCCACCGTGGCTTTCAGCTCTTTCTCCGTGGCGGCCATGTTGTGTCTGTTGCTAGTGGCGACGGGGCGGATCTGGATGTGGAACTTCTTGGGTTCCTCGTCGTCGAAGTCAGAATCGCTGGAGTAAAAGTTATTATCTTTCTCCTCAGAGCAGCGTGATACAGAGAGGAGGGTCAAGGGAAACTAACCAACTTTTCACACACACACACACACACACACACACACACACACACACACACACACACATCTTGTCCAGTTAGAAAGAAAGAAAGAAAGAAAGAAAGAAAGAAAGAAAGAAAGAAAGAAAGAAAGAAAGAAAGAAAGAAAGAAAGAAAGAAAGAAAACTAACCGACATTGTAAACTGGAAAGTAAAAAGACATGTTGTTTGACATGTATGTTAAGAAGAGACAGAGTTACAGTATAATGTGATTATTTAAACACTAGTCAATTTTTTTGAGGTTGTTGTCTAGTTTGCCTCCTTACAATGTATTTTTTATAATTTTTTTTAAAGGGGGATGTTGCTAGCTATTGTTGGCCTTTGTTTACATGACCGTTTACAGAGCCTATGCTTGGTATTAACACAAGATTTTTTTCAGCGCAAACAAAGTATAGTCAGCTAGCAGAGGAGATATTCAGTGACTTTGAAAATAAGTGATTGTCACACTAAGCATTCTCCAGAATCGCTGACTCCACCTTTAGATCAGGAAGTCAGCTAAATGGATGCAGAGAGCAGAGCAACAGACACATAAAGGTTGCGTTCCGAATCGCATACTTTCTACTATATAGTATGTAGAAAAAAGATTTAGGATGTCCCGATTCTTGTGGCCAGATTTAGGATGGTTAGAAGTACCCGGATGTCCTACTTCCTCCGGCCAAAGTTGTTAGTGTTGAAAACTGCATCCTATTTGGGTGATTCTGACCCACAATCCATTGCGCACGTGAAGTGACGTCACATCGACGAAGCCTCCATATGAAAACAAACGGGGATGCGACGGATATAAAAGCAAGAGGCAAGATCAAGGCGCAATGTTATGATGAAATAAGAGAGAAAAGTATGTCCCAATAGTATGCCTACTGCATCCTAGTCTGGCTTGACCACTTCCGCCAGCGTCTATTAAGCGCTGGCGTCGGCAAACAACGCTATGCCTCTATTGGCTGCTTCCCGGGGTTAGCCCCGCCGTAGATGATTGTGATTGGTTTAAAGAGCAACTTGCAGGTTAGAGACCCCAGTTAAACAGCATATAGGAAAAAAATTCAACTACTCGATTTAAAAAAAAATATTTAAAAATATACATCACAGTGGCTTCTGGAGCTATTTTTGTGTGAGAATTGTTCATCCGCATCTAAAAAAAGGCACAAGGCCATGACGTCACGGGAGGGACTGCGGTCCATTCGAACAATAGAAATGAATGCGTTTTAGTGATATTTTGGACACTTGCAAAAATATATTCATGTGGATATGACGGGACACACACTTATAATTGTGATCCGTATATGTCTAAGAGAACAGGACAAGTCAAGGATCAGAAAATAAAACTAAATAATAACAGAAATATGGACGGGAGTGATGGCATGTTTACAGGCTGACTGTGACTTACTACTGAGCTTAGCTAAGGATATCTGTGTCCACGTCGCCCAGACTACCACACGCCTACACTGTGATCAAGTTGTAAATGGTTGCTATTGTTTCAGCAGTAGGCCTAAGTGAACTAGTGTTGTGTAGGTTATCTAACACTGACAGGAGTAGCCTATTGATACCTGTTATGAAACTATAGTCTCTGACTAATTGTAACTCCACATGCTGCTGCTCTAACGTTACCGCACGGAGAGAGGCGGGCGGAGCACGAGAGAAAGAGAGCAGTGATTTATCGGATTTGTTCTACAATAGGAATAAAAGCATTGAGGATCAAATTAAAGTAAATACAACATACAGTAAATTGATTGTGACTATGGGTTATGACTTGTTAGCTAGTGGTTATGCTGCCAGCAATACATTATAACAACACGTTGCTTCTCTCACCATTGAAATTAGTATGCCGACTAACTTTGGAAGTTTAAAAACATTAGCAAGCAAGACTTACAGATCATAGTTTCTGTGGGATGAATTTCTGACGGCTCCGTGTCCGGTCGGCCCTAGCTAGGTCCTAGGTCTGTGTCCCACCGTGTTCCGTGACCGTCAGTCCAGCTGCCTCGGGACAGAGATTGTGAAGCAGCTCAGCTGTTTATTAAACCACGAGGTCAGGTGTTGTATGGGTATCCCTCCACAACTTCACCGTGTCACATAATAAGCCTCCTGTCCTGTCTAAAATGATCACTGTGTGTTTCGTGAGGGAGGGAGGGAGCGGCTGCGCAGCGATGTAGTCCCGTCTCTTCACGTCTAAACACACCCGTACTACAGCTAGCTGGCGCGGCTTACAGTATGTACTGTTACAGACACCGTGGACTACTTTTCCTCAAAGGCTGGAGTACACAATACTTCTCCATTATTTTAAAAATGCAATGTAAAACTACAGAACAAAAAGGAACACACTAAATGACAACAGTTCAATTCACTACTACCTACTACTGTGCATTGGTTGAGGCTGTTAGGTTCGGTCAGGTTCTCACGACTCCCTCCCGTGACGTATTCAATGCTGTGAACTTTTTAGCAGCATAGCTCAAAAACGCCACTTTTCTCTCAGAATTTACATATTTGTGTTTTGAAAACGTATAAAATCCTTCTTAGTCTTTTTGGGTGGGGAGAGGAGGAGAAGTGAATCTATTTTTTTTTTTTTTTTAATATGTGATTTTTTATAAAAAAAAAAAAAGAGGGCCCCGCTTTCCCCCCGAAAAGACGGCCCTAAACGGGGGTGCTCCAAACCAACATACTTTGTTGAGTTTGGGTCGGGTTTCCGAGACTAACTGCATCCTAACTAGATTCTTTTTATCGTCGGATGTAGTATGTGTCAAGTTATGCGCTGTTTTAGTGTAGACCACAGCTGTGCCCAAACTTGAAAAGGGCTGAACAACTCTTGAAGGACACGATGGACAACTCAATTCTCTTCATCTTCAGTTTATTTTATTTTAGGCAAATGGAGATGAATGGGGTCTGACCAAATAGGTGACCCAATAGGTGACAGAATAGGTTATTAACCTAGGGTACACAGAAAACAAAGTATTAATTACAGATCATTCCAGTACACATGTCTTAATGTAAAGAATAAATGATAATAATACTGTTAATTTTACTTGATAGTTAATTGTAAATCATTCCAGCACACATGTCTTATTGTAAAGAATAAATTATAATAATACTGTTAATTTTACTTCATAAATAAACTTATTCAGATTAATGTAACTCAAATCAACCCAAAAGGGTTAATAATTTAAGTAACAAAGTTACACCAAAAGGTTACGATCATTATCATCACTCTCATCATCATCATTATGATAGAGTGCCATTAACAAAACATGAGTACCAAGTACTTATTATCAAATAATATATATATATATATAATAATAATATTCCAACATTGCATCTCCAACTACACACAATCAAACATTTGGGAAGCATGGCTTCCAAACTGGCAAGTCCATGATATGGTGGAAACTTCTACTTTACCAGTGGTGTCTTCAGTCATTGTTCATGAGCTGTGGCTGTGAGGTGTCTACAGGAGCAGGCAAGAGGGCTGACTGAGCCAGCTCCAAACATTTATCACCATGCTTCCTGCATGGGTGCACCGGTGATTGTGCTCCCTCAGGCACTTCCTTCCTCTTGCCTGGGGTTGTTTGCCCCCTGCAGGTTTGGAGTGTCAGTGTTGTGGCTCTTTCCACAGTGAAGCAGGTTTTGACGAAACACCTCCCACTTGACCTCCTGGTTGTACAACCCAAGGAGGTCACACCAGCTCTGTGATGCATTGGATTCAGTCGTTCTCTTCCACACTTTGAGCTTCACTTTTTTCCTCACCTCATCCTTCACTTCATAAGGTCCAAATAAGTCCACTGTTGTGTACTCAAATGGATTGGCCGGTGTTATTCGCTCTGGCGAGAGGTCACTCATGACCTGGCGCCATCTTCTGGCCTTGGCTTTTCTGCATGCCACACAGTTGTCAACACTCTTTTGGGCTATTTTCCGGCCTTTTACCACCCAGGCTTTCCTTCTCATCCGGAGGAGTGTACCTGCCTTTTCTTCATGATTCACACTGTGAGCTTCTTGAGCAAGAAGAGTGGCTATCCATGATGTGTAAGGCAAGATTGGTACTGCACTTTTTCCATCATTAAAGATTTGGAATCTTCCTCCACAGAGCAAAAGTCCAGTGTTTCCATCTTTGACAACAGCAAGTCTGCTGAGAGTTGTGTCTGGAAAAGTTACCTCCTCTTGAGCTGAAGAAATCCTCTCCCTCTTTGGCTTATTTGTGACTGAAGTTCCGGCCAGCACTTTTTTCCACTCCGTGGCAGCTCTCCACACCCAGGCAATGATGCTGGTCAGCTTAGTTAAACTGCTGAATTTGCTGATGTCAGGGATTTTTCTCACTGCAAACCCAGCATGTGGTCTCCGGACCTGGATGTGTACACCTCCAGTGGGGCTGCTTTGCAGGTCCTTGGTTTGGTCAGTTTTACATTGAGCAGAATTTGGAGACAGTGGAACTGCAGTGGCAGATGGGGCCTTTTGGTTTCTCCTCACCTGTGCTCGGGTCAGTGCTGCTGTAAAACATTTCCTTTGGAGCTTGTTTATACTTTCTTTGGCGCATGCAGCGACATCTTTGGCTGACTTTGTCGGCCACTCATCCACAGGTTGTGTCAGATTTTTTTTCCTTTCCGACATATCTCCTGAGCGTTGCAGCAAAGACAGCACCACTTACCTCAGCTTTCACTGGTTCTCCTTTTTGGTCAAGTGGTGTGAGCTGAGTGGTTTTGCTTCTAGTCAGTGGATTTGGAATTTTTTCTCTTGCCTCTTCTCCAGGAGGATTTTGGCTGATTCTCATCTTCTTTTTTCTCTTTGAAAAGTTGATTGAAGTCATGAGATACAGTTTGTCAGATTTGACCAGGTACCCAACTCCAAGGGCTTTGTTGTCTCCTTCTCTCACCTGGTTGGGAAGAATGAAGACTTGATTCAATGTTTCCGGATGTTGTGATGCTTGTGTCTGCCTCCCACTTTGGCCTGACCGGACCCACGCCTTGAGGAAGAATCCACCTGCTCCCAGGATCTCTTCGACTGCATTGGTGGTTTTGTCTAGCTTGTCAGGGTCATTATGGGATGCATTTCTGTTATTGGGCAGGGAATCTTCAATCCAGGGGTATTTTGCGTCCCAATGAGCCTCCTGACTGTGTGCATCTTTTTTCACGTAGGTGAGGCCTCGTCTGATAATCTCCAGATCTTTCTCCTCACTCAGTGTCATGTCTTTACCTCCCGGTTGACAGTTACCACATCTGCATCCTCCACACATGGGTTCGCAGGCTGCTCCAGAAACCGTGCTTTTGGTTTCAGCCTTGATCTCTTGTATCTCAGCGATTTCTTGATACTTCACTGCTGTGGTCCTCATCGATCGTGCAAAGTGAGTCTCAGAGTTGTGTAGGGCCATGTCCACGTCTTCAAAGAGGTCCGGATGTGCTCCGCCGACGGTCTTTCCTAAAGGGCTCTCCCACAGGACGAGATCTCCTACGACCTTTACTCTTTGTGGGGCCAGTCTTCCTTCACGGTGGCTGATGAGAAGCTCCACGTGCTCTGGTCTGTGAAGGTCCTCTAGGGCGGTGTCAGGGAAAAACTTCTTGAGTTGCTGTGGTTTGATGACTCTGTTCACTTTTGCAATTTCATCCAAGCCATAACAGCTCAGTTCATGAGCTCTCTCCGTGCCTCTTGGTGTCTTGACTCTTACCCTGAGTAAGTATCTTCTGGTCTTTACCTTCATGGCCATGCCTCCGACTCCATGGACGACAAGTGTGATCTTTTCACTTCGTAGTTTCAGTCTTCTGGCAGCTCTGTGAGTGATGTAGTTGGTGTCTGATGCTAAGTCAATGAGTGTTCCAATCTTCTGCCCCGCATTGGTGGTTACATCAAGAAGCATTAGAATAACTGGTAACTCACATGTGTTTGAGTCCATCACTCCAGGTAGGTTTTTTCCAGTGCAGTGTGATTTTGCAGCCATGTTGGTGAAAGCTTGCCTGAATTTGTCCGCCAGGTCTGGGCGGAGCTCAGATATTAATTTATCTTGTTCCTCTGTGAGGGTTTGCCTTCTGGTGCTGGGTTTCCCCACCTTTTCAGATTCTTTCCCCTTAAATCCTCCTTTCAGGCAGAGAAAGAAATGGTGGTCTGAAGAGCTTCCTCTCTGGCAGTCTCTGTTCCTGCACAGGTAAGTGTCTGTACATTCCTCATCACCTTCATGACACATGAGGCATCTTCTGCATGCTCCTAGCTTTTCAACGGCCTTTAGCTTTTCACCAGGCTTTAATTCTTTGAACTGCTTGCAAAAGAAAATCTTCTCACGGTGCCTTTCATCTCCACAGACAACACATCCTCCTCTTCTTGTGGACCTTGTGGAGGCAAACTTCTTCTCTAGGTAGGTAGGTTTCTTCTCCGGTCTTTCACCTACACCCAGTTGGTCTAGTCTCTCTAGAATGTCCTCTTGAGTCTTTAAGAATGTGAGGAGGCTATCGAAGTGATTGTCAGGTGTGACACTGTTTCCTGGATTGACCATGAATGTCAGCCAGTCCCTCTTCATATGGTCGGGCAGTTTGCTCTCTATGGATCTGACCACTAGGGGATTCTTGATGGCTCCAGTGCTTTCAAGCTCGGTGAGGTCGTTCAGGGCCTTTTCCACTGCTTGAATTAGGTCAATTACCTTCCTCGGCTGGTATGACTTCAAGGGAGGGATCCTCTCCAGGTCCTCGATTATTTCCAAGGCAATTGCTGTCTTGTTCCCGTACCTGTTTTGAAGCACTCTGAATATGTCTTCAGCAGTGTTGTATGTAGGCAGCCGCAGGTCTCTGCATATCCTCTCGTCCACACTGTCAAGGAGTTGGAACTTCTTTGCCTCCACTGAGCCAGTCGGCTCTCCCTGCTTTTGCAGGCTCTCCCAGTCTTTCCTCCATCTGTGGAAACTCCTCTTGAATCCAGTGAATGTCGGTAGACTGGTTGGCTTAATTCTTACCACTCTTTGTGGAACCGGCTGTGGAACTGCGATCAGTTGAGGCTCTGATCCTCTTCTCTCCTCTTCTGCAATTCTTTGTGCGGTGAGGAATTCTGCTCTTCTGGCCTCAAGGTTGCTGCCGAATGATCTCAGGTCCTTTAATCTGCCTTTTAGGTCTGCTGTCTGATCATGTGGAATCCACTTTTCCCAGTCCTTCAGCCCCGCTATTGCTTCATGGATTAGCCTCTCCACTCCTCTCAGCTGCAGATCATAGCCGTCTCTATTGATGGCAGTGACAGGGCTTGCCTGGGCTCTGTCACAGGCTTTTTCAGCTTCTTCAATTGCAGAGTAAACCTCCTCTTGACCGTATCTTGGCCAGAGGTTGGATTGGACTGCTTCACGGATGTCCCCCAGCCTTGCGTCACACTCTTCTATTGTCTTTTCAAGCTCAGCCTGCTGGTGCATGTCAAGCTTGACCTCTTCACCATCCTCAGTTCCTGCCTCAGCGTCTGCCAGTAGGCCGGCCCTGTAGTCATCATTCGTATCGCTGACACCCCTTGCCAGGGAACTGAGCTTATAGAACTCCTCTTGTAGTTCATGTTTGACCAGGCTCTCTGCAGCTCTGCTCAGGTAGTTCGCCTGTTTGGTGAAGGCACTTTTAGCTGAGGTCCTCTCTTGCTTCAGTTGCTTGACTGATTTGCCAAGGGCCTCCTCCGCCATGGTGGAGAGTTTCCAGTCCTTCGCGTCGACAGCTTGACCTCAGGCCGTTAATCCTTGTCTTCACTGTCCACGTTGGTTAATAACTGTCAAGTTATGCGCTGTTTAGTGTAGACCACAGCTGTGCCCAAACTTGAAAAGGGCTGAACAACTCTTGAAGGACACGATGGACAACTCAATTCCCATTCATCTCCATTTGCCTAAAATAAAATAAACTGAAGATGAAGAGAATTGAGTCTACACAGTGAAGCAGGTTTTGACGAAACAGTATGTAGAATAGAAAAAAGTAAGAGGAGGAGATTCGGAACGCAGCCATAGTATCAGAAGCCCCACAGACGCAGGAGGCTGGGTCTGCAGAAACCCACTTCCTGTTATTGTCCTCTTCCATTGGGCCTTGCTGCACGTGAACGCATGCAAGGTGAATCTGTGTGTCCTGTACTTATTTTATTATTATTTTTATTCGGAAAAATGTAGAGACATGTGCAGCACCTTTGAGGGACCTTTGATGGATGTGAACAGTATATTTTTGACAGACTGCAGGCCCTCGACGGGTGTGTGTGTGTGTGTGTGTGTGTGTGAGAGAGAGAGGGGGGGAGAGAGATACCTTGGAACAGCTGAGTGAGTGAGTGAGTGAGTGAGTGAGTGAGTGAGTGAGTGAGTGAGTGAGTGAGTGAGTGAGTGAGTGAGTGAGTGAGTGAGTGAGTGAGTGAGTGAGTGAGTGAGTGAGTGAGTGAGTGAGTGAGTGAGTTAAGTGATAAATGCATCAAGGCCCAAGAGTGATGACTTTACCCACAGAAAACTAGGGGCATGGGGGAGGGGAAAAAAAATCTAAAAATGTTGAAGTTATAGTTGAAATACAACGTTGAGAATAAACTGGACGGTTCCAGACTGCTGTAAAGTTGGAAATATATTGACCGATTTGAACTTACAGGATCAATGCATCTTTGGAAAAAAATGTCTCTCTTCTTGACATATTTATGAATTTGAAATATGTGGGGATTTTTTTAACCGCAGTTATGGGGTGAATTTTAAGAAGAAATTTCAAGATGTGTGTTTGTATAATACGTTTGCGTAAGCTCAGTACATAAGTGGTTAATGCAAAAATTAATAAAAAAAATCATTGTAATCGCATACTAAAAAAAAATATTTCTTAGCTTCAGAAATGGGAAAAATATATAAAATAAAATAAGTTATGGGGGCGTGTATTGTGTTGTAGTGGCCCCATAGAGTCCCAGTCCTCTTCACAACAGACCCGGGTTAGAATCCGGCCCGGGTCGTTCTCTGCATGTCATTCCCCTCTCTGCACTGTCAATAAAACCTTGAAAATGCAAAAAACTTATCTTGATTTTTTTTTTTACACACACACACACACACACACACACACACACACACACACACACACACACACACACACACACACACACACACACACACACACACACACACACACACACACACACACACACACACACACAGTCATACTGTGTTGTAATATGGTTGTAAAGTGTATAGAGACCTTGAATTATTATGAATGAAAATCTTTGAGCAGAATAAAGGATATCATTCTGTGTGCTGTCCGCTCGGATGACGAATCCCTCCTCGTCAACTTCCAGGGGAGAATTCTATATGAAGACAAGCGCACACACACACACACACACACACACACACACAACACAAGAAAAGACACACACACACACACAAACAAAAGACACACACAAACACAAGAAAAGACAGAAACACACACACACACACACACACACACACACAGAGAGAGAGGGAGTCAGACACCGGCTGGGTCAGCAACAGTGAGACAAATGACACTTCAGCCACATCTCAGACACACACACACACACACACACACACACACAACACACACACACACACACACACACACACACACACACACACTCTTCATAATAAGACACACAAGGCTGTAGTCACGATCTAGAGTCGGTGGGAGAAGTGTATTTATAGACCTAGCTAGACGAACACAGATGGTATTTGATCAGATCTGATTTCAGCAAACACAAGATCTCCTGTGTTGACATGATGAGAGTGAGAGAGGCAGCCACTGATTCTGAGCGTTTCACATCGATAAGATAAGTAAATGTACAGGTGCAGCTTTACTAGAGTTAAAGCTATAGTGCGTAACTTTTTATCATATAAATGAAGGTTTGCTACATTGAATCGCCAAATGAGTTGACACAAAGTTGATTAAGCCTATCAGCGCCACACAACTTTCTCTGTCTTTCTCAGTATGGCAGCGTTTACAAACTAGTCGCTCCCCCCCATACACTGGTGCAGGAGCTCATAAAAATCGCAAGAAGAGCCCAAGAAATGTTTCAGTTGTTGATTCTACTGCTAAGAAAAAAACCTGGACATACAGCAGAAGGTATAAAATCCATGAGCCATCACTGAAGGCTTTACCTCATGTTGTAGATGTGCGGACAGTGTTATGCAATATGATTTAAAGTCACCTCTGCTAAGGTTACTAGTACCTGTCACACTACACTCACACACGTCATGCCCTTCAACGTGTAAAATAGCAGAGATCTACTGTTTACTCTCGCTTCCACATCAGTATGACACACACACACACACACACACACACCCCCTCTGGCTGTTAAGGTATCTCAGAAACCTCAGAACTACCGGAATAGACAAACAGTACGTCACTCCTGTTATGGTCACACACTCATGGTTTCCCGCTCGCCTTCTATTACACACACACACACACACACACACACACACACACACACACACACACACACACACACACACACACACACACACACACACACACACACACACACACACACACACACACACACACACACATAAATACAATGATAATGTTGCTGAGCTTGTTTGTGTGTGAATTCTATCAGATACTCACCAGAGCCTCTGTCACTGCTGAGTCCCTGCAAACACAGACAACAACACAACATTTAAATAGATTTATTTTATAGTTTTCATTCATTAATTAGTAATTCAAGTGTGTGTGTGTGTGTGTGTGTGTGTGTGTGTCTCTTTGTCTGCCTGACTGTCTGTCTGTCTATGTGTGTGTGTCTCTTTGTCTGCCTGACTGTCTGTCTGTCTGTCTGTCTCTCTCTCTCTGTGTCTGTCTGTCTGTCTGTCTGTCTGTGTGTGTCTCTCTCTCTCCGTCTGTCTGTCTGTCTGTGTGTCTCTCTCTCTGTGTCTGTCTCTCTCTCTCTCTCTGTCTGTATGTCTCTCTCTCTGTGTGTGTGTGTGTGTGTGTCTGTGTGTGTGTGTGTGTGTGTGTGTGTGTGTGTGTGTGTGTGTGTGTGTATGTCTGTCTGTATGTCTCTCTGTCTGTCTCTCTTTCAGTGTGTGTGTGTGTGTGTGTGTGTGTGTGTGTGTGTGTGTGTGTGTGTGTGTGTCTGTCTGTCTCTGTGTGTGTGTGTGTG
This sequence comes from Hyperoplus lanceolatus, assembly GCA_026929865.2. NCBI lineage: Eukaryota > Metazoa > Chordata > Actinopteri > Uranoscopiformes > Ammodytidae > Hyperoplus > Hyperoplus lanceolatus. The sequence goes on along the minus strand of CM049403.1, from coordinate 31,477,630 downwards.
TGTGTGTGTGTGTGTGTCTGTCTGTGTGTGTGTGTGTGTGTGTGTGTCTGTCTGTATGTCTCTCTCTCTCTCAGTGTGTGTGTGTGTGTATGTCTGTCTCTGTGTGTGTGTGTGTGTGTGTGTGTGTGTGTGTGTGTGTGTGTGTGTGTGTGTGTGTGTGTCTGTATGTCTGTCTCTTTGTCTCTCTCTCAGTGTGTGTCCTCACGTAGAGTCCGGCTCCTTGTCCCTCTTGCCCAGTCCGGGGATCCTGAAGGCTTTGGCTCGACTCTTCTTCCCCTCTAGAGCCAGAGAGCTCATGTACTCCTCAAACCCAACCAGAGCTACAGACAGGCGTTAGAATAAAACAAAAACACACACACATTTAAATAACACACACACACACGTACACAAATGTATGCATGATGTAGACAAGATTCCAAAGATTTTTAATTTTTTTTTATAATTATTTTTATTTATTTATTTATTTATTTTAACAACAAGCTAACACAAAAAACGTCAACAGAATGTTATTTTTTTGAGCACTTCTTGCATTTATAATATATTATATGACAATTTTTATTTATTTATAATTTTTTCACTTTTTTTTTTTTTTTTTTATTGTCTATTCTCTTAACAACACAATGCATTATGTAGACAATAACAGTCAACTTACACAGTAGTACAAAATGTACAACAAGTAAAGGCTAAATCTTAAGTTATAGGACCAATAAACCATATGTAATCTATAGTCTTGCGGTCTCTACTGTACCTGGCCTGTCTTTGCCGGTTCCCTTCTGTTCAGCAAACTTCTGGATCAAGTTGTTGATGCCGATGTTTTCCACGTTCTGCTTGAATTCCTCGTGGACCTGCAGCGGAGCAGAAGAGTTATTATTTGCTCCTTTGAAAAGGTGCTGCGAGGAACATACAAGAATTCGTTATGAGATCTCAGGGAAAGCAGAAACATTTAAACAGATATGGCAGCCTTTCCTGGACTATATAGCGGCGCTGAACTGACCTTCATGACACCTTTTTGACTTTTAATTTCCGGCTTAACATTTACCTTTAATTTAAACAATGTCTTTATAAACCTGTTAAGTAGAGTACGCCATGTTAGTTGTTTATTTTTGTTTTGTTTTTTGTTTTTGTGTTCACTTTTTCAGTTGTGTGTTTGTGTTCTCAAAAATATATATAACACACAAGAGATGTATATAAAATAAGCACACAACATAATAAAGAAACTAAAGTGTATGAATGGATTGTGTGTGTGCTGGTGTTAGCTTACCTGTCCCACTTGAACGTGTGTGTCCTCTACGGAGTGGGAGTAACCTTTGATCAACAGCTTCATCTGACGCAGGTGGGCCTCCTCGATACCCTGGAACTTCTACACACACACACACACACACACACACACACACACACACACACACACACACACACACACACACACACACACACACACACACACACACACACACACACACACACACACACACACACACACACACACACACACACACACACACACACACAGGACAGACACACACACACACACACACACACACACACACACACACACACACACACACACACACACACACACACACACACACACACACACACACTCTATTACCATGAGATAAACATAAAAAAAAAACTTTGTATAGCACCTTTAAAAACAATAGTTACAACAAAATAAAAGGAATAAATACTGTATGTTTGAGGATACAATGAAATAATTTGAATAATTGTTTTTGTCTTGTATATTTGTAACCATAAATACTCTACAGGCCTCTATCTGCACAGACTGTCTCTAACCTTAAATACTGTACAGGCCTCTATCTGCACAGACTGTCTCTGATGTTCTGTACAGGCCTCTATCTGCACAGACTGTCTCTGATGTTCTGTACAGGCCTCTATCTGCACAGACTGTCTCTGATGTTCTGTACAGGCCTCTATCTGCACAGACTGTCTCTGATGTTCTCTACAGGCCTCTATCTGCACAGACTGTCTCTGATGTTCTGTTCGTCTGGTTTAGTTTTATTCCAGTTGTTTCCCGTTTGTCTGCGGCGTGTGTTTTGTTGCTGTGGTTTTCTGTTAGTTTTTTCCGTTATTAACTCAATTCAAACTCTCTACGGAACAGTTTGAACCTTTGTAGAAGCAACCATCAATCCTATTAACGTTACACTCCACATCTCTCCAATAAAGAGGTAGTAGCTTTTAAAACAAGATGTATTTCAAGGCCATGACACACCGGCCCGATAATCGCGAATCTGTTTGGTGTGTGCCGTGAAATCGGTCGTAGTTGATGTCGTCGGGCTTCTTTGATGGCGGCGGGCAGTCTTTCAGTTTGAGCAATTTGATTTGTTGAGGGCTAGCGAATCAGTGAAGCCCAGAAGTGAGGCAGGTAGCACAAACAGCTAACAACAGTTAGCCATCGTTTTAATGTGTTTGTTTCGTTCAGCGAGTACTCACATGCATCAACCCTTGTTGACTGCTCGACACCATGCTCGACACTCTCTGCTAAAAATTGTGCTCTTTATGGTCCATAAATATAAATACGTATTTCTATCTATGTTGATGGTCTAGAGAGCCGTCCCATCATTTCCGGCTACCATATTTTTTCGGGCCACAATACAGATTAGAGACATTACGTCCCGCGCAAGCGCAGAGCGTACGGAAAGGCAACAGTCGGTTTGGTGTGTTCTTTGCACTTTTTCGGCTGCGACGGGAAGACTGGAGCTCCCTGAATCGGCAGTCTCCATTTTCGGGTAGTCGGACTGGTGTGTCCTGGCCTTCAGAGGCGTCTGTCTGTCTGTCTGTCTGTCTGTCTGTCTGTGTGCGAATGTGTGTTTAAAAGTTCCTTGTAGGAGATTTAAATTGTGATAATAAAAAGCCAATTTTCTATTATTTATTGATCAATAATTCCTTTGGTTTTCCTCCATTTCTTGCTCCAACCTTTAGCCACCTTGTCTTTCTCCCAGGTGCAACATAACACAGACCTCACACAATCCACCAGATGTTCCCCCTCAAAGAGTTCAAAGCAGTTAATTGGTTACAAGGATTTCCTTCATCATTTAAAATGTAAAACCCAGAAGAACTCATTTGGGGTTTGTTAAGGATTTCCATGGCAACGGCAGCAGTAACCATGGAAGTGCGGAGGCAGTGATTAAAGGTAATGAGCGGGGAGCGGGATGCAGGGTGTGTGTGTGTGTGTGTGTGTGTGTGTGTGTGTGTGTGTGTGTGATCCTGAGTAGGTGGATTTGTTTGTGATTGTGCGCAAGTAGGTGGGTTTGTGTGTGTGTTTGCGAGCGAATGTGTGTGTGTGTGCGAGTGTGTGTCTGTGTGTGTGTTTGCGAGCGAGTGTGTGTGTGTGTGTGTTTGCGAGCAAGTGTGTGTGTGCGAGTGTGTGTGTGTGTGTGTGTGTGTGTGTGTGTGTGTGTGTGTGTGTGTGTGTGTGTGTAAGTGCGTATCCATGTGTGACAGATGTGTGTGTGTGAGTAGGTGGATGGTGGTTTAGGTTTCCATGTTTTTTTGGGTTAAGAAAGAGAGAAAGGGAGTTGAGATTGAGTTGCTGTGTGGTGGGAGGTTAAAGAGAGAGTGACTCACTGAGATGAAAGTGTAGGATTAAGCCCAAAAGAAGAAATAAAAAAGTATATCAGAGGGTTTGTGTGTGTGTGTGTGTGTGTGTGTGTGTGTGTGTGTGTGTGTGTGTGTGTGTGTATGTGTTTGAGTGAGAGTATGTGTGTGTGTGTGTGTGTGTGTGCGCGTGCTAGTCTATGTGTGTATGTGTTTGAGTGAGAGTATGTGCGGGCAAGTCTCTGTGTGTGCGTGTGAGAGTGTGTGCGTGCGAGTCTGTGTGTGTATGTGTGAGCATGTGAGTAGGTGTGTGTGCGTGCAAGCGTGTGTGTCTCTGCGAGTCTGTGTGTGTGTATGTGTGCGAGCGAGAGTGTGTGCGAGTGCATGCGAGTATGTGTGTTTTTGTGTGCAAGCGTGTGTGCGAGCAAAAGTGTGTGTGTGTGTGTGTGTGTGTGTGTGTGTGTGTGACAGTACAGTAGTGACCCTTGTCCCAGCTGTCTTCATATCTGACCTGAGCCGAGTCGCTCATCTTGGTCTCAAACTCTCCTCCCACGCGGTTGTATTTCTCGATGCTCAACGCAAACGACTCGGAGGCTTTCTTAGACTTCAGCTCCGCCTAGTGACACAGAGAGAGAGAGGAAAGCAGGAGAAACACAATGGAATTTAGATACAGACAAAAAGATTACAAATCTAAATAGCTAAGTGAATGAATGACAAGAATTTGGGATCTAATCAAATCTGGGAAATAAATTGAGCCTAAAGGCAGGGCCCACAGTTTGGTTGACAAACATATTCTAGTCTTACGTTTGATTGTCGTCCACCATCTCTCTCCCTATTTCCACTCTATACTTCAAATCTTCATCTTTCACTAAAATACCTAAAACATATCTTTAAAAGAAAGGTAGAAAAAGCGATGTCCAACCTTTTCCAGTTCTTTCTGCGGCGCCCCTTCCTTCCGGAGCCGCTCCAGCTCGACACACTTTGTGTTGTAACTTTCCTTTGACTTCTGGAGCAGCGCGTTCTGAGCCTGCAACGCCTGAACCGCCTCCACTGTGCCCACCATCTCCTCCTTGGTCTGGGGGGGAGGGGGGACGGACGGACGGACAGACATAGATAGACGGAGAGAAAGACAGGCAGGCAGGCACACAGACAGACAGACAGACAGACAGACACGGACGGACAGACAGACAGACAGACAGACACACACACAGATGAAAAAGTAAATAAATTTAAATGTGCAATAAGTAGACTGAAGAAATTTAAAATGTGCGATAGATCGTGTTTTTTAAAGCCAGTGTACGAGTGTGTGTGTGTGTGTGTGTGTGTGTGTGTGTGTGTGTGTGTGTGTGTGTGTGTGTGTGTGTGTGTGTGTGTGTGTGTTTGCATGTACGAACCTTCCTGTGTGTTTTGAGCTGCTCGTCTCCGTACTTGTTTATGTCTCGTATGAGGTCGTTCATCTTCCTCATCAGCTCCAGGTGACACAGCGCCAGTTTGTCTGAGGACACGCGGAACACGTCCCACATCGGGGCAAACGTCCTGGGATACACGCACACGCACACACACACACACAGTAAGCATTAGGCACACACACATTCTGGTCTATTTGTTTATTTCATTTATTTATTGAAAGTTCTGGCTTTACATTTTGAATCTATGATCATGATTTATATATGGAACAAAAAAAATATGTGTCTAAAATTCCAAAAATAAAGTTATGAAAATTTAAAAAAAAAAATAAGCTATATAAAATAGGACACACTAGAGAAGAGGCTGCTAGGCTCAAACTCGTTCCTCATTTATAATTTACTCTCACATTAAGTGTAACACTGTGGACATGAAGTAACACTAGTTTTTCCGAGACTTTTGTTAAACAAAAAACTAAACAAATTAAACATTTTCCAGTAAAAGTTTTGAACATTCTTGTGCATCTACGAACCAAAAATTGAAAAAACTAAATTGAATATTAACATAAAAAAACCTTTGAGGAAATCCATTCATGTATGTAATAATATGATCATATAAAAGACAAAATATGCATTGAACTATATAGGTTAAATGACGGTGAGGATATTTTTTTTAAATCATAAATCTGGACATTCAGATGGTGTTCATACATATATAATACAGAGCCATATGACCATTCCCTTCATTATTACATTGACAAAGCACCAACATTTTAAATTCAACTTAAACCCCTTTAAAAAGATGCTCCGAGAAACTTCAAGTTTTTGTTCATTCTTGCGCCCCCTTTGGACAAAAACGGTCGTGTTTTTACTACGCCAGCTGTTGTTCCTGGGTGAGCGTACCCATGACAAAGGCATCAAGAAAAACTACATAAAAATACTATTCTTTGCACTGATGGTCTCGTTTGCTACATGTTATTCTAAATTAAACTTTAAGCCCTTAAATGTGAAGTTGCTTTAGTGAGTTTTCATGGCTCTACTCACCCCTGTGGACTCCCGTTGCTGGCCATCTTTGCCAGTTTGCTCATAGACTTGGAGTAGGTCTCCTCTATGGCAGCACTGCAAAACAAACAAAACATGTTAATCATTTTAATTCATTACATAGGCTACAATAACAGTAATCCAGGGCTGACAGAGGAAAGGTAAGTATCAAACGTACATAATAAAAAAAAAATTATCGTCCACGTTGCCTTTAATACGACAAGAAGAGTGATGGCATGTGCATTCTTTAAAATGTAAATTCTTCAATACTTAAGAGACCAATACCTACAAACCCTCTTACAGCTGTTTATGGTATGCAGTCTGTTTATGGGAGAATATTTCACCTTTGTATAATGAATAATGTTTTTCTGTTTTGTGAAAAATCAATAAACAAAGTGGTTTTTAAAAACGTAACATTTTCGAGTGTTTATTTCATTTTATCCTTTATTTTTGTTTCTTCTTATTTTAATTTTTTTTTGTGTAATTCTCTGAAAAATCTATAAAGTTTTCTTTTTTTTTTTTTTTTTTTTTTTTTTTTTTTTCCTGGAATAGACTTGAGACTGATTCATGCACTCCAATAGCACTTCTACACAACATCATTGCCTCTTGCTAATGGCCTCGTATGTTGTGTTTCAATCTAGCTTAATAACTTCGGCCCAACATCCAGGAACTGTTGCTACGGTGAGATGAAGATGCATTTTTTAAAATCAGAGCTGGATGGATGCTGCAATAGAAGACTCATTTAAATGATGAATGGACCTGTTCTGAAAAGGCCGGGTATGAAACTTTAATAACCATCTGTAGAGCCTGAAGAGAAAAGCATTGATCCAAATATCCTTAAGGGGGTGGGGGGGGGGGGCACAACAACTACTTGAGAAGCACTGAGAGCCATTTACATACAGACTGTGTGTGTGTGTGTGTGTGTGTGTGTGTGTGTGTGTGTGTGTGAGAGAGAGAGAGAGAGAGAGAGAGAGAGAGAGAGAGAGAGAGAGAGAGAGAGAGAGAGAGAGAGAGAGAGAGAGAGAGAGAGAGAGTGTGTGTGTGTGTGTGTACAGGTGAATGTGGTAAGAAATGTAAAGATCTTTGAGGCTGAGAAGAGCGCGACAAAAGTCAAGTCCATTGACCATTTACTATGAGATTGTGTTGTAACTTGGAACTCAAATTGGATCCTAAGAAGGGCGAAGAAATATTAATACATTTTCAATAAAATGTATGTATTTTAGATAATGGTTTGACATAATTTCTGTATGTAATCAATTAAGCCTAAAAAAGGTAGAGCCTGTACTTCCTGTGTGTGTGCAAAATAATGATCCAGAGTTAATACACAGCCTAGTAGCCCTAGACCCCTAGAAAGTACATTTATCAGCACAATTGCCTTTTCTGTCTTGTGATATAACCTATTCTATACAGTCTATGGATATATATATATTTATATAACACACTATTTCACCCACAGTGGCCGTACTTTATTTCCTGTCTCTTAAATTTGTTACGTGCTGCTGTCCTAACAGATAAGTGAATTACCCTGTGAGGAATGTGCACAGGCGCTCTGAATCAATGTGGGGATTAAATCACCGGTCTGACAGTGTGTGTGCGTGTGTGTGTGTGTGTGTGTGTGTGTGTGTGTGTGTGTGTGTGTGTGTGTGTGTGTGTGTGTGTGTGTGTGTGTGTGTGTGTGTGTGTGTGTGTGTGTTCATTACTCAATTTAATCACTGATTAGAAGACAGAGTGTTTAATACAACCAACTGCCCACTTTGAAAAGACAATTTTAACTACCGTAGCTAATTGACTGTCCCATGCCCTTGTCCTCACACAGCAGCACATATTCTGTCTGTCTGTCTGTCTGTCACATATAATTTATCTCTAGAAATAAAGACAACCTAGAAGGCCTTTAAAGGTGCACTATGCAGTTTCAAAGGAGGGAGATTTGTTTACATTCAGAGAGCCTGCAGTTAGCTTACAACATATTTTCTCTACATGTAATTCCTAGTATTGAATAATTCTGTCATCATGAATCAAAACTGAATTATTTTGAGGAGCCTGGAAATAAACGTAAGACTAGAAAATGTTTGTAAACGAAACTGTGGGCCTTGCTGCAGTAATTTTTCAGGAAGCTTTCTAACACTTAAGGTGCGAACACACCAAACGCGTTGGGGGCGGTGGCGGCGTTGAAAAATCCTATGTTTGCATAGGGAACCATTGGGTTAGGCGCGATGATGCGTCGGCTGTGGTAAAGCGGCGCTTTGGGCGCGGTAGCCGCGTTACCAAAGCGTCACCGCACCATCGTGCCACCGCGCGAGTTCAACAAATTTAACTTTTAACGCTTAACGTTTAGCCGCGTTGGCCAATCAGCGGCGAGCTTGACCCGACGTCACGGACATCAGCACGATGGGAGCATGGGTGGGAGGACAACACAGAGGCTGAGAAACACCGAGTAGGAAATACGGCTGGCAGGTGATATGAAGCCGCTCGGGGTTGGGTTAGAAGACGTGGGGAAAGTGAGCCAGGAGAATGGGCTTCCCGGTTAATACAGTGAATATGTGCGGCTGTGCTTTAGCCGATAAACCAAGTTAGCACCAGTCGGATAGCGTTAGTTAACTCACCCGGTTGTGTGTGGCCACCACCTCCATAATGAACCCAAACATAACGGCTAAGTCCAGGGAACTTTCACAACGAGTACAGCGAAGCACCGGTGTTTATGCCTATATCTACGCCAGCCACAGTCCCGTCACAGCCAGGTAGGGTAATGTAGGCTACTTGCCTTTATTTTCTACTGCCCTGTGCACAATGCTGCTGTAAATGTGTTTGGTATGGTGCTGCCTTGCTGTTTGTGTTCATTTCCGAGTGGCGTGAATCTGCAATGCTGTTTTAAGGCTATTTGTTCCGTTCAGTTGCTGTTTATTTGTCTTTTGGCACAATTGTTGGCCGTGTTGTTGTTGTTTTTGTGCAGACATGAACGCTGTTTTGTCGGGTCGGGTCTGATCGCAGCCATGGTTGATTAGGGGAATAAATATATCGGGGGAGACTAGCTGCGTAGCGTTGGGCGCGTTGAACCATTTTTTGACACAAAATGACCAAGCGCCAGATCAGGTGCGTTGGGCGCTTTGGCCACCGCACCCAACGCGTTTGGTGTGTTCGCACCTTTAGGGTGTGTGTGTGTGTGTGTGTGTGTGTGATTCAGAAGTAACACAGTAGTGTGGACAGGGGTTCAGAGATCAAACAGACTGGAGCAGTTTATAATAAATGAGGTTTTTCTTCCCTCAGTCTTTCCTCCCACACAGGTTCATTTTTTAAATCTCTGATCATTTCAGAATCAAGAAAGTATAAAAAAAAAGCAGAAGAAAAAAAATAGTTAAATTTCACACACTTTCTTACTTGCAAAAATAGGTTTATTTAATGGCAACGTTTGGATTCTAGACCTTCATCAGGTAAGTCAAGAATGTAGAATTTCTCCCATCACACCCAGATACACACACACACACACACACACACACACACACACACACACACACACACACACACACACACACACACACACACACACACACACACACACCCCTTTGACTCACCTCTCTCGAACAAACTCGGCGAGCTCCTTGGTTGCCAGCTGGCCATGCTTCATGTTGTGGTAGAGAACGTCAAAGCCGCCATTCTTCTCCCCCTGCCGACGGACAAACACACACAGATACACAGCGTCTGTTAGCACTAGAACACACACACACACACACACACACACACACACACGATGAGGGTTGGTGCTGTGGTCTAAATGAAAGCCAACATCAAACTAAACAATTACGTTACCTTAAGGATTGAAAATTAATTTCTGACATAATAAATTAACATTAAGTCAACATCTTCTAGGAACTTTGATTCATAAATGTGTCATCTAAATATGTATTTTAACATTCAAATTTAATATCAATGTCTTATTAAATGTCTTAATTTCCTAATTTTAGAACTGTGCTTTTTTTGTTTGTTTTCGACTGCTGTACATGCTGCTCTGTAACTGCTACCGCCCTTCACTAGACCTTATCTCACCGTGTGCTCATAAACCTCCAGAGCAAAACATGACTCAGGAAAACGTGAGAAAACCACAGACCCAGGTTGTTATTGAAGAGTTTAAAAAAGAGCTTAGCAACTCACTCACACACACACACAACCATCACTGTCATAATTACACACACACACACACACACACACACACCTACAGCTGAGTTAACTTGGAGACCTGTTGATACCGCCACGCCAACACGGTCAAAACAGTAAAAAAAATATATATATATTTTATGTAAGTTTTAGAATATCAGATTTTATCAGATTTTTGTGAATGAAAGAATTGAAACTATTAGTGTTTCCATTTGCTTTAATTCTTCATAAAAGGGCCCAACTGAGGCCGTTTTGTAACAAATAGGGCTGTGTGTATCTGACGCATTTTTTTCATTCACCAGACGGCCGGTGCTGTCAACGCAGACAAACACACACACACACACAGACAGAGAGAGACACACACACACACAGACAGAGAGACACACACACTCGCATACAGACACACAGTCTCACACACAGACAGAGAGAGACATACACAATCTCTCACACACAGCTGCTTCTCAAGAACTAAAATACACAGGAGAACAGAGCAGTTCCCAGGTACCAGGGGAATGGCTGGAATGCCAAGGAAGGGTCACCCTAAACCCCACACACACACACACACACACACACACACACACACACACACACACACACACACACACACACACACACACACACACACACACACACACACACACACACACACACACAAACAGTTGTTTTGTCTCGACAGGCGCATGACGAGCCTTGACAGAAACACAAAGCTAGCTCAGACGCTGAAGTGTAACTGCTGACCTCAGCTGAGGAAGCTCGTCTTATTTATGAGACATTTTGTTCTTAAAAACATTCTGAAAACGCATTTTTAAAAGACCTGTGCATAGATATTTTTGATTCAGAAAAAAATTAGAATAAAATGCTGTATCCTAAATCTGTTGTGTACAAACTTTGGACACTAATATGTAGTACAAATTAAAGCGGCAACAAGTAACATTTAAATATCTTTTAAACAGCCTCATGTTTCCTCTCATAATCATAAATTACCTTTAACAGCAAACCAGACCATCAGTGCAAAGAAAGACGTTTTTATATAGTTTTTATTACTGCATTTGGTCTGGTCGTACACCCAGTCCGATTTTCGGTTCACGCGTGCATGCTCTATGGTCACGTATTGGTCGCAGATTTCAGTGTGGCGCAGGAACGCGATTTGAGAAGCGTATCACTCCAGGTGAGGGAAGGGGATAGGGAGACCAGATCCCAATTCACCAGATGGGGGACAAAGACTACGTTTGTGCAGGACAATGCGGGACAAAGTGCCGTTTTTTTAGCAAAATAAACTCGTGTCACCACCGGTAATGCCAGAGACACGGCTTTCTATATTGAAAAACACTATCTTTAGATCAGCGCGCAGCAGTTAAGTTAGCTACTGTTAAACAAATAGAGCATTAAGGCTGCGGCTTCACATTAAAAGCATTTCACTGGCTTCACATTAGCATTTCACTTGACAAACGTGAGTTGGCTTTTATTTTGAAGTAACAGGAACGTAAACGCAGAAGCACTGCAGGCAGCACCTTCACAGAGCCCACTGAGCCCAGCAGCCCGATACACACACACAGACAAACACACTGAGAAACGGAGACTGCTGTCTCCTCACAGCTATCGGATAAATGCCAGATTATAAAACACGCATTTAAAAAGGGGGGCTCACTTTCAATAACAATGCGGGACAACGTCTCAATTTGCGGGACGTGTGAAAAGTAATGGAAATGCGATCTGGTGACCCTAGAAGGGGAGCGGGAGCCTTGTTTGAGACAGTTATTTGTCGTCATAATGACTGATAACGGGGCTGAACCATCAAAGAAAAAAAAGAAAATGCAATGAAGAAAAGCTAAAAGGGAGAGTGATAGGCGGGCGGGAGGGCGTTGCCAAGCAACGTATACACAATTTCACGGAGTGAACTAGACTGCAGTGTTTACTCCTAAATGAATGAGCGGTAGCCTACTAAAACAAAGTTTACTTTGCCTCAGCAGCATCATCAGATAACCATTATTCATCGGAAATAGTCATTATTTACAACAACATAAACACATTACCTCATCGTGATCCATACTAACTGCCGTCTCTCATTCATTCGCTTTCTGTGAGGACAGAGTCGTTAGGTGAACCTACATCAACTCATTGCAGTCAGGTGTAGTTGATGCTGTGTCACTAACCACTCTCACCGAGCCGAAAAGAGTCCGGTGCCCTCACACTTTCAACACACGGACACGCACTATATTGCTTCCTGATTATTTGAATCTCGCACGCCCTGCACGAGCTTCACGACACCTGGCGTCGTAAAAATACTACCGCTTTTGTTCAAAGGTGTCGCCAACGTGCCGACTTACTCGTTGTAGCTTTAAATAAAGATTTTAACTCTGGCTGTATCCAAAATCTAGATTTCTGCTTTTTTAAAAGAGACGCGAGTTAGTAATTGCAAATTTGTATATTGACTCAAACGTTTGAAAAGAAAAATTGTCATACAAAAAAGTATTGTTTTAATCAAAGTAATCAACTGGCAAAGTTTCATGATGACACACAGCCCTAGAAATAAATTAAGAGATCACTCCAAATATTCAGTGTCTCTCGTTTTACTATTTATAGGCATATGTTTGAGTAGAATGAACATTTTGATTTTATAATACAAAACTACTGACAACATTTATTCCACATTCCAATACATTTTTTGTCATTAAGAGCATTTTCAATAAGTTATGTAGAGATGAAGATTTGAGAAAAATCCAGACTGGTCTCTTAATTTTTTCCAGAGCTGTATATATAGATAAGTTTAAAATGTGAATTTATTCACCTACAGTGTTAATGTATTGTTGAATCATGCCTATAAGCAATCTAAATAGCACATTCTAGATAGCTGCAAACCGAAGAGGGACAGTCTTTTTGAAGTGTTCTTCAAGTGCGTTAATGTTAATGTATTCCTTAAGCCTTCAGTGAATGGGAATCCTTCATGTCTGATGTATGCAGAGCCCCGCGCGGCAAGATCTTTTTTCATCAATTAAGTTTTGAGCGTTTTGGTCACGCACCACGGAACAAATTTACATGACAATGAGGGAGGGAGGGTGTGTGTGTGTGCGTGTGTGTGTGTGTGTGTGTGTGTGTGTGTGTGTGTGTGTGTGTGTGTGTGTGTGTGTGTGTGTGTGTCCGACAACTTTCTCAGGACCATTGATCTGCAGTGATTTGTAAAAAAAAAAAAAAAAAAAAAAGAGTATGGAAGCGTCTTTTTTTTAATTCATTACTTCATGATGTCGAGAACAAACTGGAAAGTTCCAGACCTCTGTAAAACTGGAAATGTTGAATGAATGTTGACGGATTAGAACTTCTTGGATCAATAACTCATAAGTAAAAGCTTTACTAACCACTACACCACGATTGCTTTTTATGATTTTAAGATGAAGATTTTATGCTGCTACTATATCTTGGGCACACAAAGTAAGCCACCTGGCACAGTTTAAACTATGTAGTGTGTGTGCGTCTGTGTCACTGTGTGTGTGTGTGTGTGTGTGTGTGTGTGTGTGTCTGTGTCTCTGTGTGTGTGTGTGTGTGCGTGTGTGTGTGTGTGAGCCCTGCGTGCGTGTGTGTGTGTGTGTGTTATCTCCAAGGTTCTGACCCATCTAACAGCTCTCACTTGATTCTAATTAGACTCATCTTCAGACGTTCCCCTCAGGCTTAGAACCAAAACTAATCACAGACGTCAGACGATGTGGAAACACCAACTAAACTCTGTGTCTGCAGCCCGGGACTCACCCAGCTGCTTCAACACAGTCAATTAAAAACTTTCTTCATGTAAACGTCTTTGTTGTTGTGCTACTGTCCACAAAAACCACAGGAGTGGGGCGCTCAGATGGTGCAGTGGATAGAGCGCGTACCATATCGGCTCCGGCCTTCGTTGCAGTGGTCGCTGGTTCAAATCTGACCCGTTGACCTTTACTGCATGTCATCCCCCCCCTCTCTCTCTCCCCCCTCTCCCCCCCCCCTCCCCCCCCCCCCCCCCCCCCTCTCTCTCTCTCTCTCTCTCTCTCTCTCTCTCTCTCTCTCTCTCTCTCTCTCTCTCTCTCTCTCTCTCTCTCTCTCTCTCTCTCTCTCTCTCTCTCTCTCTCTCTCTCTCTCTCTCTCTCTCTCTCTCTCTCCCCCCCCCCCCCCCCCCTCTCTCTCTCTCTCTCTCTATTTCAACTCTGTACTGTCTAATAAAGCTTGAAAATGCCAAAAAATAATCTTATAAAAACAACAACAGGAGTTGGGGACTACAAGGTTACAATTATAGGTTCATTGTATGTCTATTTTAAAAAGGAGACGTAAGTGATGTTTTGATGTTAATATCCATGAAAATAGAAATAACAGAAATAACATGATCCAGCTATACATCAGGTATCTGTTGAAAGTACAGCAGAGAACATTGGCATGCGCACACACGCACACACACACACACACACACACACACACACACACACACACACACACACACACACACACACACACACACACACACACACACACACGGTCTGTCAGAGCGTTTCGCTGACTCACACAAACCTTTTTTCTGTTGACTGGGCAAGTTGATAACAACAACAATGTGTCAATAGGACCAATTAGGTGCGAGAGAGAGAGAGAGAGTGTGAATTTGCTGTCTGACTTATTTCACCTTGTTAGTTTCACAGGAGGAGGGTAAGGCCTGGAATAAAGCACTTATATATATTATAGCCAAATCCCACTTCACCCCTTCACCTTAACCCTAACCCTCAGTTTTGCAAGTTTACATGTAGGAGTAAGGGTGTCTCAATTCCCTCTGGCATTTTTGCTTTGGATTTGTTTGACTCGACATCATCGCAAATGAGGGTCACACCCCAACTGATCTTTCGAGTATAAATGAAGGTTAAATGAAATGAAATGAATTAAGGGGTTATGGCTAAAGGCTGGATGGCCCTCTAAAAGCACTCTAAACCCAGGGATATGAGAATCTCTCTTTCAAATGGGCTAACAGCCTCCACACACATCCTCCCACACTACCTCCTTTAATGGGAATTATCTATGAAATCTCTATGTAGAAAGATAGGGCTTTGCTGCAGCAGCAGCAGCTGCTGAGACGTTCCATGTGTGTCCGAGAAAAGTCCGAGAGACGCAGCAGTAAGGTAAGGCGACGCGCTCCAGAGGTAGACGCAGGATGTGTGCAGAGGCCGTAAGGGTTAGTAGTGCTCAAAAGGAGAATAGGGATTCGGTATTCTCCTGTTGTTGTGGTGTGTGTTGCTATAAACGTGATAATTTTAATGAAACTGAAAGAGAGAATTTCAATAGATAAAAAAAAACACAAGAAAGATTTTGGCCGATCCGGTTACTTCAACACCTTTTTATAAATTCATCACATGAAGTTGTTATCTACATCAGAAGACGTAACATGAACACACAATATAGCAAGTCTGTCTAGATATCAATATCTATCTGTCCTGGCACACATTGTAACTTGGCACAAAAGAAATCCACAAGGAACAACCCAGAATGAACGAGAGCAGTGAAGAGGCGGAGTGTGTGTGTGTGTGTGTGTGTGTGTGTGTGTGTGTGTGTGTGTGTGTGTGTGTGTGTGTGTGTGTGTGTGTGTGTGTGTGTGTGTGTGTGTGTGTGAAAAGGGCGTAAAGTGGTAAAGTTTCTGTTTACTGTTTGTCGCCCCGAGAGAAAAGAGAAAACACCATGACTCAGTGATGGGAGCGCTGGCATCATTAAACTGAGAAGCAGACAATAAAGTGTGTGTGTGTGTGTGTGTGTGTGTGTGTGTGTGTGTGTGTGTGTGTGTGTGTGTGTGTGTGTGTGTGTGTCGGGGCACAATTCACTCTCTTGTATGCTGCAGTATCGGTTTCTAAGAAGAGCAGATAAAATACTGTAAACTGTAACAGCTAGCTTATCTTAACTGTTATTCTTTAAAATATTTCCTTTAATCCTTTTGGATATCATGCAGGAAAGGGATTTTTAAAGGGCTATTCACTACAGCACAGAGATATTACTTAAGAATTCCTCGTGTGGGGGAGACAGAAGTTACGCACTATAGCTTTAACACCCTTCTATGATGCATGGCTATTGCAGTGTGTGTGTGTGTGTGTGTGTGTGTGTGTGTGTGTGTGTTGTAGGGCAGAGTAGTAGGTCTGCTGGTGTGCCTTCATTGTGTGTTAGCATATAGACCCCTTATCTGTTTATCACCACGGCGGATGCGCGCGCTGCATAGCTGCAGAAAGAAAAATTGTTTGGCTGGTTGCCATAGTTACCCGTTTGGTTATATTGCAGTTGCGGTGTTTCTTTATAGGTCCATGGTGTTAAATAGCGATGTTGTCAGCTTACTAAAAACAGTTTATCAGTGATAACATTGGTTATGCGAAACATTAACACTATTGAACGAGATACGTCTTAATGGCCCATACGTGGTTGAGTAGATAAATGATGAGAAGATATGGCCCCGACGACTTCAGTGGCCGGACTGCTGTTGGAGAGTGACAGTAAAGACCGGCAGACAGATAGACAGAGAGAGGCAGAGATGCCTTTATTTCATAATGTAGCTTTTTGATTTAAAAGTGATCATAACTAGCTGATCATCTGTGTTTAGACTGACTCCTGGGGGACCCCTGTGTGTCAGACCAGCTGTTTGAGACGGAGATGAAAAGGAAAGTGAAACTTATGGTGGAGCAGTTAAAGGGGCAGTGTGTAATATGACATCATCAAGAAAGTTCTAGAATGCAATGCTCCCTGGGCAACCCCAACCCTTTTATTTATTTATTTATTTATTATTCTTCCGGACAATTACACATAATACATATTTTCTCATTGCATATTGATACATATTACTTTGTGTTATCGTCCGAGGGAAGCAGGAGAAGCCAAAGGCTTATCGGGTCCCGCCCCCACTGCCATAAGATTCAGATACACAGATACACAGCTACTACAGTTAGAACATTTATTTTTTTCTTTTTTTTTTTTTTAAGAAGAATCATTCTAAAACACAGATAATTTTAGGTCTCTATTTTCCTCTCTGCCTGTGACAATGCAGATATGGCCTTGTCCATTTCTTCTCTAGTAGCCTAAACACATCTGCAAAAGTATTCAAAACAGTCAGTGTGTCTGCTGACCTCGGCTACAGTCCCAAAACATGCAGTGTATTTACAAATTCTTCAGTCAGAGAAAGTCTTCAATTTTTGAATCGGGTGTTCTGAACACACAGTTGATAATAAATAATAGCAGAGCACATTGTATTTACGATTTCAAACCTTACATTTTGACACAAACCAGTTAAAATCCCTTTAGTTCAAAGTCCATGCTATTGCCTTCTTTAATCCAAAAAGTCCATGCTTTTGCCTTCTTTAATCCTCGTCCCTCCGAATTGATCCAAATCCTCCTCCGTTTTGATTTGCACAATTTTGGCTTCTTCGGGTGTAGCTCCATTCATTTTGATGAAGATTCTTCCATCTCTCTCCAAGTTTGTTGGACCTGTCCACATTTTTAACCCTCTCG
>CM049403.1:31367500-31455000 GCA_026929865.2 Hyperoplus lanceolatus | reverse complement strand
CCTTGAGCATCTTATTGAAAAATACTGATCTACACTAATTGGCCATTTTGTTTTTACTCCTAACGGTTTAAACACAGCACCATCCAGACAGGGGCGTAGACAGACAGGGGTGTGTAGAGAACAGTAAAAGAAACATGAATAAATAAATAACCAAAGACATAACATTTCTCTCCTTCTCTTTTAACAAAATAAGACGGTTGAAAAATAAAACATAATGAACTTTGCTGCAAACCAAAAATCAAGTTAGAAATCAAATGAACACTGAACAGCTACAGCTTCCTTCACTAAACCTTTTATCCAAAACTTAAAGCTGGGGTGGAGGATTTGGGGAGAAAATGGCAGTTGGGATAGAGATTCAAATTCAAATACCTCAACCGCTCCACTTGTTCTCTTTGGTCCCTCCCCTATGGTCCCTCCCTGACACGCTCTACACACCAACAACGTCGGTGCCAAAGTGAATGGACAGTCCCAACTAGGGCTGCTCCATTATGGCAAAAATGATAATCACGATTATTTTGATTGATATTGCAATCACGGTTATTGAAGACGATTATTCATTGTAGGGATGAAAATGAAAATTCAGCCAATTCTTTCAACATTACATAAACAAAACAACCAATTGTGCTCCTCAAACATAGCCTACAACTAAAAAGCCACACAAAATAAATAATCAGTAAAACCTTCGTATCTAAGAGTAATAATAATATTTTACTAGGGATGTGATTGTGAACCATTCATTGATTTGTACTCCGACTTATAAGAGGAGGTAGGCTATGAATCTACAAAAAGATCGACTTATTGCCTTCTTTTTTTTGCAGTGCACGTTGAGTTGCTGTAAAAAGAACTACACCACAGCTGACACCGTAATGTTCAGACTTCAGAATTTGCATCAGAGCGCTGATCATAAAAATTAGACGCTTTATTTAACCCATTGATGACTATGGCAATCTAGGATGCATGTGCTTAATGCCTGAGGGTTTTCTGAAGAAATAGTACGAATTGTCAAGTCTACCAAAACCTTAATATCTAAGCCTGTGTAGCACATAGAAACATGAAATAAAATACATTTAAAAGTTAAGGTTCACAGGTTTTATTTAAACATGCTCCCTTAGCGCTTACACACCAACAAATTTTTCTAAAAATTGTCAAAATTAGATGGGGGAGAAAAAAAAGAATAAATAATATAAAATATTTAGTGTGATTTTCGTCAGTAGTCTATAGTAGACCTTGATTCTGCGCACCAAACGCCACTAACTGTTCTTCGCCGACATAGCCGGCGTATTTTTTTTATTATTTTGTTTTATTTTTAATTTTTAATTTTTTTGATTGATGTGATTTTCGGCAAACCACACAACTTTTGGGTGGTCACGTGGTCTTAAAAATCAACAAAACCCACCTCATGTTATTTGAACCAATGACAGTGCATCTATGCTGGGAATGCCATGAAAATTAGATAAAGTAATAATGCTGCACGATGCAGCATCAGGCAGGAGAGCCAATGTGCATGGCAGCCGTCATCAATGGGTTAAACAAAGTCCATGCTTAGGTGCTGGTTGTAACTTTTCGTCTGTAGACTGAAACTAACGGAGGGGGTGCGTCTCACTGTATATTTGCTCTTGTCGCGCAGATAGTTTGCCGACATGGCACAATATATTCAGGCTCGAGAAATGCAATCAGAAAGCGGAAGCCTTTCCCCTCAACAACGTTAACGTGCAGGAATCCCCGACTATCATTTTACCCGTAAAGCCACAGAGCTTTTCTGCGCGGCGGCTCACACCGGCAAGTTCTCACAGTGAATGACACCGTTACCCACCGCCATCACAGTGTCTCACTCACACCATGTTTCACCGAGTGAAACGCTGCTTCAATCGCGCAAGGCTTTTGTGTTTCGGTGTAACATCCTGGACGAGCGTTTTAACTTCATGCTGAATAAACAATTGCACTGGAATCGCTGAAAGCGACAGTGTTCGGGCAGGGGCGGGGCGGAGCGCAGGTGGAGACAGAAGGGTGCGCTGCATTTACTACACATGACCCGGCGTGCCACACAATAACCGTTTTATTACAATTATCTTAATTTCATGATCGAGGGGAAGCCAAAATTGTAACCGAAATCAAAATTCAATCAATTGCCCAGCCCTGGTCCCAACAGCCATTAAGAACGGAGAATCATGCTCATGTTAACTTTGACCAATTAGGAATCATATAGCCCAGCTTAAAGCCTTAAAAAAAAAACGTGTGATAGTGCACTGGGAGCCCATGTGGACACCAGCCTCTGGGTGTGATGTCTGGAGGAAGCTGCTGACATCCAGCATTCTCCATCTGGCTCCAACTTAACATTCAGCTGAAATCAGCTCCGAGGCAAAACAACTGGGACACACTGTGACCTTGATTCACCACGCTCAAGATCATCATTTATTCTGCTGAAATGAAATGTCAGGGTCCCTGCTGTGTGTGTGTGTGTGTTTCAGGGCACAATTCACTCTTGTATCCTGCAGTATCGGTTTCTAAGAAGAATAGATAGAATGCTGTAAACTGTACGGCCTGTGTGTGTGTGAGTGAGTGAGTGAGTGAGTGAGTGAGTGAGTGAGTGAGTGAGTGAGTGAGTGAGTGAGTGAGTGAGTGAGTGAGTGAGTGAGTGAGTGAGTGAGTGAGTGAGTGAGTGAGTGAGTGAGTGAGTGTGTGAGTGAGTGAGTGTGTGTTTGTGGGAAACCATTGCAAATACTTAAATGTAAACAGATATGCTTTAACAGAGCTAATTCCTGATAACTGTGACCCATTAAATGCCTGTAGTCGATTAATCGTCAAATCATTTTTCATGCAATTTTGCGACTTTTTGACCTTCCATTATAATGGCCTCATAGACGACTATTTGGGATTAGCCCTGGTATAGGCATGATGACTTTCATCCAAGTCTATAATCCTGTTTACTTTCAATCAAGCTTGATGGATCTAATTGTTGTCATGTGACAGGTCAGACAAAGACACGCAGACAGGCAATCAGAGAGGGAGACAGAGAGAGAGAGAGAGCGAGACAGAGAGAGAGAGTGAGAGAGTGAGACAAAGAGAGACAGACGGATAAAGAGAGACAAAGAGAAAGAGAGAGAGACAGAAAGACAGAGAGAGAGAGAAGACAGAGAGAGCGAGAGACACAGACAGGGAGACAGAGAGAAAGAGAGAGAGAGAGAGAGGCAGAGACACAAACAGACATTGAGACAGAGAGAGAGATAGACAGAGAGAGAGTAGCAGCACAGTCACACAGATAGTGAAGTGGACAGAGAAGCTCAAAGTTTGAGGCGAGGGACGCATTATCACCAACAAACAAACAGTGGCTCAGTCAGAGAGACGAGACAATCAGTCTTATCACTGGAAACACAGCAGAAGCAACACACTCTCCTGCTGCCCTATACAACCCTACACAACAATACACTGTCTCCGTAGTTTACTTTAGTTTGAGTGCGAGAAATGCGCTATATAAATCCAATCTATTATTACACAGCCCTACACAACCCTACACACTGCCTAACAACACACTGCATTACATTACATGTCATTTAGCAGACGTTTTCATCCAAAGCGACTTACAACTGGAGCACACATTCATACACCGATAGCAGCAGCAGCTACCACGCAGGGTGCTGGCTAACTATCAGGAGACATTTTTAGGGTTCAGTGTCTCTTTGCCCAGGGACACTTGGACATGTGGCGGGGAGACGGGGGATCGAACCACCGACCCTATAGTTGCGGGTCCACCACTCTACACAAGTCTTTCATTTCATTAAATTTATTGAAGGCTCTTGACCATAGTATCATGGTGGAGCACAAAACATTCAAATAATAACAGAACAAAACAATGGTGTACTGTACGGCATGGACTTAACAAAAACGCTACTTAAAACAATGGTAGGACATTTTTCAGATAGGCTCCTGTTTGACCAATAACTTTGGCTCTTTCCGACCTCAAAAGCAAAATCAATTTAAACATAGATGGAGAATTAACATCTTATTTTCGGCAGGTACGTCTTTCTATAATAATCTACACAACCCTACACACTGCATTACATTACATGTCATTTAGCGGACGCTTTTATCCAAAGTAACTTACAACTGGAGCACACATTCATACACCGATAGCAGCAGCAGCAGCTACCACGCAGGGTGCAGGCTAACTATCAGGAGACATTTAGGGTTCAGTGTCTCTTTGCCCAGGGACACTTGGACATGTGGCGGGGAGACGGGGGATCGAACCAACGACCCTATAGTTGCGAGTCCACCACCCTGTCCACCACCCCACATCCTACACAACCCTCCACAGCCCTACACACTGCCTGACAACACACAGATGGCTGCAGTGAAAAATGAAGCCTAGCAGAGACAATGGCAGATGCAAGGGGGAGGAGTTAAAAGAAAATCACAAAGTCAGACAAAAGCTATTTAATTCCTGTAGGAAATAAATGGCGCATCCTCTTTCCGCCCATACTAAGCAATCTCTGGATTTTATTTCCCTCTGCTTTCATTTGAGAGAGAGTAAAAAGAGAGAGGGAGGGAGAGAGAGGCAGGAGAGAGAGAGGCAGAGAGAGAGAGAGAGAATCAGCAGAATTTTGTGTGCAACAACTGTTTTGACACACAAATTGTTAACATTATGAATATGAATTATCCAATCACAGACACATCTTTTTGTCAGCTACCGTACACCATATATCGGGATCTAAGATTTTGGTCATATCGCCCAGACCTACCATCAGTGAGTCCGGCTTTGGCTTAAAGACCGACATCAAAATGGAGCTAGGTTAAAATTTAACAACGGCCGATAAGTGCTGAATAAAGATGCCTCAGTGACCTCCGTGTACAGGCTCATTTATCACAAGCTGAAAGCAGGAGAAAATGAGACGAAGGAATATGGGCAGAAAATGAAATAAAAAAGGAGTGGTAAAGGTGGGAGGGGGGAGGTGTGAAGATAACTAGCAAACACAGCCAGGATGCAGAATGAGGTACACATAAACAAGCCTCCAAGGTCAATATGGAAGGATGAGACTAAAATGGTAAAAAGGCGTAGAAGTGGATATGGCGAGAGAGAGAGAGAGAGACTTTAGCTACATGTTCACTAAAACATTAAAGGAGGGTTGTGGTGCGTTCTGGTGGCGTAGTGGCCTTCGTTGCAGTGTTCGCGGGTTCAAATCCGACCCGTGGACCTTTACTGCAGGTCACCCCCCCCCCTCTCTCTCTGTCTCCTCATTTCAACTCTGTACTGTCTAATAAAGCTTGAAAATGCCAAAAAAATAATCTATAAAAAAAAAAAATAGATATTTGACTGATTATATTTAAAGCATCTTTAGGTTCTGTATTATTTGACCGAACAAGTCATATTATGAAGACATTTAACCTAGTGACCCTGGACAACTGTGATGGTCACTCGCTCCCCACTACCAAAGTGAACGAACCAGCAAAATAACCAACAGATTAATCTGTCCCACTGAGCTACGGTCAGTAGCTCAGTGGTGGACCCTCAACTATAGGGTCGTTGGTTCGATCCCCCGTCTCCCCCGCCACATGTCCAAGTGTCCCTGACCAAAGAGACACTGAACCCTAAATGTCTCCTGATAGTTAGCCTGCACCCTGCGTGGTAGCTGCTGCTGCTGTCGGTGTATGAATGTGTGCTCCAGTTGTAAGTCGCTTTGAATAGAAGTGTCTGCTAAATGACATGTAATGTAATGAAATAATAATCATGTGTTGCATCCTATGAGTGTCTCAAGTCATTACTATGTGAGCTACCAACTGTAGAGTAGATTTAGTTTTTCTCTTGCACAGATCCTATAAGCACTGAGGGAGGTAGGACAAGGACAAACACTCATTTACTGGAGCAGCTGGAGCCTTACACTGGAGTTTACTGCAGTGCAGAATCACATCCACTGCTCTGTACTTCAGTATACAATATTAAGTGTGTGTCTGTGTATCTGTCTGTCTGTGTGTCTGTGTATCTGTCTGTCTGTGTGTCTGTGTATCTGTCTGTCTGTGTATCTGTCTGTCTGTGTATCTGTCTGTCTGTCTGTCTGTCTGTCTGTCTGTCTGTCTGTCTGTCTGTCTGTCTGTCTGTCTGTGTGTGAGTTAGAAACCTAATTTGACGAAGCGTGGAGAATTTTGTGTCAAGGCTCATTTCCCAGCCCTCTGCCTCATCAACCGGTGCTGGGATGACTCACTGCTCTCTCTCTCTCTCTGGGTGGTTATTTCAAAAAGCAAGAATTCACCATGGACATTTCGTTGAGTTTCTTTGATAACTATAAAACTTGTGTGGGTGTGTACAAGACTCTTGAATCTGTATCAGTAAAATTAGATACCCCGGTTCAATAAAGAGATTCATCTATACGCCGTACAATTTGACAATCAGATACAGTAAGTGCATTGGAGTTAGATCTGGTGCCTTCCGTAACACACAAACACTTTCAAATTATTGCTCATTTGAAATGAATGACATAGGTCAAAGAAGTTATGTTTGAAGCTGAAATAGAGTCTGCCTCGAACCCTGATAGTACTCAACTCCATATATAGTGTTGCGGTGGTGGTCCAGTCCCCCTGCTGAGCTAATTACCAAGGTGTGTGTGTGTGTGTGTGTGTGTGTGTGTGTGTGTGTGTGTGTGTGTGTGTGTGTGTGTGTGTCTACAACCGTCTACAGCAAATGCAGCGCCCCCCAAATCGTCCACACAGCACACCAAGCAATACACGTCAACAAAAGCACTAAAACCAGAGGCCTGCACTTAACACTGACACACTACGACAACCACATCACTGCCAACTCACTTGATGACAGCATTAACCCTGTGTATTTATCTATTTAATGACTCCACAGAAACTACTCTCTTACAGTGATAAACAGTCTGTTGGTGGTTAGAAGTGTGCCTCTGCCGAACGGTAGACACAATGAGACAGCACACATAATAGACAGGAGGAAGAGAGAGATAGAGAGAGGGAGAGAGAGACAGAGGGAGATAGAGAGAGGGAGAGAGAAAGACAGAGGGAAATAGAGAGAGGGAGAGAGAAAGACAGAGGGAGAGAAATACGCAACGCAGGCTGTCAGCTCCCCATTGTACGAGCCTGAATGTGCTTTTGTCACCACCACCACCACCACAGCACACACACACACACACACACACACACACACACACACACACACACACACACACACACACACACACACACACACACACACACGGTGCCAGGCGGACGGGCATCACGTCCAAACCTCGTGGCATGACCAGCAGTGTGACAGCGTGCGACAGTAAAACCTTCTCACAAATCACACTGAGGTCAACACACAGCCAGAGGAGAGAGGAGCATGTTGCAGAGGTCAGCTGGGAATGAAGACATTGCCGAGGCCTACACTGCAGTTTATTGTATCTAAGGAGAGATTGAGGGGCAAGTTTCAAGCTCTTCGTTGGGTTATTAGTAGGGGTGTCACGCTCATCCAAGTCCCTGATACGATTTAAAAGGGACACGATTTGTTTCAAATGTTTAGTTGTTACCTTGTTTGTTATTTTAGCACAGATAGCTATGCAATTTTAAACTAGTCTGGTCAAGGATTACTGGTTGTGTGCCATGATAGTTCGGCTGCAGTTAACAACGATTTGGCCTTCGTTTTCAAGGGAGAGACCATTACATCCAGTCGAGCCATCTTACTACTTACAAATCAAAATCTCGACACCCCCTAAGCACAAGCATAACTACTAAGGCAAAATCCATGCAGAAGCAAGAGGTACATGAGAAGAACTTCACACATGCTCTCTCTCTCTCTCTCTCTCTCTCTCTCTCTCTCTCTCTCTCTCTCTCTCTCTCTCTCTCTCTCTCTCTCTCTCTCTCTCTCTCTCTCTCTCTCTCTCTCTCTCTCTCTCTCTCTCTCTCTCTCTCTCTCTCTCTCTCTCTCTCTCTCTCTCTCTCTCTCTCTCTCTCTCTCTCTCTCTCTCTCTCTCTCTCTTTCTCTCTCTCTCTCTCTCTCTCCATAAAGCTTGAAAATGCCAAAAATTAATCTTTAAAAAAAAAAAAAAAAAAAACACTAGGCTAGTCAAGGATCATTGGTTGTAGGTTTGAGGTAACAACGATTCTGCCGTCATTTTCAAGGGCGAGACCATGTCATTCTTTCGATCCATTCCCAACCTACAATCAAAATCTTGACACGCCCCTAACCACTACCATAACAATTAAGGTGAAATCCATGCAGCAGCACAGGTAGGTGTAAAGAATGTCACACATGTATTGCTGTGTGTGTAGTTTTTGGGATCAGCAGTTGTGTAAAAACCTCAAAACCCATGGTGAAAAAGACGAGAGTGTGCCACTGACTGAAAGCGTGAATAATCGTCCATCAAAATCCAAGCCCTTGCTAGGGCAGACCTCCCGGAACGAGCACTGAACTAGTAATATAGACAGCAGCAAATCCTCACCGGCCAATGGTTGTGATAGTTTTGCTTGATAAAAACTTGATTCAAATAATATCAAAACTGTTGCAGGTTAATTTTATTTTTTTGTGAACTGATTAGAGACAGAGTTGAAATGGAATCGAACCCGGGTCCGCTGCTGGCCGAGGCCCATGGAGGGCACGCCTTACCAACTGAGCTAAAGGTGCCCCCATAAAACGGCATTTTAATTGAAGCAATAATGACTATTTTTATCATGGATTCTGGCTGTTCTAAATATACAGTTTAGGCCTGTCGACATATTGTCTACCATACTTCCCTCCTGTTGCTAATTCCCTTTCAACTCCGAAGTCATTTAAATAATCTGAAATTGAAATCGCTCTGCATGCTATTTCTAGGAACAAATTATTTTATTTATCATCGACTCCTCCTGCCTGTGGAGCACAGAGCAGCATTGACATTCAATTCAATAAGCTTTATTTTCACTGGAAAGACACTGAGGTTGTTTCCCTCATTTACAGTGAGGACAACCATACACAATAAACACAATCACAAGGATAACATATAACGAACAGAATACCGAAGTAAAATAGGATAAAAATGACTATAAAATGTATCTATAAAGTATAATAAAATACAAAAAAAATCACAAGAATAAAATAAGATGAAATACTAAATGGACCATGAATTTAGCTAAAACAGTAACAGAGCAGCATTGACATCAACCAGTAACCCAGAAATAGCTCTAGGACCTCGGCCAGGGTGTGTGTGCGTGTGCGTGTGCGTGTGCGTGTGCGTGTGTGTGTGTGTGTGTGTGTGTGTGTGTGTGTGTGTGTGTTGCAGTGTGTGTGTGTGGCAGTGTGTGTGTGTGCTCCTTCCATCTGCCATAAGGGAAACCTTGGCTGGATTCATTCACAACAACCTCAAGCTGCAGGTCAGGCTTTTTACACGGGGGACTTGTACTACATTTCATAGCAGGGTGTCATCTGTCGTCACTGGATAATTTAGCTGTTTAATCACACAGGGTTTGAGGTTTCCCTACACATTGTTATCAATGAATCTTTAAAGGTTTTACATTATATTTGGACCATTTTCTATAAACGTATAAGTAGGTTAAACCTGCAGTGTGTAGAATTTTGGGTTTTATTTCCTAGCAGATTTTGTAGAAAGTAATTATAATATCCATAAGTACATTTAATTTAGTGCATAATAGCTGAAATTTTTTTTTTGAATTATTATTTTTTCCCTTAGAAAGGGTCTCATATATGTCCATATTTCTGCATATTTTGGACCAAGGCCTAGTGCCGCCATTTTGAAAGTGTCATAGTTGGAATGTCATCAGGTGCATTGTTTAAAATTTAGAATTGTTCTTGTCCTTGAAGGCCACTGTAGCTTCTGTTATTATTCTAAAGGGTTGGGGTTACCCAGGGAGTGTTGCATTCTAGAACTTTGTAGAACTTTTTTGATGATGTCATATTACACACTGCACCTTTAAAGAAGGTGGGGTCTGTTTATACAATCATGTTGGTCAATTTAATTAATCTTACTGTATTTCTCTTGAGCAGCGCGATATCTTTGTTGTTCGATATTATTAAAAACGTGATTCCTGGACATGGCATTTTGCGGATATAAGCTAACTGCTAGCTGTTCATATGCTAACTTTACTCCCTCTTTCAGTAAAACTGCCAACTAGCTGCATCCCAATGTGTATCACGTGACACTACTGAAGTTTTAACCGTCAAACTAGATTTTAAACAATAGTAATTCAAGGAGATGACGTCAAAACGTGTTTGGGGTCTTTTACAGTCCCCTCCAAATAATGCCATCTTCTCAGTTGTGTATCAGATCCAGATGTAAATACCTGGAAACTGAAAGCTGAAATGTTGATCTCTTGTCTCATATAGGAATTGGCCTCACTGTTTTAATACTTTTGGAGGGGACTGTATGTTTTAAGCACTAGCGAAAATAAGTGTAAATTCAAAACCTTTCCCAAAACATTAAATTAATTCAAAACCATTCTGGTCGTTCTTCTAGATCTAGAAAACTTTTTTTTTTTTGTTCATAATAATTTCAACTCCACCAGGATTTCATAACACACACACACACACCATCAAATAAATGCCTCGCACTGTAGAACCAAGATCTCTAAAGTGAAAGTACAAAGAGTTTTGTTGTATAGCTTCCGAGCTTCCTCCCTAGTGTTTCCTGCCCTGTGGGTCTTGACCTGTTTGGAAGAGAGACACATGGGGAGGCCCTGCAGCACATAGCCCACAAGACAGGCTACACATGTATAATTCACAACTGTCATTGGCACCGTACTGTGTGTGTGTGTGTGTGTGTGTGTGTGTGTGTGTGTGTGTGTGTGTGTGTGTGTGTGTGTGTGTGTGTGTGTGTGTGTGTGTGTGTGTGTGTGTGTGTGTGTGTGTGTGGTACAGCAGCCAATAGAGAAGCAGGCAAGGCAGGATGACAATAAGTCAGAAGTAAGAGGATCCTTACAGGGACAAAGAGAAAGACAGAGGAGTCAACAGGGAAGTTGAAGAGAGTCCAGCTGATTACCTCTGCATGGCTGAGCGTGTGTGTGCACATGAACGTTATACCTTGTTTGAATATTCAAGCTAATGAAAGGACAGTTCAAAGTGTACAGATAGATCAAGTCCATTCTAATAGAAAGGCAAAACAGGGAGGTTATCTTGATTAACTGCTTCTCGCCTCACTCTCTGCCTTATTTCAGTCACTAGGGTTGGACGGTAAAAGGTATGACTGTAAACATTGGCAATGGTAGAAATGAACGTACGGGTAGATTTGGCAATTCCAAAATGCTGTCACTCTGTACTATACTATCCCTCTGAGCCACCATAGTTACGCCACAACCAAATGAGTAACCCTCTTCTACCACATAAAGATAAAGCAAGTCAAGCACTGTGCTATGAAAGACAGAAGATGGCGTGGCGTATTCGACACATCAAAAAGGAAACTAAAGTAGCTCATGACATCGGGCTCAGCCAAGAGTTTGCAAGAGAGTAAAACAATCAACACATAACATATAAACACATCCTGATTCACAATATTGAAAAGACGGGGTACTGAGAATTGGTCCGCACACTCTATCCAATACATACCACTTTCCTGCAATTTAAAGTTACTTATACTGTCCGTGATAAAGGATTTTTTTTTACCATACCGCCCAACCCTACAGTCAGCCTGTACTGTTGACGTCTGAAGAGTAGCCGAACACAGACATGAAAAGCACCACACTTTACAAGTGCTTGTGGTTTAGTTCATGTGTTGTGTGCTGAATGGCTGTGGAGGTCTTGTAGATGACATTAACATAACAGAAAATCCCCTGTTTGAGTATGAAAACAGCCAGTGAACATGAACAGTCAGTCTGAAACCAACACCTGCTCTCTATGAGCTTAAATAACTTCTACATTCAAAATGACTTCTACTTTGCACACACACACAGAGACAGACACACACACTCTGTCTCTCACACACACACACTCTCTCACACTCACACTCACACTCTCACTCACACTCTCACACACACACACACAGAGAGATCTCTCTCTCTCTCTCTCTCTCTCTCTCTCTCTCTCTCTCTCTCTCTCTCTCTCTCTCTCTCTCTCTCTCTCTCTCTCTCACACACACACACTCTCTCTCTCTCTCTCTCTCTCTCTCTCTCTCTCTCTCTCTCTCTCCCCACACTACTAGCATATACCCAACAAGCTTTACACATTGACACTGTCCAACTGTCCCCTTCACTAATGCCTTGTTGGCACGGCTACAAACCTGCACCACAACATGTCACACAGTGCGAGGTCCCCGCTGAGATATTGGTACTTAGAACTATGCTGCAATATGTCACCATGAAATATGTATCATCAATGTTTTTGGTTCAGTGACAAACAATGCTAGCACTTAGCCTGGAGCTCACTCACTCAGCCTATTTTATACACCCAAGCTTCCTCTCTCTAAAGGGCCATATAAGATTCGACTTAAATTTAATGTTTAGTGTTAGGTTGAAGGTTTGGCGGTTCAACTTCAACCAAATCCCCAAAATGGATGTCACAAGAGGGTGAGACTGAGTTAGACACATTAGCCAATGCTAGCGGTGTTGTGAGGCTGTAATTATGGTCATAACTCATTCTTTGACTCGATGATGGGACAAAATGAGAAGACAGAGGCTCACAAACATTTACATAGACCGTAGAAGTGAATTATAATGATGCTTCCTTTTTCTGCATCCCACTTCCCTTGACTGACTGATTGACTCTCTGGGCATTTCAGTAGGGAAAAGGTCTTTTGTTTTTTTCTGCATGTTCAAGCTTTATTAGATAGTACAGAGTTGAAAGGGGAGACAGAGAGAGAGAGAGAGGGGGGGATGACCTGCAGTAAAGGTCCACGGGTCGGATTTGAACCCACGACCACTGCAACGAAGGCCGGAGCCAATATGGTACGCGCTCTATCCACTACGCCACTGGAGTGCCCCAAGGTCTTACTTTTTAACAGTATTAGTCAGGCTTAGCTTTAGCCCACCATCAACCCTTAACTTAGCTCGGTGAGTTACTGTGGAGACATTGGTGATCCCGTTTGTATAGTACAGGTGCAAGTTGCTTACCTTTTTAATTTATATGACTTTTACCATGGTTACTTAGATAGGGTCTCACAAAGTTTCGAATGATTCAGATATTAAAAAGGTGAAGTGAGCGATATATTTATGTTAATATACGTGTTAAAATTGCTCTATATTCATACAGTGATCACTTATATAGTGAGCGACAGAGGGATGTTTGTTTATGCGCCTACAATGGCAGAGCAGGTAAAAATCCTTCCCAATGTCTGTTTTGATGGTTTTTATCATGTTGTATCACACTTACGATCTGAGATGATGCTAGATAACTCGCTGCTTGCTATATGTTTGCCCTTTTTTTTTACACTGTAGCTTACTATGTACCTTCCATTGTTTCCTGAATAAAGTCATCATTATTGTTACTATTTCCTGTTGAAGTCAAGGCACCAAGGTAGATTTGTTTACCTCTATGATATCAAAAGACCGAGCAACTACTCTACACCTGTCATCCGCCTTCACAGAGAGAGAAAAACAATGCCAGACAGTGCAAGACAGTCCGTTCTTATAGCACAACAAGACAGCTGTGTGTGTGTGTGTGTGTGTGTGTGTGTGTGTGTGTGTGTGTGTGTGTGTGTGTGTGTGTGTGTGTGTGTGTGTGTGTGTGTGTGTGTGTGTGTGTGTGTGTGTGTGTGTGTGTGTGTGTGTGTGTGTGTGTGTGTGTGTGTGTGTTTGCTGCTGCTGCTGCAGTGTGTGTGAAGATGCAAATACTGTCTGTGGCTTCTGCTGCTTAAAGCGAGTTCTGAAATTAAACATCCATCACACTGCCAAAGGGGAATTCCAATCAAGCAGATATAGTGGGTTGACTTGCATTTCCTAACAGTGATGCACCGAAGCAAAAAAAAGCTTGTACTGTACAGCTCCGGGAAAAAAATGAAGAGACCAGTCTGGGTTTTTCTAAAAATCTTCATCTCTACATTACTTATTGAAATGAAAAATGCTCTTAATGACAAAAAAATGTATTGGAATTTGGTAGAAATGTTGTCAGTAGTTTTTAGTATAAAACCAAAATGTTCATTCTACTCAAACATATACCTATGAATAGTGAAACAAGAGACACTGATGATGATGGTTTCTATAGGCTTTTGACAGATATTTTAACCAATAAAGTATTAAGTCAAACATAGTGAATTCATTGCACTGGCTTGCTACTGGATGGACAAGCTGCATTGTTTACAAGATTTCATCAGGTTCTTATCTTATTTGATAACATGCAGTACATGCTGAGTAACTGTATAATGCATCAAAGATCAAATCATGGATGTTGTGGTTGTTGAAGGGTTTTTTTTTACTATAAAACTGAGGAAAATGTTCACGTGCCTCTCTTAAATATCGTATTTTTGATCAGGCCTCCATGAGTAGTAAAACGAGTGTATTTCTTTTTAAATAGAACGAAAAACTAAAAGTAAATTTGATCTGATGCTCCCAGGTAGTAAAAAAGTTTGTTTACAAGAGCAGGGTGTACCCACCACCCAACGGAGGTAAACAAACAGCTGCCTTACCACGAACAACATTTAGGGTTATGATCATATGTAGGACGACCTGTTCATGTTTTGACCATAAATGTTTACAGGCGTGAATGAACAGCCCTCTCTTTATCTAACCTGGAAAATCCTATATTGGGTTTCAAGTGTGCTGTTCGGCAATAAAATCCAAAATGGTTCTTAATCTGTCTGTTGGCTCAATATGAATAGTCAGTGTTAAATCAATTTACTAAGTTACACACAGAATGCAGTTAAAGTGTCACAAGCTGAGCCTAGATTTTACATCTGCATGGCTTGATAATATTATGAGGTTTAGGTTATCATGCTTATCAGCATAGTTCTATAAGCAATGTCTGCAGCACAGGAATGCCAAGATGGGGAGTTGGATCAAGCTTTCAAATTGTGATACAAGCGTGAAAAAATTGGCATGAGCAGTCTCCATGGGTCACCCAAAATAAAATAAAAAAATTAAATAAAAAAAAATGTTTTATGAAAAAAACCAATAGATTTCTACGAGAAATTTGAAATGGGTTGACATGGGTTCACATGATTGTACACATTTCTCAAGTAAACATCCTCACTAGTACGAAATACATATAGTTTTAGGGTGTAGAAACACCCATTTGACCAGTGAAAATGAAATATATTCAACTCAATAACGTATTGACACACCCCTAAACACATCACATAAGCTCCAAAAAATAACATGAGTTAGCATCAGGTGACAACAGTAACCTCCGAGTGGGAGCCAGAGGGTCAGATGAAATTATGTCAGTAGGACAAATTTTTAAAAATACCGAATTTATGTCAGAAATATCCAAATCTAGTCAAATAAAACCATGCACAGCCTTGGCAAATTATGCCAAGTCAGAAGCCACCTATATAGATATATTTTGTTTTTGTTAAGAATGGATATTAGCCTACATACTAAAGTTTAGAATATAGCCTGGATTTACATAACGCTAAAAATGTTAAACTTCATACATTCAGCCCTGCTTGACCGTCGTGAATTTCTCTTTTCAACGTTTGCAAAAAAAAAAAGTTGTCCTCCGTTCGTTCATATGTCAAACAAACGTCTCCTGCCAGTCTCAATTCAACAATGTCAATCACCAAGCCATGCACACAGATAGTCAGCAACTCGATATCTTTCATAGCCTAGCGTTAGCTCACTCTTTCGTGGCAATTTCTGAATTTAATTTTACGTTACGGGCTGTTTAAGAAGTGTAGGTATCATTAATTACCTGTGTAGACTTTTCCAAATGCGTTTATATTACATGTTCCATCTCCAATGTTGTTAAGGCAGCCGCGGTCAGTCACTTGTGGTGTGTGCAGCTTGAGCGGTTTGATGATAGTAGTAAAAATTTCACCCGACACTTTCCAGTGTGCGCGCAAACTCCCGCCCAGCTCGACGCTGATTGGCTACCAAGCCCGTCAGTCAGAGAAGAACATGGAGTAGGCATAGCAACCGCGAGAAGGTGGGACTTAGAGCGAATACCAGCAGTCTATTGGGTATTACTTTTTAGGGAAACGCCCACCAAAATGAGATAAGGACGTTTTTTTTTGTTTTCATTATCGAGAAATGTCAAAAATAAAGACGAATATTCCAAAATGCTATTGGAGTTAGTGGGGCATTTATGTAATTTTCAGCATACACACAATTGACGTGCATGTAATTTGGGACATCCTAAATCTTTTTTTTTTGGCAAACTAAATAGTAGGGAAGTATGGGGATTGGAACTCAGGGAATATGATATTTACCACCAACTGACCTTTTTGCGTACAGTCCATACTACTGTAATTTAAAACCACTCACACATTCTCCTTTGTTCAATAGTCTTGTGTCTTTGGGGCGGACGTGTCCTTCAGTCCCAGAAAATCTGAGTTCTGCTGCAACTCTCAGCCCTTTTAAATCAAATCTGAATTATTTTTTGTTCCCCTTTTAACCTGTAAATGTTTATTTTTATTCATTCATTCGCTTTTAAATGTTTTATTATATTTTACATTCGCTTTTATAATGTTTATTCTTAATCTTGATGTATTGTATGCCCCTGTAAAGCACAGTGAATGGCCTTGTGTCTGAATTGTGCTATAGAAATAAGCTTGCCTTGCCTTAGTCGCTCTAATGGCTGTCAAAGTCCCTTGGTATGATAACTTAGAAATATATGGCTCCCTATACTATACCAGTGGCCCATAACAGTTTAATACAACACAGCGGCAGTATGGATTTTTCTTTATAATTTCACTGGCACAATGAATAATCTTAGTTATATACAGCTAAGGATTTATACAGGTCGATTTATGACTCACTTTTTTTCAGGCCAATAAATATGCATCCTCTCCTTGCTGGGTGTGAAAAAATTACCAATTTGAATCATACTATTCTATACTATGTTTGTATATGCTTGGTCCAACATTTAGCGTAGAAAATTATACATGGTTTAATGGGAAATCAATAAAATTGCTAAACAAGGAATAACCATGTTTCTACAAGAAGAATTATGTAAAGACACATCCCAGGTTACATTTATTAGGATTTTTCGGACGTACATTATGCATGACTTAAGTTGAGTTATCTTAGTCAATTAACACAAGGTACATTGAAAACGGTCTTTTCTCATCTCCCCTCTCAAGTTACCACACTTCGGAAGGGGTCGGAGCACAGGGTCAGCCATGGTACAGCGCCCCTGGAGCAGTTTGGGGATAAGTGCATTGCTCAAGGACACAATGGTAGAGATTGTGGGCACCGTAGATGTTATAGTAGCCACCTCAAGTTTATCACCCTCCTGTCCGGTGCTGGGGATCGAACCAGAGACCTCATGGTTACTGGGAGGAACCAGAGACCTCGTGGTTACTGGGAGGAGAAACCAAAGACCTCATGGTTACTGGGAGGAACCAGAGACCTCATGGTTACTGGGAGGAGAAACCAAAGACCTCATGGGGGAGGAACCAGAGACCTCATGGTTACTGGGAGGAAGCAGAGACCTCATGGTTACTGCGAGGAGGAACCAGAGGCCTCATGGTTACTGGGAGGAACTAGAGACCTCATGGTTACTGGGAGGAGGAACCAGAGACCTCTTGGTTACTGGGAGGAGGAACCAGAGACCTCATGGTTACTGGGAAGAACCAGAGAACTCATGGTTACTGGGAGGAGGAACCAGAGACCTCATGGTTACTGGGAGGAGGAACCAGAGACCTCATGGTTACTGGGAGGAACCAGAGACCTCATGGTTACTGGGAGGAGGAACCAGAGACCTCATGGTTAGGAACCAGAGACCTCATGGTTACTGGGAGGAGGAACCAGAGACCTCATGGTTACTAGTTGGCCCCTCTTTCCTCGGGGCCATCCTACCACCCTTAGACAAAATACATCTTGAATCATAATGAGACAGTGTGTCCATCACACTAGCTCAGAATGTATTTCAGTGGATTGAGTGACAGGATATTGCAGCTCCATTAGAATCAGTTAACATGCAGACAGCAGTGGATATGGCAGGATTCACAGTATGTTGATTGACAGTTAGGAGGTGAAACGGTCCTCTCCATCAACTGTTCAACAAGGCCTGTAACTTACATATGGATCAGGTTTTTTTTTTTGCTCTGAATTGTCTGTTAAAGTTAAAGCTCTGTAGTTGGAAAGTGGGTGCAGCAAAAATACACTCTGGTACTCGGATTCGAAACAGTAAAAAATGAAAAAATAAAAATAAAGATAAAAAAAATAAATGCGTAAAAATAAATAAATAAATAAATAAATAAGTAAGTAAGTAAATAAATAAATAAATAAATAAATAAATGAAATAAAATATCTATAGCAGTAACAGTTGTCTCTGTCTGTATTGGGTCGTTCCACAGTAGACTCAGGTCACAGAACAATGCTGCACATTCACAGTAATAGGTAAATAGATTTTTAAAGCAAATCTCATTGCTGTGCTTCTCACACAGGGTCCTAATATAATGACTGTCTAGTAGAATCTAAAAGATTGATTACAGGTCCAAAGCGAAGGAAATTGTTTTGAACTGTGGCATTTTATTTGAAAGGTCCCTATTATGCAGAATACACTTTGCTTGGTTTGGTCGTTTCATCATTAATATGGGTCCCTGGTGTGTCTACAGACTCCCAAACAGCTTCTAGTGAAACCCAAATAAAAATTCTGAAAATCAGCATGGTATGTGACCTTTAACAACGAGTAATACATCATATATACGTTAACTACATTTATACTGTGTGTACCGTATTATATATTATACGGACCTGCATGGTGTCTGCAATAAAGCTTTATTATTATTATTATTATTATTATTATTATTATTATTATTATTATTATTATTATTATTATTATTATTATTATTATAACACTGGATACACATTTATTTATCAAGGTATCAAATATGCATCTATAAAGACAAATATATAAATAAAGTATTTAAAAAAGAAAAGTATCAAAAAAAGGCAAACCTTTCAAACTGGCTTTTTAGGTTTTGTGTCTATGTACATTTTAATATCTGCTAGCTACGGAAATTTTGTTCCATAACATTCTCACAACCAGGTAGGGGATTTAGAACAAGTAGTCCTAAGTAAGTAAGTACGACTTTATCAATTTTTTTTTAAACATACAGTTACAAAGGGCTTCACACACTAATAATATAAGTGTAGAAGACAACAGTAAAATTGTTATAAAACCACGACACACATAAAGTGGCTGAATATCTGTGCGAAAACCCCGCAGATTTAAGCCTTAAAATGCATCAACATGTGGTAGTCTGGTGCCTTGGTTGACACTGCCACACAAGCACAGCAGCTGTCACAACTTCCTCTTTCAGGTGCTCCTTCACATCAAAGACTTGAGTGGTGGGTGGCCCCCTTAGATAGTGTATAAAAGGTGTCCCCCTGCTGGAGATTTTTTATAAACCTATATATATATATATACTATATATACCTATATTCATATACCCTAAATAGCCTAATATGAATATATATATGATATAATAATTAACTGGATCACTGAGGAAAATGGATGGATAAACAACAGGCCAAGGCGCACCTAAGCCCCCCCCCCCGGGAGTTTTTTTTTTTTTTTACCCCCCGAACCCCCCCCCCCCCCCCCCCCACAACCCACCACCCCAAAACCCACCCCCCCCCCCCCCCCCCCCCCAAAACCCAAACCCAGATAACCCCCCCCCCCCCGCTCTACCACCCCAAACCCAGGGCAACCCAGAAAAAAAACCCCCCCACCCCCCCCCCCCCCCCCCCACCACCCCCTCCTCCTCCCCCCCCCCCCCCACACAAGATGGGGGGGGGGCCCCCCCAAAGGAAAAAGGCCCCCCCCCGAGATATATATATATATATATATATATATGCAGCTACAAATTAAAGACCTGTCAGGAGTTTTCTTAAATCTTCATCTCTACATTACTTTTTGAAAATGCTCCTAGTGACAAAAAATTAATTGGAATTTGGTAAAATGTTGTTTGAATACCAGTTTACAGAGCCTAGGCTGTGTATTTACACCAGATTTTTTTTTCAGTACATAACAATAACACGTACATCAGATAAAAGCACATTACAATATTGTCTTATGTTAATCAAGGTGTTGATGCTTATAATTCCATACTAAAATCAAGTCAGCGCTTAATCACGGCTATAACCACTGTTGTCTGTTTGTCATTTACTTTTTTGTGTGTATGTTTGTGCTAAAGGGTTATTGCAAACTAAATATATATATATATATATATATATATATATATATATATATATATAAACAAATATATATATATATATATATATATATATATGAATCATAAGAATAAACAATAAAGACAGCGTGCGGTAGAACAGACTGTCAAAGTCAGGGAAGTCACTCACGCAGCACTAGGTTCACATTTCCTGTGTGAGCGACTGAGATACTTTATAAAAATTAGATCACTTGCACATTCAGTTGCAAGAGAGCAACACATTTTACCACGTAAGGCAAGACAAGGCAAGTTTATTTCTGTAGCACAATTCAGACACAAGGCCATTCAAAGTGCTTTACAGGGTTTAATACAGTACAGCAATTAAAATACATCTAGTATACGTAGAATAGACAAGGCAGGATATCTGTAATGTAATGACCTTTGTAAAGCACAAAACAACAGACAAAACAAGACTTGGATCTAGAGTAAAGTGTATGTGTTATATGCGAAGTGTAGAAAGACATGCATAGGCTATAGGCATTTTGGGGGAATGCGAGGTATGTCCCACCTCAATTTTTAGAAGAGGTGAATAAGTCAACAAACCCCCTTCTCTAGAAATGCAGTATTTGAAACTTAATGTACCTGGGGAGGACCACTAAACCCTCCCCAACCCCCATCCCCAATGCAACCAATGTACACATCAAATGTAACATAAAAGCTGGTTGGCTATACACAAAACATATATTTCTGTAAACATTCTGATGAACTAGTGAAATGTAGAATAATCTTTTAAAGGTGCAGTGTGTAATATGACATCGTCA
This sequence comes from Hyperoplus lanceolatus, assembly GCA_026929865.2. Lineage (NCBI taxonomy): Eukaryota > Metazoa > Chordata > Actinopteri > Uranoscopiformes > Ammodytidae > Hyperoplus > Hyperoplus lanceolatus. Next base: position 31,433,999 of record CM049403.1, on the reverse strand, counting down.
AGTAAGTTCTAGAAAGTTCTAGAATTACCCCTCCCCGGGGACCCCCAACCCTTTAAGCCCAGTTCTAGACCAAAGATTCTTGCAACTCTTGCAACTGCAACTCCCTGGGTAGACCACCGAACCCTTCTAGAACTGGACCTGCGTTTAACATGTTAAATCTTCTGCTACAGTGGCGGCTTCAACGGATGCAACGAACAGTTCAAAATGGCTTTAAACAATGCTAACAGAAGCTACAGTGGCCTTCAAGGACAAGAACAATTCAAAATTTTAAACAATGCACCTGATGACATTCCAACTATGACACTTTCAAGATGGCTGCACTAGGCCTTGGTCCAAGATATGCAGAAATATGGACATATATGAGACCCTTTCTAAGGGAAAAAATAATAATAATAAAAAAAAATGTTCAGCTATTATGCACTAAATTAAATGTACTTATGGATATTATAATTACTTTCTACAAAATCTGCTAGGAAATAAAACCCAAAATTCTACACACTGCAGCTTTAAATCCTCCGTAAAATATCTCAAATAAAGTGGAAAGAGCTGTAGAATTGAATGATATATCACCAGTCCGTGCCACCTGTTGCTGTGTCTATTCTTAGCCTGTGAGTGTTGCTTCAGACAAACAGTCCAGACGCTCTGGTTTGTCTCCCTCTAAAGGCCCTTCACTGATCCACTGATCATGTTTCACTCACATCAATACACTGCAAACATAGACAGTGGGACACACAATATGCCATACATTACTGATATTATTTTTTCATTGTTTCTTTTGGAATTTTATTTATTTATTTAATTAATTGTTATTATTTTTTTAAACATCTTTCATTACAATCTATTATCAATGTTAATGGATATAATTTTTATTTATTTATATTTATTATTATTATTATTATTATTATTATTATTATTATTATTATTATTATTATTATTATTATTATTATTATTACTTCTTTTTTCTTTTTTTTTTTTTTTTATTATTATTATTATTATTATTATTATTATTATTATTATTATTATTATTATTATTATTATTATTATCTTGTTTATTTTCTCTTGCTTGTCCGAAATGTTATTACATAGTTGAGTCATGTGTCCCCCACGCAATGGTGTCTGTCATGTCTCTTCCTGTTTTATCATGTACCGCTTCACTCAATAAATACATGAAGAAAAGATACAGTGTGACAGGCATTTTAATGATGTCCTGTGAAATGCCTAAAATAATAGGATACTATGCGCTTAACCCACAAATAACTCAACTAGGTCTTTCACAAGCACAAATAATGAAAAGTAAGATAAGATTAGATAAGGGCAGAATTCCAAGTTTTGCATATTTAATCAAATAGTTTAAATAGTCTAGAAAACTGACGCCATAGTCTATGACCAGACATCCTTCCTCTCAGCCTTAACCGACGGATGGCGTGTAGCAATAGATAAATGGCAATTTAATTAAATGAGCCAAACTTGGACAGCTGGCCTTATCTTATCTTATCTTATCTTCGTTTTTATTATTCCTACAGTATTCCTACAATAAATCTTTCTTAACTCCCCCACAACTGAACTTTTTTTTTCAGAAGGACTTCATTTTATAGCTTACCGATCTACTTGCTTTTCTTCCCTTTAAAAAAAAGAAATAAAGCTAACAAGCTATTTTAACCATGTATTTTTTTTTCTTTTCAATGAATTTAAATGATGGCTTCAATTGTACCATGGCATTTGATCTTATTATTTCATCCTTAAATACAAATTGTATTAATATTATTGATTAATGCATATTGTTCGTCCTCTATGTTGCCTTTTGTAGTTGACCTAGTAATAAACTATTGCTCAGTCAATAATGGTCAGCAGATGGCGCCACATACTAAAAGACAGCTGTGTGTGTGTGTGTGTGTGTGTGTGTGTGTGTGTGAGAGAGAGAGAGAGAGAGAGAGAGAGAGAGAGAGAGAGAGAGAGAGAGAGAGAGAGAGAGAGTGTGTGTGTGCCTGTGTGCCTTGGTGCCTGTGTGACTGTGTGCATGTATACAGTACCACTGTGTGTAATGTGTAATGTGTCACTAAGAGAAAGAGGACGTAAAACATATCAATATTGTTTTGGAATAACTTTTGTTGAGCAGTCCTGGGAAGTCCAGAGTTAAATCACATGAATAAGGGTGTATATTCTATTATTAAACACATAATGTGGCGCGTTTCTTAAAGGTGCAGTGTGTAGATTTTATTGGCATTTTTCAAACAGACTTAGAAATGGAATATAATTCACAAGTAGCCTATGTTTTAATGAATGTACAGTATAACAGCTTGAAAATAAAAGTTTTTTTTTCATTTATTTCCTTAAAATGAGCCTTTTTTTTTTTTTTAGATCAAGGCCGCAATCTTGCACTGCCATGATTCTACAGTAGCACAGAATGGACAAACCTAATGGCCCTGCACATTTTTTAAAGTGGGCGTCCTGGGGAAATGCACCTATTGGAAGATGATGAAGAAGTACTATAGAATGAATAACAAAGTGCATGCTATTTCAAAAAAACTTGTTATACAACCACATTCTGATATTGAAGAATTTCAAAAATAACTAAAACATACACTTTTACGCTCAAATCAAAACACTCACACACACACACACACACACACACACACACACACACACACACACACACACACACACACACACACACACACACACACACACAAACAATCCTTTTTTTTTTACTATAAAGTGGGCCATTAATTGAAGATAATGTGATAATGCCATTTCGGATCAGACCATACTAATGGAAATTCCCAATAGGAAAAACCGTCACCCCTCTCTACTGTAAATGTGTGTGGGCTTAAATATCTTCCCGGGTTTCAGTTTCAGTCGGTAACTAACGGCGCCCCCCAACTCCCCGCCCCCTCCCCCCCTCCCCCCCGGTGACATACGCCTGCTAGGTATTTAAAACCCTGTCTGGACCAGTTTTGACAAATACCTCTGTGCTTTAAGGTGATAGTTCCAGCAAGACAAAAGAGTCAGGAGAAGTGTGCAGGCGGGTGGATGTCAGGAGAAGTGTGCAGGCGGGCGGATGTTTGCTCCGGGCATCAAAAACTATTTAGTTACAATATTACGACTGTCACGCCCTGGTTACCATGATGCACAGTAACCTATAGCAACAGTGCTGCTAAGGTGAGACACATTACAGGTGAATAGGGGGAATATTTTTAAAGGGACACTGTGTAACATTTTAAGTAGTTTATTAGCTGAAATCAATATCCTCATTCTTAAATATGTCCTCATTGGTGTAAAATCACCTCTCTATAGAAATCGTCATGAAACTTTGCCAGTTGATTGCACTCATTAGAACTCTTGTTTTTTGAATTACATTTTTTCAGAAATGGTTGCAAATTTGGCAACTAATGATGCAAACATTTGCACCTCTTTTTATAAAACAAAATTAAAATGTCTACTTCAATTTTACAACATATTATTTAATAAATTACTTCACATCTCATTTCATAAATCATAAATTGTAAGTGGTTTAGAAGTTGAGAAACACACACACACACACCACACACACACACACACACACACACACACACACACGGTATTCCATTGTGTTTGAGGTAGTCCATATGTGACTCGCACTGACAAGTTTGCAGCGATCACCTCGGCCTATTATGACAGAAATTTAGACACACTTCTGATGCGTAATGATTTAGACATTCATATTTGAACCGATCCCTTCCTCCACTCCTGTATTACTCAATGTGTGTCTACCTCTACCTGTCCAAAGGTGAGGTAAGGTCACACTATTACAGTAATACTGGTGGGTAGATTTGCAAGATTATCACATTGTGTGGCATCCAATCCACATAACTTTGTTCATTTAAAGTTGCTATGAGGGAACATTCATTTTCTGTTGATTATAGCGCCACCTGTGGATAAAAGCGGTAGTGTGTTCTGTTAAGTTCCTGGGGAAAATCGGACACGTGCAAAGGCATTAAAAAGACCTCTACAGCTCCGGAAAAAAAAATTAAGAGACCAGTCTGGAATTTTCTTAAATCTTCATCTCTACATTACTTATTGAAAATACTCTTATTGACAATTTTTTTTTTATTGGAATTTGGTAGAAATGTTGTCAGTAGTTTGTAGAATTAAATCAAAATGTTCATTCTACTCAAACATGTGCCTATAGATAGTAAGACGGGGACACTTAACATTTTAAAGTGGCCTCAATTTTTTTTTCCAGAGCTGTATATTATGTAATTATTTTCGTGTGGTTTCTTTAGCTGTTAACGGTCATCAGTTATCATCAGAGGAATATTAGACTGTTACATAAACATTTAAAAGTTCCTCGTAGGAGGTTTAGACGGTAAAAACGTACTCTGTTACTTAATTCCCGCCATAATAACGGCTTTGTTTTTCTTTAAGCTCATCCTCATACCTTTATCTCACTTCACTTTGTACCTCTATGTCTCTATGAGAAGACATAGAGGTATACTGTGCTGATGTAGTGATTGCGTTTTACCTACTGTTTGTTTTTGAAAGCTGCGTACAAGTTTGATCTCATCGGGTAATCCAAGAACAATACTTGAGCCATAATTCAACATAATGAGTCATGCGTAACGTACATACAGCCAAACAAAGTCTCTTATAAAAGATGGTAATTTATAGTGGTAGCCGATGAGCACACTTTGTAGTTATGTTATCTCTCCCCCTAACATCCGACCGTCCATATATGGGCACAGGGGACACGTGGATGCTTCCATGGCAACCACCCTAATGGATAACATTATGAAACTTTGCAAGTTGATAACTGACATTAGAACTATATATTTTTTGCTTTACAATTTTTTCTTTCTTTCAAAGGTTTTTTTTATTAAATCGCAAAGTAGCAAAGCAACTGCAGTACAATGGATTATACATTTTTTCCCCTTTTTTCCCCCCCGAACATACCCCACCCATATCCCACCCTCACCAATCACAAACAATCCTGCATTAAGAAATTAGTACAAAAAATAATACATAATGTTAAAAATAGCAGAAACGAAACAGAAACACACACTTCAAGAAACAAAAACAGACAACTTTTACAATGTTTTTAAATAAATCTTTGAATAAATATGCAAATTAAACAATACCTATCGACAGGCCCGGTTCTAGACAGTTAGATTTGGGTGGGCCTGTAGAAATTTTGGGTGGGCACACTGGGCAGAGAGGCCAAAGATGCGAGCGCTTGCAGAGCGCGCGAGCCGAAATTTTTAGCCCTTGTAAGATCTCTGCGTCTGCTTTTTGGCACATTTACTGTGAATTGTGTAGAACACAATATGCAAATACACTTTGAGTGTTGCTGTGTGGGAGATTTGACTCTTGCATGTTTTTTTTCCCAAATGTTTATGAATAACATATAATATACATTATATACAACATAATGTATCTTTTTTCTAATTGTAGGCAGCCTGAGCTGATCAAAGAGAAAGCTTTGGGACTGGGCAACCTGGATGGTGGTAGTCCAGAGCTATGTAGTATACACACTACTTTCCACTATTGCCTCTGATGTCCAGCTGGGTGAAAATAGTAGCCAGCCGAGGTCACGACCCTGCTAGGGGGATCCGGGGGTATGCCCCCCCCGGGAGATTTTTTTTTACCTTTTTAAAGTGAAATGCATGAATCTGGTGCACTTTGAGAGGAAAAGTAAGAGGCTAAATCTGAGGAATTTTGTATGAACAAATAATTTGAAGACACTGGGTCGGATGAATTAGAAGCTATTGAAGAAAGACACATGGATTTTCCATAGAAATATAAATAAGAAATAAAATATTATGCAGGGTCCTCTGGGATGGACTTGGTGCTCTTTTTCTTTTACGGGACATATTTTTCTGTAATATAATGAATTAATTTAAATGCAGTGAGAGGAACGAAGCAGAAGAACTCTGTTGTCCAGTTATCTTTTTTTCCACGGACGAGGCTGAAATAGGCTATAGACTATAGGCCTACTCAGTGCATGGGCAACTGAGGGCAGCCCCATTTTCAAATATTTTTAAATAAACTCAATACACACTGTGCATGCCATGGACTTGAACGTGACGTGATCAGTTAACCTCGGATTACCTCCCAGATGAACTGATTCAATTATTAAGATATTAACTATCTACCAAAACATTGTATTCCTTTTATTGTATGATAATTTACATTCACATGATAATAATAAAAATTTGGGGGGCTCCCCTGGCAGTCGAGACCCTAAGCAACCGCTCATTTCGCTTATGCCTCGGGCCGGCGCTGCTGACCAGTGACCACTGTAAACGGGTGGGTAACTTGGAGGCAGGCTGTCCTGCCCACCCGATAATACAATTAGAAGCAATGCATGGTAATGGTATATTCTTTAGTATTAATTAATTGTCTGAATTTTATTTGACATTTTCTTGTACAGCGAATGAACAGGTCCGTCCGATAGTGGGTCTGGACTTCCACCTAAAAAAAATAAATAAATAAATAAATTATTTTTTTTGATTGGGTGGGCACAGCCACCTTGGCCCCTGGCTACCGCCGGCCCTGCCTATCGATTTATCAGATGTGGAAAAAGTACACATTTTTAAAAAAAAGTACCACTACTTGGATGCAATTTTACACAAGTAAAAGTAAAGTACTGGTGTAAAAATCTACTTAAATAAAAGTAATTCACTGCTTTCAACCTCTGCTATGCATTTACACCGGTTTACTTAACTTAAATTCTAGATGTAGGATAAAGCCAGGGATAAAAATCTTCATTTCATTTTTTAAACATCATTTTAGTGTGCAGAGTTTTTATAGCACAAATTCTTATTTTTATTTTAAAAATGGAAAATGATGTAGGCATAGTGATTGCTTCATATATTCATTCAACAGATAAGACAAGTGGCTGTTTGTTTTTGAAATGTCCAACAACCATATTTATGTTGGGCCAGCCTTCAACATAATGAATTCTGGAAACCTTGTCTAAACTAGTAAATCAATATCATATCAAAGTTGGGTGTCTCAGCTTAAAAAAAACTACTGTCTGACAGTGGCACTGAATTTAAAATCAATCTTAAATTACTTTATCTTTTAATTTGGATTGATAAATATGCCCATAACTCTTTTCAGATGCTTAAACTATCATGCAGCTAACTCCTCATAATACATCATTAGAAGGATTTGGGGGGATTTGGGTCTACAGAGGCTTTAAACAGATCTTAAATTATGTAGGCAGCCAGTGAGGACACTTTGTAGTTATGTCATCTGCCCCCTAACATCCGCCCGTCCATATATGGGCGGACAGGGGCACATCCTAACCGGGTCTCCTCCTGTCGCGCTATCATGACATCACCTTTTTGTTATGTGGGTGAACTAGAGCGTAGGGCCTTTCCAAGAGTCCCATAACAAAAACTCACAAAAAGTTTTTCCAATTAGCGTAGCAGTGTAAACAGAAATAGAGGGTAGTGTGTGTGTGTGTGTGTGTGTGTGTGTGTGTGTGTGTGTGTGTGTGTGTGTGTGTGTGTGTGTGTGTGTGTGTGCGTGCGTGGGAGTGGGATCAGGTGGTTTGGTCATTGCCCGGGTAAACAATATTGACGTAAACAAAGGTAGAGTGATGATGCTCTGATGCAAGTTCACTGAGGGGAGGGATCTGTGTAACTAGAGAACCTCCCCCCCCCCCCCCTTAGCCTAGCAAAAAGCTGCCCTGCTGCATTCCAATACTTATACTTTCTTTTAAGATTATCTTTTAGCTTTTTCAAGCTTTATTAGATAGTGCAGAGTTGAAATGGGGAGACAGAGAGAGAGAGAGAAAGAGAGAGAGAGAGAGAGAGAGAGGGGGGATGACATGCAGTAAAGGTCCATGGGTCGGATTTAAACCTGTGACAACTGCAAAAATAAATATACATACATTAATATGTCATTTAAAAACAGCTCGTGTGGCATGCAAGATTGACAATTTTTTTGTTTATTTGTTTGGAAGATATAATCCTTATGGTGGAAGCATGAAATAAAATGAAAAGAAGGACACAAAAAATAAAAAAATATTCCAATGCTTTTTGGTTTTGACCAGTATAATGCAAAAGCCGCCTCCTCACTAGCTGATGGTTCATTGTTTACTGTGAGCCTACACATGACTCATTGTATATGAAAGTGAATCTTTTCTCAATCCGTACGTGGGTATAGGTCATATAGTGGCCTCAGTTGCACTCACTGAACCCTGGTCTGAGTTGGGAATTTGAGTACTGTACATGGGCCCAGAGGAAAGAGTGGTCCTCCCAGTAACCATGATGTCTCTGGTTCCTCTTCCCAGTAACCATGAGGTCTCTGGTTCTTCCTCACAGTAACCATGATGTCTCTGGTTCCTCCTCCCAGTAACCATGAGGTCTCTGGTTCTTCCTCCAGTAACCATGAGGTCTCTGGTTCCTCCTTCCAGTAACCATGAGGTCTCTGGTTCCTCCTTCCAGTAACCATGAGGTCTCTGGTTCCTCCTCCCAGTAACCATGAGGTCTCTGGTTCCTCCTCCCAGTAACCATGAGGTCTCTAGTTCCTCCTCCCAGTAACCATGAAGTCTCTGGTTCATCCTTCCAGTAACCATGAGGTCTCTGGTTCCTCCTCCCAGTAACCATGAGGTCTCTGGTTCCTCCCAATAACCAGGAGGTCTTTGGTTCCTCCTCCCAGTGACCATGAGGTCTCTGGTTCCTCCTCCCAGTAACCATGAGGTGCTGGTTCCTCCTCCCAGTAACCATGAGGTCTCTGGTTCCTCCCAGTATCCATGAGGTCTCTGGCTCCTCCTCCCAAATAACCATGAGGTCTCTGGTTTGATCCCAGTAACCATGAGGTCTCTGGTTCGATCCCCGGCACCGGACAGGAGGTTGTTAGTAGTAAAGCTAGTGGTGGATGCTATATAAACAATATAATAAAGTAGAATGAGATAAAGATAAACAATGTTATTTGCAGTATATACATTCTGAATGCTAAATAGTGCAAGGGGACAGTACAGACTGACAACAAGAGTTCCACAGAATATCTAGATATAGGGCCCTTAGGTAGCTTGGTACCTTTTATATACCATCTATGCTTGGTACCCATGGGAACTGTCTGCCTATACATGTACCTTTACCTAATGATAAATGGTGGTAGGATGTCCCAGAGGTAGAGGGCCGATAATTAACCATAAGGTTGCTGGTTCGATCACCGGTACCAGACAGGAGGGGGTTATTTGTAACTATAGGGCGGCTGGTATTACGTCAAAGGTGCCCACCATTTCTACCATTGTGTCCTTGAGCAAGACACTTAACCCCAAACTGCTCCAGGGGCGCGGCCCCGCTGCGGACCTTCCTCTAAATCCCTGTGCGATGATCCCCTATATGTAAAACTGCATGTGTGTGTAAGAAATGTAGGAGAGGTGAGCTAAATGTAATTTTCGATTGCAATGTGTGTGACTCAACTTGCATGTGTGTGTGTAATTGACAAAATAAAAACTTAACTTAAAAGTCCGCCTCTGCATGCTATGTCTGCAGAGTCAAACTGGGATGTTTTGACTTTAGTTGGTTGCCAGTCAAAGAGATATACAGAACTGTAGCCTAGGTCAGCAGCAAGCCATGTCTGGCTGACGTGTTTGGGCACCTCATGAAGACACACAAAACCTCTCACGCCTCAGAAATCATCTTGTGGGAGGTATCCAAAACGTTTTTTTTGATCAATCTTAGACACGCTACTGTATGAAAAAAGTGATGTGTTACTATGCTAGGGGCTATGCAAGACGTGCCAGATGAAAAAAAACACCCAGACACATACTGTATACACCCCCAGAGAGAATATGTGTGTTAGCGTGTTCAACCCCACTAGCCTATTCATTTAGGGTAATTACATCAAGGGCCCGTTTGCAGGCAATATGTAAGAGATGATTAGTACGATACCACATGAAAGAAGACATGTTGGAATGTGCTTGGAGGTGTTTTTTTGTTGCAAAGGCAAAGTCAGAGCTAAAGTACGTACTGTGCATAACCCCACATTATTCAATTTAAAGGGGAAGAAAGTGATATTTTTGTTAGTTAATATATGTGTTTAATCTCTCTATATTCATACAGCAATCACTTAAACAGTATGCACAGTTCATAACACAGGTCTCCCAGTCATTCAGCTTTGCGGAAATTGCCAGATAAAATGTTGAGTATACCTCTTGTTTTTATCCGATCAGGAGACAGAGCGCTATAAAGAGGCGGGTCTCTGTGCCCGTGAACGATGACTCGCTGCTCTCCGTCGCAGCACTATCTGATAAAGACGGCTGTGTGTTCATGTGGTGGTGACGTAGGGACGAGGGAGGGGACGTTAGCTAAAAGGACCAAAATCACTTATTGCTCCTTTAACACTAACAGTGCATGGGATTGGGGTCACAGTCGCAGTAACCTTTTTGATTCTTGGGACTTGAACAGATGTAAAATCACTAGAGTAGCACTACTAAGAAAGCCAGTGCATTAACCAGGTAAGGGGATTGGCCTGATTAGCTTAGCATAGATTTACACGCTATGCATCAAGTAAAAGTCATTGACGAAGCATTACTGTTTGATAGCGTGGCTAAGTTAAAGGTACAGTGTGTAATATTTGTGTATTTTGGCATCATCTAGTTGTCAAAGTTCTAGATTGTGTAACGCTCCCTTGCTAACCCATCCCTTTGGGAGAATTTACAGAAGCCACGGTGGCCTTCAAGGACAAGAAGCTATAGTTACTAAAGATGGCATCATCCACCACTGCCTCAAGTCTTTCCACAATATCAAGTGATGAGGTGAAGTTGCATTTTAGTTATTTATTCGATAGTACTTCTTCTTCTTGGTCTTCCAACAGGTGCATTTCCCCGGGACGGCCACTATATATAAAAACACATAAGGTCGATAAGTTTGTCTGTTCTGTGCTACTGTAGAAACATGGCGGTGCAACATGGCGGCCTCAGCGTTCCGCTTCTATGTAGATATAAAAGGATATATTTTCAAGTGATTAAACACTAATTAAAACATACTTATGAAATATAATATTCAATTTCTACCAAGTCTGTTCTGAAAAATGCCGATTCCCTTTCCGCACTGTACCTTTAAGTAGGGCATAGGTGAGTCTGTATCACTGTAATAGTCGTTAATTAAGTTGAAGAGAACAGTAAGGCAGAAAGCCAAAGAATCATTCAGCTATCGTCTGGACTGCCTGGCAAGTAAAGACACAATGTTATGACTCATTACATGGGAGGACAAGGTTCAAATGTTCAAATGTCTATATTGATCATTTGGAAACGTATGCATATCTTGACTTCTATAAAAATGTATGAGAGCCAGTGGTCTGCATTTGCTGTAAACCTCATTGGATGTGCTTGTGTGGCATTGTGTTTGTCAGTTTCTACAGATGCAAGAAAAGCTAAAGGTGGAGTCAGTGATTCTGCAGAACGTAGTTAGCGACATGCTAATACAGAGCCTAGGCTTTGTATTAACACCAGATTTTACGGTCAGTACGGAAAGGTATAGCGGATCGTGAGGAGATATTCACTGATTTTGACAACAAGTGATTTTGACAACAAGCATCCTCCAGAAAAGCTGGCTACACCTTTAATTTGGTGTCATGCCATATCAAATTGTTGGTTGTATCTCAAATACTAAATTATCTATATCTATAATCTAAATGACTTTAATTCAAATCTTCACCGGCTCTTATGTAGTAGTTTTCACATGCCTTTAGTTCAGTTCAGAGGGTCACATAGAAGTCACGTCCAGGTCACTAGACAAACTGAAGAGGTTTTATTGAACAAGTGACAGCCTGCTTCAACAGGAGGGGAGAGAGATGTCTCCTGCAATGGTATGTGAGATCGCATGTCTGGATATTTGCACTTTTCTGACCTTGCTGACATTGACTTTGGATATGCAGAGGTAAAAAAAACAATTGTTAAAGAAATTCTTGCAAAATTCTGCAGTTGGAGACGTAGGTAAATAACAATTTATCTGTTAAGGGGTAGGACTACATACATTTTTTTACTCCCTCTTCCCCCCTTTTTGTAGAAACTGTGTCTGTTGTCTATTTTTTTTGTTTTTTATTTATTCATCTACTACTACTTTTTAACTTTGTTTTTTAATGCTTACATGTTCGAAATAAAGACAATCATCAATCAATCAATCAATCAATCAATCAATCAATCAATCTTCCCAAATAAAAGTTTTTGGGTGAATTTAAAAAGTCGACACTCAGAAGATATACTAACTTGTTTTCTTGTCAAAATTTGCATGATAAGACTGATACCATTTTCGTGTTTGTAGGCTAAATATGAAGCAACTGGTTAGCTTTGCCCAGCACAAACATTGTAAATGGAGGGAAAAGCTAGCAAATCTCCGTCCAAACAAAGGCTCCCTTATTAACACACTACATCTGTTTTTATAAAAAGTGTTATGAAGAAGTTTTTCTTTTTTTTTCCTTTGCCATTTCAAACAGCAAACCCTCCAGTGCTATTAATCAATACAATGCAATGCAGAACATGACTATTCAATGTCATTTTAATTCTGGACAGGATAACATGTATATATTAGGCTATTATGTTTCATCATATTCAAGTACACAGTTTTGAAATAGTGACCGAATCCTTGGCAAATTCAAACGTGACGGTGATGACGTTGACAATGGTATTTGTTTGGAGGAATTTTTGGCTCATTCACATGACGCAAATAGAACCCAAATTATCCACGCTTTCCGATGTGTGTATATTTCCATGCTTTTCTCACGTTTTTTTTACAACTTAAAATATACAGAAAGATCTCCTCACTGAAGATATCTCACTCACTGATGATGACATGAAATACCAGTGGCTCACACGGATGTATTTTCCAGACACAATATGCAACTCCCACCCATACTAGCTTAAAGCTATAGTGCGTAACTTCTGTCGCACCCCCCCTCCCCAAGAGGAATTCTGAGTTATTACAACAACACTGTCGGTGCCTCTACATAAGGTAAGCATTCGGTGATTGCAAATGGATTTTATACCTTCTGCTGTACGTCCAGGTTTTTTTTGTTCTTAGCAGCAACTGAAACATTTGAATGTAACCGACATTCATTTATATGAAAAATTGTACGCACTGTAGCTTTAAGAGAAGTGGGTGATGTCACCATGAACAGCTGTGTACATTACACACAGAAGGGCTTTCGACATCCGGAGTGCTTTGGCCTTTCAAGTCTCAAGGGTCCCGCCTTCTGCTTAGCTCTTTAAGTTTTGGCAACAAAAAACAACACACAGCCGAGACCTGAGTATATACGTGGTTGTTAATACTGTATTACAGTCGAGAATGTCATTTGAATGAACCCTGGATTTTATATACAACTCGTGTCCAGATCAAAAAGCTAATCAAAAATTTAATTCATAAACTTTTTTTTTTTTTTTTTTTTTACAAGTACATACAGCATACGATATTTTCTATCATTACAAAATGAAACATTTTTAACAAATACATTTAAAATACAGATTGCTGGTTTTTGGCTTTTGCATGGGTGTGTGGTGAGGGGGGGATTATTTGAGTGATAATATTTTAAATAAATAAATCTACATAATATTACCAGAATAAAGTTGTCATTTTATGAGAAAAAAAAATTCTTTGTCGCCCACTGTTAGTCTCAGGTGTCCCGCGTACCACACACACAGTCATCAACCCTTTAGGATAACATGGCGCTGATTTGCCAAACATATTAAGCATTACCTTATGTGTGAGGGAAGGAGGTTATAACTTCACAAGATTGTCCACCATGTCCCTCCATTTTAATGCAGTGGGAAAAGACTATATTTATTCTCTTAAAAAACACACATTCACATAGTATTTCAACTCTTTTCTTGCAAAATAATAACTTTATTTATGTGTTATTACAACCATATTCTTGTAAAATTGCGTCTTCCTTCTCATTATTTAATATAATTTTTTCCCCCTATCCCATGACCCGAATTCTCCATCGTACTCAAACACTAGTGATCTAGAGAAGAAATGTTACTACTGTATTTCATTCTATCTGTTGTCACCCCTCCCTCCCCCACAAAACACAACTTGTCTTACATCATAAATTGTCTCTCAATCAATCAGTGTAGCTTTTTCTCCACCTCCATAAGCTCCTTCTGTAGATTTTATTTTCACTCTACGTCATTCCCTTCTTCTTCTTCCATGTTGGGCAACTCCTTCTCGGGCAGGAGACCGTAGCTATTCAGGAACGCTTCCACATCGGTGGCGAAAAATTCTTCGTTTAGATGTTGAACGCAGGCCAGGAAGTTCCCCAGAAGTTCCCCGGCTTTGTACACCAACATGGCGGGCAGGACCTCGTCGGAAAAGCGCTCGGACGCCCCGGAAGCCACCGCGTCGATTCTGCAGAACTTGACGGTTGGGTATTCGGAGGCTAGGCAGTCGAGACAGTTGTTGAGCTCTTCGCAGCCCTTCACTCCGACCTTGTAGATGTGGACCACCACCATCGTGCTGTGGTGCTCCTTCTCGATGACGTCCAGAAAGGCCTCGCCACTGTCCAGGTCGTGGACGCACTCGAACTTGGGACCGAAGCTCATTTTGTTGTGCAGGTCCTGCATGCACTGCTTCCTGTATTTCTTCAGGCAGCCTTCGTCCTCCTCCTTGAGCAACTCGTACTCCTGGACGCTCATCTGGGAAATGACATCACATTTTATTTTATTTTTTTATAAATTCTATTTAAGGAATTTGAATTGAATATCTTTATTGTCATTGTAACAAGTACAACGAAATTAAGCGCAGTCCCTGTTCAGCGCAAAAAAACATCACATTGAGAGGTAGTACGTATGCATAAATAAATAAATCAAAACTTAATCAAAACTATAAAAATAGTCAACCATAGGCATTAAAAAAAACACATAACACATATTTGCAATCTTTACGTGGCAAGGCAAAAAGGCAAGATACAGTATATATTTTTTTTCAATCACAAATCAATTTTACATATTTTTGTCTATTTTGCTTCCATAACATGTCTTCTTTCATACTTGTAAACCTCATCAGTTTGGGGTCTGTTTATTTCACCTATACAACTATCTTTGACATCTAAACATGAGTTTTTTTCAATACCCTGAACCAGAAACTTCTAAAGCACTTGCATCAACCAAACTTCCCATTAACATTCTTGGCACTGTTCTGTAGATTATTACAGAAGGATTTATTGTTGTTAATAATATGATTTATGATACATTTGCTTCAAAAAAACTTGCTGAAAATACATTTTTAAGACCTGTACATCATAAAATAAAATAAAGCCTGTATCCAAAATATGTTCTGTGAGAACTTTGGACACTAATATGTTAAGATTTGAAACTCTCGCTTGATCAGAAAACAACTAAAATACTGTGTTCTGTGTGGTTGGTTGTACCCAAGCCCTGACATTACAGTACGTCCCGGTGGCCACTATGGGCTGTATGAAGAAGAGAGCCATTTCTCATTGAAACCAATGTTAAACATGCCGTTTTCACAGCATTATTAAACCTATTTCAGGCCTGGATCAAAAAAACACTCTAGTCTGTATGTTTAGTTCATATCTCCATGACAACTCTGAGGGGGGTGAATTTTTTTCTAGCAGACTAGTTTTTATTCTGGTAGAGGTTTTATATACCATCTATGGTTGTACCTTGCGGTTTAAGTTTCCT
The DNA here is from genome assembly GCA_026929865.2 of Hyperoplus lanceolatus. NCBI lineage: Eukaryota > Metazoa > Chordata > Actinopteri > Uranoscopiformes > Ammodytidae > Hyperoplus > Hyperoplus lanceolatus. The sequence goes on along the minus strand of CM049403.1, from coordinate 31,418,365 downwards.
CTGTCGTTAGCTTTGCCCGGGGTGGACATCTGTCTCAGCAGTTCCCTCTTTGCAGGCGGCAAAGTCTCCTGGTCCATACTCTCCAACTTAAACCTCCTCCAGTCATTGATGACTCCTTTTGGACCTTTGGGCAAAACACACAAGGTTTATTCACTTATAGCAGCATTGAAAAACACCTGTTGTCAGAGAGAGAAGGGGGATGACCTGCAGTAAAGGTCCACGGGTCGGATTTGAACCCGCGACCACTGCAATAAAGGCCGGAGCCAAAATCTCAACAAAAGATAATTTGTTGGCTTATAAGTTGGCAGTTTCCCTTTAAGACCTACTTCACCGGTGGAAATATGAAGGTGTATTGAACTCTGAGATCCTGTGTAGTATACATGTGCAAACATTTTAGAAATCGGTTCATCCTAGCCTAAAAAAAGTCAGAGTGTTTTATGATCTCACTGTCCAACCCTACATTTTTTCATGCGTGACATCACACATGGTAAAATGTAGGGTTAGGATTAACAGGACAGCTGGGCCAAGGGAAGACTGAGGGAAGACTGAGGGAAGAAAACCCTCATTCAATATATTATAATAGCGATTTTATAGTGATAGAATGCCGGTTCTGTATGAGTGAAATATTCCTTTAAGACTTAGGAGTTTTAGTTTTACCCTCAAAAACTAAAAACATATAGTGAGGACTGTTGCCTTGCAATTTCAGAAACAATTTTGTGGAAGCAGAAAGTTCAATTTTAGAGAAAACTTGGTGTTGGTTTCATAAGACAGTACCATCAAACTTTACTGTCAAGGTTAAAAACAAATACAACGGTCCCAATTAGGTTGTGCGCACACACACACACACACACACACACACACACACACACACACACACACACACACACACACACACACACACACACACACACACACACACACACACACACACATACACATACACATTACACGGACAGGTAGCAGATCGTGAGGAGATATTCACTAATTTTGACAAGAAGTGATTTTGACAACAAAAATTCTCCAGAATCTCTTAAACCACCTTTAATAACTGGCCTATTGATTTGTAGGACAACAACATGCAGCACTTAATCATTGTAGGCTATAGTGTCCTGTTTTAATGTGGGGATTAAGGCCTGATCCCAAACCCTCTAGTCTACGACATGCACAACTGTTGCATAAGAAAAAGAAGATTAATCCGTTAGTTAAACTGCCAAAGCCCCAATGATCTGTACTCTACTTTGCTACTGTTTTCCTCTTGACTGCCTAGAGCCAAATGACCAGTAAGCTTCTTTTTTCTTAACACTTATTTATACAGGTAAATCCCATTGAGACCGAAGACTCTTTTTCAATGGAGACCTGTTCCCATTCACATGTTACCATTCACACGCACACATTCATACACACATAGCAGGCTAACTATCGACATTCACACAAGGTAAGGTGGGTGAAGTGTCTTGCCCAAGGACACAACAACCATGACACATAGTGGCAGGGCGGGGATCGAACCGACCATTGGCCGACCCGCTCTACCACCTGAGCCACAGTTGCCCAAAAATGTATGTATACGCAAAGATGCACTGGAAGGCCGCCAGTTTGTACAAATGCTCAGCTTCTGTGAATGACGTTTAGGAACACTGCCTTAACTCACCTGTTTGGGTGACATTCTCGTCCATTTCAAGCAAACGGTCAGACATTTTTCTGTTTAGCTGCTGCTGTTCCTGTAGGACGAAAAAGAAAAAAAAAATCAAGAAAAATAACAAAGGCATTTATGCACAAGGAGAAATGTAGCGTTATTTATTTTTTAAACATACGAACACACAAACAAAAGACAAAATAAAATAAAACAACTAACAATATGTACTCTACCAAGCAGGTTTCTAAGGATAGATTTTTTTAATGAACTATTAAGTTAAAACAATTTTTATAGTGTTAACGACCAACCTGTAGCAATTAATTAGATGATTGTATGGCTAAAGATTTAGGCTATCTTTACACTGAGAGCTAGTGGAAACCAAAGGGAGGTTAATTAAATTAATGGCATTCTAAGAGGATTCGCCAACAGCAACAGACCTAAGGCTCGCTTCCTGTTAACCCTTCAGGGAACTGCTAAGAGATGGAACAGATGGAACTGGCAACAAAAAACATGAGACTTTAAAGTAAAATCACAACAATAGCAACTAATGTTAGAATAGTAATGATAATACTAATGTGTATGTGTGTGTGTGTGTCTGTGTGTGAATACAACACAATGTATGCATGTATTGTTACATTAAAGGTAGGTAAATGTAAATACATGAATGCATATATATATATATATATGTTTCCTGGTCCATAATATGGAACAATGATCTCAAGATAAAAGCAGATGAATTGTATATTGTAATTGTCCAGCATTTATGCATAGAAAATGTACAATGCATTAATTCCATGACTGACTACACACTGCTTCACAAGGGCTGTGGGGTCAGTATTTGGACCAGCGATTGTGCGTAGTAAGTCAAATAAGTTAAAATAATGTATACAGCATTTACCTTTCAAACCCTAGCTTACAAAGCTTGCTTAACAAAGGTCAAATGAATACAATACACACGATAAAAATAGAAACAAAAATGCATGAGTGTGTGTGTGTGTGTGTGTGTGTATAGCCAACATCTTAAGGGCCTATCCCCATTGTTTCAACCATAGTCTTCCCCTTCTGCGTGCTGTCACAATGTTGATCTGGGCTGTTGATCTTTGAGGCCTTAACTATCTGTCTATAAGCGCTGCCTTGGCTTTGGCCGTATTAGTTATGGCGTTATTAAATGAAGTTGTTTCTTAATGTTTGTGTCCTGTCCTGAGCAGGAGACGGACAATAACCAGCTTGTGAACAGCTGACTTACAATTAGACACACAGACCCGTGACGAAATTCAGTCCGAAAAAGAAAGAAGCCTTTGTACTCATATACAGTACATGAACATTTACTTTATGAAGAAGAAAATAAACTAAACTAGAATTAAAAGGAATTCTGTGATGAAACGTTCTGTTGTAAATTGCAAATTATTTACATAAAAAATAACAAGATGGAGCCCACAGTTATAGTCTCAAATGTACGGTAAAACATGCACCGAGTAGCCTATAGCCCAAAATGAAATATCTCCTTTTACATCCATATTTATAAACCATAACGTCCCATTTCTACACATTTCTAAACACTTAAGTCGATTGTCCGATAAGAATTTTTTTAACTTACCTCTCAAAGTCACAGTCAAGTCCTGTCTGTGTGTCAGTATCTATCCCTTTGCACTGGTCTACACTCGATCACTCCACTAAGCAATCTGTTGCCGGCTTGTGTGTGTGTATGTGTGTGTGTGTGTGTGTGTGTGTGTGTGTGTGTGTGTGTGTGTGTGTGTGTGTGTGTGTGTGTGTCCAATGCGTGTGTCTTTCACAGCCAATGAGCTTGGTCTAATGGAGATTTCAAAAAAGGACCCTATGGACTAAACCGAAATAGATTGTAGATCCCTAAGAGGATTTCACTTCAGGAATTAGATAGAGGGCCTTGACGACACGCACGCACACGCACACACACACATACACACACGCACGCACACACACACATACACACATGCACGCACACATGCACCACACACACACACACACACACACACACACACACACACACACACACACACACACACACACACACACACACACACACACACACACACACACACGAAAAAGTGAGGACCAGGCAAAATTTCCTCACTTTCCGATGGTTAAAAGCTTAAATTGGTTTCTGTACAAAAACACACACTCACACGCACACATACACACACGCACACAGTCTCTCCTTGTATTTCCTGTTTGTGTCTCAATGTGATGGTCTACCTCCCACTCCCCTGGACCCTGTTCACATGCAAACACACACAGTGAAATAGAGAAAGAGAGAGACAGATACAGAGAGAGAAAGACAGAAAATACATTGAAAGAAAGCAAACATTTGTATCACTGGTAATCTAATCCACCTCTTTATTACACGGCATACATAAGATCCTCTCATATTCATTGGCAGCACACAGGAGCTACTGTGTTTGTACTTTTACTATTAAAACCCCACAAGTATTATATCCTCAAGATGGACCCTCTAATAGAGAAGGTCTTCAAGGCATAGTTTCAAACAAACAGAAAAAAACACATAATGGGCATCTTTCAAAAACACAAAACACCACTAGCTACGTGTGTGTGTGTGTGTGTGTGTGTGTGTGTGTGTGTGTAGTGCTGCTGTGTCATGTGCCTCTCTCACTCTCACACTGTCGTCTGTTTCTTGAACTTTTCCTTTTATTTAAGGAGTGAGACTGCGGGCAAAAACATTGTTTTTTCTTCAAGGGGCTAACTGGTCGAGTTTGAGATTTTTTGGGCTATTTTGCTTCAATAACATATCTTCTTTCATACTAGTGTGTGTAAATAAAAGGTCTTAGAATATGCTTACAGGCTTAATTTGTTAATAAGTTGTCTAGATAGATGGGCAGTTTGAACTCTTACTTTGCAAATCCAAATTAGATTCAAAAGAAATTCTAGACAACACTTTTAGTCAAAATCAAGAACATTGAATATCTCTTCACCATCTGCTAATTGCCCGAAATGTGTGCGCGCTGAAAATAAACCTGGTATTAATACACAGCCTATAGGCACTGTAGAAAGGGCGTGTTGCTAGCTCCCTTTATTTACATACCCTTTGTTTATACACCAATTTACAGAGCCTAGGCTGTGTATTAGACCCAGATTACTTTTTAAGCGCGCACACAGTACCTACAGGTAGCGGATCGTGAAGAGATATTCACTGAATTTATCAAAACGTGCTCTCCAAAATCTCCGTCTCCACCTTTAAGTGCTAAGTATTACTTTTTTATTTATTTGTATTTTTTTAACCTTTATTTATACTGGAGAGATCAATTGAGGTGTGACCCTCATCTTCAATGATGTCGAGTCAAACAAATGCAAAGCAAAAACAACAATTCATACACAATCTACAAGACAAATACATCAAATGTACAACAACTGATAAAGAGAATTAAAAAAAAACTATTTAAACATTTACACAGAGATGTAGAATGGCTGGAATTAAAACGAAATGAGTGAAAGTTAATAATGGTGACGGCTTTTTCTGTTTCATGCTCACAGAGGAGTGGCTGCACAGCTGAATATCGTCCTGTGAGAAATATCAATAGTGCTTAAAGACCTACTTCACCGGTGGGAATAGGAAGGTGTATTGAACTCTGAGATCCTATGTAGAATAAATGTGCAAACATTTTAGAAATCGGTTCATCCTAGCCTGAGAAAAGGCAGAAAGAGTAAATTAACTTGTATGTTCATGTAAACAGACTAGTATTCATTTGTTTGTACCTTGACATGTTTCGACTGCTTCCTGCTGTCTTCTTCAGAAGCGTCAGCTGTTGCTGTGACGCGCGTTGTGTCAGCTGATGTTATAGACAACCAGCCGTCCCGCCAGAAGAGGCAGGACGGCTGGTCCTCTGCTGTCCGTCCGTTCTATGGAGAACTGCATCCCAGGTGTGGGAGAGCATGTATGCCCCCTCGTCCCGGTTTACTGTCCCCTGGGCCCGTTTCCTGATCTCCACTGCCTCCCTGATCCAACGTTGGAACTTGTTGCTCTCTGTCCCTATGACCTTTGCCCCTTCCCAGTCCATGATGTGGTTCTCCCTCTTGCAGTGATCCGAGATGGCTGATTTTAGATTCTCCTGCTCCGCTTTCTCTTTCAGTGCACGTGTGTGCCCCAGATGTTTCCTTTTCACATTCTTTTTGATGTTCTTTTTACGTGTGCCGAACGCCTACCAGTTTCCCCTATGTATGTTTTGTTGCATGATAGGCATGGGATTTCATATATAACGTCACATTTTTCTCCGGTTGTACTTTGTCCTTGGGGTGCACCAACACCTGCCGTAGCTTGATGTGTGGTTTTACTGGCGTGCTGATGAGATGTTTTTTCGATGCAGCTGAGTATCACCATGCCTCGTTCGTTTTCTCTGAGCTTTTCTTTTTCGTTTCCTTGGAAAGAGAAAGAGCTCAGAGAAAACCGAACACCGAGGCATGGTGATACTTCCGTACATCAGGGGCGTCACAGAAAAGGTCCAACGGGCGATGAAAAAACATCTCATCAGCACGCCAGTAAAACCACACATCAAGCTACGGCAGGTGTTGGTGCACCCCAAGGACAAAGTACAACCGGAGAAAAAATGTGACGTTATATATGAAATCCCATGCCTATCATGCAACAAAACATACATAGGGGAAACTGGTAGGGCGTTCGGCACACGTAAAAAAGAACATCAAAAAGAATGTGAAAAGGAAACATCTGGAGCGCACACACGTGCACTGAAAGAGAAAGCGGAGCAGGAGAATCTAAAATCAGCCATCTCGGATCACTGCAAGAGGGAGAACCACATCATGGACTGGGAAGGGGCAAAGGTCATAGGGACAGAGAGCAACAAGTTCCAACGTTGGATCAGGGAGGCAGTGGAGATCAGGAAACGGGCCCAGGGGACAGTAAACCGGGACGAGGGGGCATACATGCTCTCCCACACCTGGGATGCAGTTCTCCATAGAACGGACGGACAGCAGAGGACCAGCCGTCCTGCCTCTTCTGGCGGGACGGCTGGTTGTCTATAACATCAGCTGACACAACGCGCGTCACAGCAACAGCTGACGCTTCTGAAGAAGACAGCAGGAAGCAGTCGAAACATGTCAAGGTACAAACAAATGAATACTAGTCTGTTTACATGAACATACAAGTTAATTTATCAAGTTAGACTAAATGAACCTTTTTGAGTTATGGCAGAAAGAGTGTTTTATGGTCTCACAGTCTAAACCCTACAGTTTGCCCAGTTGTGATGTCACAACTGGGCAAACTGTAGGGTTTTTATTATCCTTCAGTTTCGCCTTAGCAACACATACAGTACATTCATCATCTAAGTACCTTTGGTCTTGTGTTGCCACATGTACAAATACCTCCAACCCTCCCCTATTGCTGCCTCCATAAATGCCTCTTATTGAGAAGCCGGCCTTTACGTGGATGATGCTGCAGCTGAATCACTGGCGTTAACATGGGGAGAGTATAAGTGCTGTGACACACCCCAACAGATATTTTCAGACTCGGCTCATGTCGAGTGACCGTGTGACTCCCGGCCTCTGTGTCTCTGTCCTGTGGGTTAAGTGGCTTAGCGGATTAACTCAGGGCAGAGTGCATTCGTGTCAGATGCGCTGTCAATATTCTCAGTAGCTCAAAAAGGGCAGAAGTCTATTAAACTATTTATTTTTAAACAGCACGGTGTCAGTAATACAGTGAAAAGACAACGCAAGAGTGACATAAGTGGTCTTCATCTCTACTTAACTTAAAATGCCTTTTAATGACAAACAATGTATTGGAATTAGGTAGAAATGTTGTCAGTAGTTTATATTTTAAAACCAAAATGTTCATTCTACTCAAACATATTCCTATGAATAGTATAACCAGAGAAACTTAACATTTGGAGTGGTCTCTTCATTTTTTCCAGAGCTGTATATATTTTTTAGATGTGCAAATTTGGCCAAAAAAATCCCCAAAATCTAGATGTTGGTTAAAGTCAAAGTTAAAATCTTAATTAAATTTTTACAACATATATCAACGTCCAAAGTATTTACAGAACAGATTTTGGATCCAGCTTTCTAACATTTTCATATCAAAAAACTACTATGTACAGGTCTAAAAAAAATAAACCCATTTTTGGCACGTTTTAGGAAGAAAATCAATCAGTGCTTGAAAGAAAACAATATTTTTGTCTGCCTTGTCTCGCCTTCAGCCACTTATCAAACACTACATTACATTTTTACATTTTGGATATGCACAACGGCACACTTTCTTGGATTTGCACCATTCTGTTTTATTTTATTTTAACTTAAATGTGTTGTTTGACCTAGTTGCTGCTCTTCTATTTGCCTTGTAAACTGTATATTCTGTATTGTTGCTGCTTTTTTTCTATTTTACTTGTATATTGCATGTTTTTATTTTTATTTCTTGGCGTTCAGTCTGTGGAAAACAAAGGAAGAATTTCATTGTATGACTGAGAACATGTTTCTTACTGTGCACATGACAATACACACTTTGAATATATATTTGTTTTAAAGATATAGCCTATATATATTTTTTTGGCATTTTTTTATGCTTTTTTTTATTGATAGTGTAGAGACAGAGTTGAAATGGGGCAGAGTGGGGAGTGACATGCAGAGAACGACCGCGGGCTGGAATCGAACCCGGGTCCGCTGCTGGCCGAGGCCCATGGAGGGGACGCCCTACCAACTGAGCTAAGGGCGCCCCCTCACACTTTGAATCTTGAACTACAGCATGTGCAGCAGGGTAAGGCCCACCATTACAGCATGTTATGTGGAGTGTGTTACTATTCTCAAAGTGCGTGAACTCTTGCATGCGAGCGGCACATCCAGGGACTTTGGATCTGTGTCACAGTCCAAGTGACTGTGTTACATCACATTGGATCATCGGATAAACGGCATCTTGGCTGGATGACTGGGTGAGACGGCAGATCAGCACAGAAGCAAAAGCCGGGCGCTCCTTTGGTGTAATGGATAGAGCGCGTACCATGTTGGCTCCGGCCTTTGTTACAGTGGTCGCGGGTTCGGATCCGACCGGTGGACCTTTACTGCAGGTCATCCCCCCCTCTCTCTCTGTCTCCCCATTTCAACTCTGTACTGTCTAATAAAGCTTGAAAATGCCAAAAAATATACTTAAAAAAAAAAAAAAAAAAAAAAACACGTGCTGATGTCTGATATCGTGATTTGGACTTAGAATAACGATGTTGTAAAAAGTAATAAAGTTTTGTTTGAAACAGTCAAAGGTCAACGAGTTCGTGATTCTGGAGAACGCTTGTTGTCAAAATCACTTTTTGTCAAAATCAGTAAATATCTCCTCACGATCGATCGGCTACCTTTCATCACTGTGTGTGTGCGCCAGAAAAAAACTGGTGTTAATAATCCTAGGCTTTGTAAACTGGCACATCGCTATAGCTACGGTGACCCCTTTGTTTACAAACCCTTTTGTCTACATGCCAGTTTATAGAGCTTAGGCTGTAGTGTGTGCTAACACTAGCCTGGTGCTACAAGATCACCATCGTACTTCATTTCATTTGTAGAGAATGCACCTGGAGTGACATTCCAACTATGACACTTTCAAGATGCAGGCGGGTGGCTTTGTCCAAAATTTGCAGAAATATGGAATCTGCCCAGTGAGACCCTTTGCCAACGAAAAACATAATTTAATTGTCAAAAAAAAAAGCCGGCTATTATGCACTAAATTAAATGTACTTATGGATATTATAATTACTTTCTCACAAAATCTGCTAGGAAATAAACCACCGAAAAGTTGTACACACTCCAGCTTTAATAACCTAGGTTTGTAAATGGGCATCGCTACACCTAGGGTGACCCCTTAGGTTAAATAAAACTTTGGTCTACATGCCAGTTTATAGAGCTTAGGCTGTAGTGTATGCTAACACTGGATTTGGAAGAAATGTTCCCCTTCTCTGTTTACCTTTAATTTCATTTAAATAATCTTTTTGCCACGCTCTTTCTATTTTAAAAATACGGTGTAGCATTTTTATTGATGTATTTTGAGCAGTGAACACCTCAATGAAAAAAGAAAAGCATTTATTTAGCTCTTCCACACTTTGATTTGATTTGATTGAAATTTATTTTGAAAATGTATAAAAAAAAAAAGAACAGAAAAATATCACACAGAAAATAATGATGTGACACAAAATACAAAGCATAGTTAGATACATGAATAACAAATACTAGATAGTTGTAACAACATGTTTGAAAAGGAGTGTAGTCTACATTTATCTATTGCTATGCTGTATGTTACTGCTGTTTGTCTAACTTCTGTTGCTATGTTGAATATGTTATTGTTGTCTATGTGTGATTTTACTGGCTATAGTACAGTGTTGTCTTGTTTTCTCCCTCTCTCCTCTCCCCCCAGGAGGTCATTCACCTCCTACCAGGCCATTGCTTAAATAAGACATTGTTTCTTAGCAATTTTTGCCTGTTTAAATAAAGGTTGATGATGATGAGTGGAAAGAAGTTTGAACACTTTGAACTAAAAGACCTCCTCCTTACCCACCACTTCTACATGACTCAGGGACACCGGTGTGTCTCTGTTTGGTTTATAAATATGCATTTACGTTTACCAGCATCCCCCCCCTCTCTACGCACAGGCTAGTGACAATAAACTACTGAAACCATGGTAACCCATATCACAACAGCTAGAAGTTTATACCTTATAAGAAAAACCCGGTGGGCAGTTACGCACTAGGCAGGAAGATATATGAGACCGGAAGTACTTTACAGTGAATGAAGTGTTTGTGGTTAAGTGTGTGTGTGTGTGTGTGTGTGTGTGTGTGTGTGTGTGTGTGTGTGTGTGTGTGTGTGTGTGTGTGTGTGTGTGTGTGTGTGTGTGTGTGCGTGCATGTGTGAGTCAACTTGCTTCTCCCTTAAAAGTATTAAGAAAAACAGACTTTTAAAGTATTTTTTTTTACACAAAATACAAACTACACATAGGACACAGTGTGGGGCATCGCAGTTGAATATACATGATTATGTGTGTTAAAGCTATAGTGCGTAACTTTTTCATATGAATGAATGTCGGTTACATTCAAGGCATTGCCAAACAAGTTGACACAAAGTTGATTAAGCCTATAAGCTCCACAAAACTCTCTCTGTTTTTCTTAGTACTCATAGCATCTACATGAGGTAAAGCCTTCAGTGATGGCTCATGGATTTCAAACCTTCTGCTGTACGTCCAGATTTTTCTCTTGGCAGTAGGATCAACAACTGAAGAATTTCCTCTTGGGATTTGCCATACTGAAATACAGAGAGAGTTTTATGGAGCTGATAGGCTTAATCAACTATGTGTCAAGTTATTTGGCAATGGCTTGAGAATAACCGACATTCACTCATATGAAAAAGTTACACCCTGACTATATTTAACAAGAAGCCTGCAATTTAAGGACACCCCCTCCCCCCCCCCCCCCCCACACACACACACACATCCTCACTGAGATATCTCTATATTTTGACCCACACAGATGAAGGTAGGTGTTCGGAAGTTGCGGAATGTCAAATCTCCAGAAAGGCAGTGATGCATCAATGACAAACAGATAAATAATGTGTTGTGTTGTAATCAGTTGCGTTCACTTTTGTCTCTCTCCCTCATGTTGCCCAAAGGTAAAACAGGCGAGTCCTTTCTTTTTGCCTCACTGGGCCAGTCATGCGTGCTGCATACCATACAGGCACAGGGTGTGAGGAGAGAGACAGGCTAAGTTAGGCAATGGTAAACCTGCCTAAGGCTAAAAACACATCATTGGCTTTATAATGCCAAGAGAGAAAATCTCAGGTGGGTGGCTGGTATAGTACACTGCATACCAATACTATCACACTCACAATGCGGGGGACAATGCCGCATTGTTCTCAACTGAATAGTTTCATTATTCCAGGGTGAGAGTGACATGTCAGTTTTATATAGATGTCTTACTTCCATTTTTTATTTATTTATTAAACGGTTTTAAATGAGAAGTACGTGATATGGTCCTTTAAGCTAACTTCCAGTGACTAGCAGTTAGCCTTCCCCTCCCTCGTCCCTACGTCACCACCACATGAAAACAGAGCCGACTTCGTCAGATAGTGCCGCGATGGAGAGCAGCGAGTCATCGTTCACGTGCACATAGACCCCGCCTCTTTAAAGTGCTCTGTCTCCTGATTGGATAAAAACAACATTTTATCTGGCTATTACTGCAAAGCTGAATGACTGGGAGACTTTATCCAACAATGAGATTTTTAAAGATGGAAATTAACACATTATTAGTTAGATATTGACATATTTACGTATTTATTCAAACATTTCTGCAAAATTGGTTAGAAAAAAAATGATTGTTTTAGTGTAAGTAATCTACTGACGGTGTATTAAAACTTTTACCCTATTCACCTGCAGTGTCTCGCAAAGAATGTTAAACCCACTAGAGGAAACCGCAGTCATGTTGAGAGGCCTATTCATTATCACATTCACTATAATTAAGATTGAATCGCTTTACAATATAAAAAACACAACTATTAAAATCTACTTAGTTGCCCTTTCGTTCACCCCTCTCTTCAAAACACACACACACACACACACACACACACACACACACACACACACACACACACACACACACACACACACACACACACACACACACACACACACACACACACACACACACACACACACACACACCCTTGCTGTCTTATACCTTTGTGAGGACAGTCATTGAAAACATAACTAATTCCCTATCCGCTTACCTAACCTAACCCTAACCATCCAAACTAAATGCCTAACCCCAACCCTTACACTAACCCTAACCATCCAAACTAAATGCCTAACCCCAACCCTTACACTAACCCTAACCATCCAAACTAAATGCCTAACCCCAACCCTTACACTAACCCTAACCATCCAAACTAAATGCCTAACCCCAACCCTTACACTAACCCTAACCATCCAAACTAAATGCCTAACCCCAACCCTTACCCTAACCCTAACCTAAACCTAATTCATACCTGAACCTTAAAACAAAGTCTATACCCTAAAACAAGCCTTTAAAGAAGTGAGGACCGATGCCCTCACTTTCCAAAAATGTCCTCACTCCAATAGTCAAAAGCCAAAACTGGTCCTCAATAAGATGACTGTACAAGTACACACACACACACACACACACACACACACACACACACACACACACACACACACACACACACACACACACACACACATTACAGCATGCCATAATAATCAATGCCAAACATAACTGACGATGAGTTAGTGCCCGTCTGCTGGTTTTGTGAAAAGGAAAAACAAATTTACAATCTGTAATTTTCCTCTGGTCGCGCTCTGGCCTAGATGTGGGTTTTGGATTCTCCTGACATCTTATTGACCTCTTTGAACTGTTGAATTGAGACCGTTCCAATATTATGACAGCAGGAGACTATTACAGCGCAATGAACGGCTGTGTAAAAAAAAAACCCAGAGCCTTGAAACACATGTCTGCCCCGCTCTCTGACTCAGTAGCTCTCACTTCCCAGTTACATGAGGCACGGATTATGAACCGGCATAATACTGTCACCGGCCATTACTGTATATACTGTGTGTGTGGCTCCAGAATAGGGATGTTCTCGGTCAAGACTTAGGCAAACAAACGTAATAACATGCTGATATGGCAGAGTGGTAGTTCCTCACACACACACACACGCACACACACACGCACACGCACACGCACACACACACACACACACACACACACACACACACACACACACACACACACACACACACACACACACAGTCTCTCCTTGTATTTCCCGTTTGTGTCTCAATGTGATGGTCTACCTCCCACTCCCCTGGACCCTGTTCACATGCAAACAGGCCCTTCAATCGGTCAGCTCATCTGGAAAGAAATGCAGTTAATCAAGTAAACCAGCTCTTTCTCCCATAACCAGTTGTGCTTGCCCCACTCAGTATCTGTGTATTCTGTGTTTCTAATGCCTTAAAGGAATACTTCACCCATAAGGAACCGGCGTTTTATCATTATAAAATCGCTGTTATAATATAATGAATGAGGTTTTTCTTCCCTCAGTCTTTCCTCAGTCTTCCCTTGGCCCAGCTGTCCTGTTAATCCTAACCCTACATTTTCCCATGTGTGATGTCACACATGGGAAAATGCAGGGTTAGACAATGAGACCATAAAACACTCTTTCTGCCTTTACTCAGGCTAGAATGAACCGATTTCTAAAGTTTTTGCACATTTATACGACATAGGATCTCAGAGTTCAATCCACCTTCATATTTCCACTGGTGAAGAAGGTCTTTAACAAACAGGCGATAGTTATCCTCCATCCATTACTATGAATGTTATAGCTCATGAACGCTTTGAGGGATTTTTGTCAATTTCTTCGCACAGGTTTACACTTGGGTTGCGTTACGAATCGCATACTCTTTCTTTTTTCTATTCTACATACTACATCCGACGATAAAAATAATCTAGTTAGGATGCAGTAGGCATACTATTGGGACATACTTGTAATCTCTTATTTCATCATAACCTCTTGCTTTTATATCCGTCGCATCCCCGTTTGTTTTCATATGGAGGCTTCGTCGATGTGACGTCACTTCACGTGCGCAATCGATTGTGGGTCAGAATCGCCCAAATAGGATGCAGTTTTCAACACTAACAACTTTGGCCAGAGGAAGTAGGACATACGGGTACTTCTAACCATCCTAAATCTGGCCACAAGAATTGGGACATCCTAAATCTTTTTTCTGCATACTATATAGTAGAAAGTATGCGATTCGGAACGCAACCTTGGACTCTGAGGTGAACCGAATAGATTTTGGAGGTCAAAGGCCAAAAGTCACTGTGACCTTACACATTGTGAGGTCTTTAAAGCGTTGCCTACCAACAGTGGACTTTCACCATACAGCTCATTCCCCCGCCTGCCTCAGCTCCGCACTGTCATCCCCCATCACTGAAGGTTCCTACAATTAAATAAACCTTTTACACTCTACTACTCTAGTCTGTGTGTGTGTGGGTGTGTGTGTGTATGTGTGTGTATGTGTGTGTACGTGTGTGTGTGTGTGTGTTTATGTGTGTGTGTGTGTGTTTGTGCGGGTGCGTATGCGTGTGCGTGTGTATGTCTATGTGTGTGTGTGTGTGTGTGTGTGTGTGTGTGTGTGTGTGTGTGTGTGTGTGTGTGTCTTTCAATGATTGCAACACTTCCCCGGGGATCCCCATCTCTCCTGAGAAGAAAGAAACAAGAATTCCCACTAAACTTAAAAGAGTTTTCTTTCGAAACAAATTCTTTCAAAATCTCACGCCCACTTGACACCTCCAGGTGAAGACAGGTGTCAAAACTCTCCTCCTCCGCAAATTCTTCCCTCCACAATAGCTACTCTCTCTTTCTCTCTTTCTCTCTTTCTCTCTGTCTCTTTTTCTCTTGATGTAAAACAATTCTCTTGAGAAATTCTGCCAATTTCCTTCCCTTTCTCAGTCTCCCAGCTGGGTGTGGCAAGTGAGTGGAGAGATGCCACACCTCACAACCTGTTATACACACAGTATAATGTACTAACGTTTTGTAACAGTTTGTCCTTGCGGTCAATTTCACAATGAAAATGATTACTATACAATTGCTTTATGTGAAAGGTCAATTTGTTGACCACCTTAACAGCCTTTTAAATTAAACACAAACCCCCACCGTATACAATCCAAAATATCTAAAAAAAATATATATATATATATATATTTTGGTATTTTAAACAACATTTATATATGCTTTTAAGCTAATACAGCCACCGATGTTTAGATGTGTGTACAGGATTGTTTTAAACATACCATCGGGGTCATTTTATGTTCACCTAGTTGTCCCCTTAAAATTAGGAAAAATCATTAAATATGAAAAAAAATATCTACTGTGTTGCTTGACATATTAGTGAAAAAACAAGCAACATGTAGCTTGGTTACTTACTTCTAAAGCTGACCCGAATACCTTATCTTTTAAAGATTATTTTTTGGCATGTTCAAGCTTTATTAGACAGTACAGAGTTGAAATGGGGAGACAGAGAGAGAGAGGGGGATGACCTGCAGTAAAGGTCCACGGGTCGGATTTGAACCTGCGACCACTGCAACGAAGGCCAGAGCCAATATGGTACGTGCACTATCCACTACGCTCAGAGAATACCTTATTTCTTATTGAAAAAATACGAAATTCGTGATCTTGAAGTGTGGATAGATCGAGGGCACGTCTACAGTGGATAACATGAAACAGACATTGAAGATGAATCAGTAGGCCCATATGGTTTCACACAGGAATGTTTTGTTGCATGGATATTACGGCTATATGCGTGTGTGTTTTTCCCCGGTGTCTGCATGTGAGCGCTTGGAAATGCACGGACGTCCTTTTGATCAGAAGGAGAACATTAGAAAACAACCTTAAGTGATTCATTGTGGGTGAAAGTTTTGCACTACCCTGCGTGTGATGTGGCACGAACGTCCTGCAAAACAATGTCACTATAGAGTAATGTCCCAAGTTCAAAAACACCAGACTTAAAGGCCCCTGTAAATCCAAATCCACAGTAACCTTGCAAATATGTATTTTTTTTCAAAATAATTTATTTTTGACTTTTTCTTTTTTTAAGAACTAAAACACACAACTGAAAAAGTGAACACAACAAAAGACACATTAAATTTAAAAAAAAAATAACATGGCGTACTCTACTTAACAGGTTTCTAAGACATTGTTTAAATCACTGTAAAGGTAAATGTTAAGCAAAAAATAAAAAGTCAGAAAAGGTGTCATGAAGGTCACTTCAGCGCCTCTATATAGTCCAGGAAAGGCTGCCATTGTTCTAAGTTAACACCTCAACCTTCAGTTGCACAGTTATATAAATATAAATGTGAGAAAATATAAAAAAAACAACAATATCAACAATATCAGCATATATATATATATATATATATAGAATATATAATTAAATAAAATGAAATTAAAAAAATTTAAAAAGTCCAAGTCCTTTAGGCAATGTAAAGTATAAGCACTGCTGAACTGCTGCTACATTTGTTTAGTGGAAAAACCCAAAGCAGTTTGGCTGTGATTTTCCCTTGTCATGGATTTAATTATTCTGAAAATGTGTTGTTGAGTGGTTAAGTTCCCTAGATATATCCCTGATTCACTTTATATGCGTGCTCTGTGTGTGTGTGTGTTTGTGCAGCTAGTGTGTGTGTGTGTGTGTGTGTAGGTGTCAGTGTGTGTTTGTGCAGCTTGTGTGTGTGTTTGTGTGTGTGTGTGTGTGTGTGTGTGTGCGCGTGCGTGCGTTCATGCGTGTCTGTGTGTCTGTGTGCCTGTGTGTGTTTGCGTTAGCGCTTGTGTGTGTGTGTGTTTCTTGCCAATTGCGCAACACAGAAGCTGGTCCAGTGAGTATAGTGCGTAATAGTGAAAGGGAGGGAGTGACTAGGAGGTACTTACTCCCCCCCCCCACCCCCTCCTGGGCCCCTGACTGCTGCTATCGTGACCCGCTCTCTCCCCCATTCACCACACAGTCATGTTGGGCTTTCTATTTACACTCCACAGGCACTCCTTGACTGTTTGAAGTTTAAAAGGGAAAAAGTGACGCAGCCTTTAAAACATTGTAGTGTGTGTGTGTGTGTGTGTGTGTGTGTGTGTGTGTGTGTGTGTGTGTGTGTGTGTGTGTGTGTGTGTGTTTGTGTGTAGGTATTATAAGCTGCCACTATGAGGTGCTACAGTGTGGACATAAGTAAAGTAAAGGGAAAGCTGCTTCACTTGTCTTCCTAAGAAAAAATATATAATATATAATACATGATCAGTTCAGTTCACATTTTAGCAATTTTCCCTCCTGTTTCAAATGAAATTTTTTTCCAAACTGCAATTTTAATTTGTTGTTATATCTTATTTTTTATGTATTTTTATGCCACTATATAAACTTGCCTTACATTGCCTACGACATGTTACATGTAATGTACCATCATAACTCGAGTTAATTGAACTAGCTCTCAGCCTTCTCTCTATTATATACAAACAGAACAACTATTTAAATGTAATGTAAACTCAAACAAAAACAATTGTTGACCAAGCATTGCAGTTCAAATGCTTAGTCACAATAACTAAACACAGCGTGTGTCATCTCATCTTCAGCAACAAAACCTATTCTGTTTTGAAATACAGTAATTATGAATAACAAATTATTTAAATGGTAAAATGGTAAATGGACTTGACTTATACAGCGATTTTTAGCCTATTTTCTCAGCCCCAAAGCACTAAACATTTCCCTACACGTTCACCCATTTATACACACACTATCACTCATATACCGATGACAGTATAGCTGCCATGCAAGGTGCTCTACAGTTACAACGTTCACTTTCTGTCTGACTCATGAGGATGTTTTTTCACACTTGACAGTTGGCACCTCAGGCTGCCTCAGAGCAGCTCAAACCAGCTGTAATCTGTGTGTCAATCATCCACACATGACTGTCTGGGAGCCCCGATACCAGACCTGTAACTCTTTCACTGTCATGTTGCCTCTGGGCTAAAAGGTCTCATAAACATAACGCTTTAATCTATCTATCTATCTATCTATCTATCTATCTATCTATCTATCTATCTATCTATCTATCTATCTATCTATCTATCTATCTATCTATCTATCTATCTATCTATCTATCGCCTGCTGTCCTAAAGATCTTTGGTAGCGCATGTGGGCAGCTTATGCATTTGTTTAGGAAGAGAGTGAAAGAGAGACGGCAGGATGCATGGCCATGAGGTAATGTATTTATGTGACTATGTCAGATTAACAATTGTAATATGACGGGCAAGGTAAACTTTGATTTAGTAGCGTTCATAAACACAGGTGGTTCCGGTCTGCCTGCTGTCAATCATTTTGTTTAAGTTCCCAAGAAATCGGACCGATGCAAAAACATTATTAATAAATATATAAAAATAGCATTGTTTCACTGATGGTCTCGTTTCCTGCTAAAGGTCATTTATTATCATCAGAGGAAAAATGAGACAGTTTCATAAACATTTGAAAAGATCCTTGTAGGAGATTGAAAGCTATGGTTCTTTCCTTTGATGATGCATACTTTCCTCAATGGACGTGTGTTTGACATACTTATCTATTGTTCCAGGTGAGTGCACTAGAATCCGGACAGGAACCAGTTAACATTTCTCAGGGAAACACATTACTACCAAACATTCCCCCTTTTCGTTATCTCTCTCTCACGCGCACACACACACACACACGCACACACACACACACACACACACACACACACACACACACACACACACACACACACACACACACACACACAACCGTGTTAACGTGCGGTCTCTGTCTCAGCGTGAATCATCCTCTGTTAATGTAAAAACTAGGGCTGGCGGTTTTAACGTTATGATTTCTTAATCATTATCTCATCGGCTCAATCATAAGGAACTCCTTGGGAAACCCCTCTTGAAAAATATCAGTGAGTTTCAGTCAAGATATTCATGATAACTATGTTAGCTGGTGTATAGTATGTGTATGGCCATGTTCACTTGACAATATTAATTGTTCAACAATTTTCATTAATAATACTAAATAAACCATATTTTTCTCCAATATGTTGAGAATGGGCATTGTGGTGTATTCTCAATTAATTCAATTTAGCTTTATTGGCATGACCATTCAAAGACAACATTTTTGCCAATGTTTATTTTTATTTTTCATATTTTCATTAGGAACAAATTCACTTTTTTCTGGGAGCCAAAGACAGGCAAAGAGATTTATATATATTTTTTATATAGGCTACTTTAAAAGAATATATTTTTCTTCAACCCCACTGAACCAAACTATAAAATGAAAATGAAAAAAACCATTGGCTGCGGACAGTTACTGTAAATAACATTCCAACGCTTGTGTGAAAACATCGACACATCCGTCAGTTACTATCTGTGGCACCAGGAAGGTCATTCTCTCTCCCTAATGGCAGCTTGAAACAGAGAGCCCATTGTCACCTGACATGTTGTGTCAACACTGTTTAGGTAACACATGACATGGAAACTTAGGGAGAGAATTGTGATGGGGTAATGTCACAGGTGTGTGTGTGTGTGTGTGTGTGTGTGTGTGTGTGTGTGTGTGTGTGTGTGTGTGTGTGTGTGTGTGTGTGTGTGTACTTGTAGTTACCTATATAGGGGAAAATCCTGGCCATTTGCATGTAAACCTAGAGTGGCTGATTGATTTCAACATTTTTCAAAAAGCGGCAACCATGAACAGGTGTCTTCTTATTGCATTTTCATAACCAACTAGCACTCTCGAATTCACTTCTCGAAAACAGATACTTACTATAATAGCAGAGATTTCAAGTTTGTGTGCGTGTAGCTCAATGGGTCACTCTGTACTGGTGGAGTAGTGGATAGAGCGTTTACCATATAGGCTCAGTCCTTGTGACAGTGGTTGCGGGTTCAAATCCGACCCGTGGACCTTAACTGCAGGTCTTTCACCATTTCTACTTTGTACTCTCTGGTCTGTCAAATAAAGGTTAAAACAGAGGAAAAATATCTTTGAAAAAACAAAAATTAATAAATATCGTTTACACCCCATTTTCAATTAAACTCTTAAAGGAATACTTCACCCATACGGAACCAGCATTCTATCATTATAAAATAACTATTATAATGTAATGAATGAGGTTTTTCTTCCCTCAGTCTTCCCTTAGTCTTCCCTTGGCCCAGCTGTCCTGTTAATCCTAACCCTTACTGTGATGTCACAAGAAGGGAACTGTAGGGTTAGACCAGGGTTTCTCAACGGGGGCGGTACCGCCCCCTGGGGGGCGTTCGTACAACCTAGGGGGGCGCTGGGACCAGGCTGGGAAACGGAGCTTTTTTTTTTTTTTTTTTTTTTTAATAAATATATTTTAAACTTTCTTAAAAATCTTATAAATCTTTTGACTGCAAAAATAGGTTACCTGAAATAAACAGCCTATTTTAACTTTTCATGTTTCTAACCCCTCAACCTCTTTTTAACTATTCTCTCCTTCTCTTCTGCGGTCTGCTGACTGTCACAGCCTTCGAAAAGAGAATGCTCTGCAGACAGCCAATAAGAGGTCTTTGAGTCAGAACAACCAGCCAATCAAAGCCTTAGCGGCAGAGGAATCAGCCAATCACAGACTAGTATAATGACGTTTACTGATATTGCTAATGCTAGCGCAGCGAGATTCAAACTTAAACTAACTATTGTCTCTGAGGTGGAGAAAACACAGATTAATCAGCCAAAGCATGGAGTTAACTAACACACAAGCAGAGCCATGTTAAAGACACAACCCTCATATGTTGGAGAGGGACGATATACTAAACGCTGTGCACCGCGAGAGGCTCACTGAAGCCCTGTACAGCAGCCCTATGACAGCAGCAAAGCACAGCTACGTCATGAGCGCTAGTTCCGGGATAACAGTTCAACAACCAATGAAAACGTACACAATTCATTGTAACATATTCAACTTTAATAACATAACATAAACAAACATGGCGGATAGCAAGAAAAAGTGCCGGCAGTACAATGCCAATTACATTAGTTATGGATTTATCCCGTCACCGATGAACACCACTTTACCAATGTGCCTGCTCTGCGATCAGGTGTTCTCTAATGAGGCCATGAAACCCTCGCGACTACAGGAACATTTAGTGAAAAAACATCCCGAAAATCAGCTGAAGATCCATCCTACTTTAAGTCTCTGAGGGATCAACATTCAAGACGGCCCACCATCAACTCTCTGTTCGCCCGGAACGTCAATCAAAGCGAAAGGGGGTTGGTGGCGTCCTTCAACATCGCTTTATTAATTGCTAAGTCTGGTTTACCGCTCACTGTGGGTGAGTCTTTGGAATTCGGCAATAAAAGAAGCAATATCGACAGTCATGGAGCGGGATGCTGCGCCAGTCATCAAAGCCATCCCGCTCAGTAACGATACTGCTTGCCCGGCGCATACGGGAGATGTCGCACTGAGCAGCAGCTGTGTGCCACCCTGCGGCGTGTCCCTTCAGCATCCAGTTAGATGAGACAACAACTGCCGACAACAATGCCCTCTTAATGGGCTATGTTCGGTACTGGGGGGATCTCAAGGATTACAACCAATGCTGATAGTGTTTTTTCTTTTTATGCAACCAGCCACCTGACAGTGGGTTAAATCTGCCTATCATAGAACAGGCTCATATTGGGATTTTTTTTTAATAATTCTTATAAGAAACCAAAACAGCACAGAAAATATGTTTTATTGGTGATAGAGGATGTAGCCAAAACATATTCTTAATTGTGCGTGTGTGTGTGTGTTTTTTTTTTTTTTGGGGGGGGGGGGCGAGAGTATCTCGGTAAGGTTAGGGGGCGTTTGCTCAAAAAAGGTTGAGAACCACTGGGTTAGACAGTGAGACCATAAAACAGTCTTTCTGCCTTTTCTCAGGCTAGGATGATCCGATTTAAATTTTTTTTTTGCACATTTATACTAAATAGGATCTCAGAGTTCAATACACCTTCATATTCCAACCGGTGAAGTAGGCCTTTAAATGAAGTAAAGATAACAACACAACACACAAAAACAACATAAACTATACAGTAATAGTCGGTGCTTTATTTAAATTTTTTCCTAATTATATTTGAATAACATTAATTCAAATGACGAGTTAGAGATGGTGCCATACTGTGATATATCTTGTGACATCACCGGAAGTGTTCTTAATCCAGCACTGCTCTATCTACGTAAGGGTGAATGGAAAAGTCACTCTGCATAAACTGTTACCAAGGGCCGCACAAGACTTCATAAACAATTTTGTCACAGTTCAGGAATTTTTTAAACAGGTATTTTGCCCAGAGATTCAGTATGTCAGCGAGCAAAGATAAATAAAGGAAATAAACAAGTGGTGGCTACAGTTGGAAAAAATTAAACGGATATACACACACTTGGTATCTGCTTGTAAATTCCTCACACATGGAGAAACCTAAATCTAAAAGTTGAGCATTCGGACTCAAGGGGATCCCCTCCTGTTTTGCTTTGGAACACACACACTCACGGACGCACACACATACATACGGATACATACGCATGCACGCACGCACCAACATGCAAACATGAATTTTTTTTTCAACGTAATTTCTTAGAAACAAAAAAATACACAGGTCAACAAATTTTAAATGCAAAATGAATAATTTTAAGAAGTAGTAGGTTTGCTTGGGTTTCAATAATCCTACGGCTGCTTTGTCACTAGCATGACATTTATTTTTTAATGTATTTCCTGAGAGGATGAATGTGGAAGTACCACACACACACACACACACACACACACACACACAATCATTAGCACTTTGAGTGGCCTTGTGTCTGAATTGTGCTTTATAAATAAACTTGCCTTGCCTTGCCTTGCTCTTCGTGAAGTATGGAGGGATGTGCATGTATGTCATAAACACTACAGGAAGTCATTAACAGACTGTATTTTCTAACCATTAGAATTCACATTTAGTCTTGGATTGAAGGTTTTTTTTTAATTTCTTACCACATTCAACCATTCATACACCGATAGCAGTAGCTGCCATGCAAGGCGCTCTCTGAACCATCGGGAGCAATGTGGGGTTAAGTGTCTTGCCCAGGGACACTTCGACATGTGGCGGGTAGGCGGGGGATCGAACCTCTGACCCTGAAATCCAGTGGACGACCGCCCTACACACTTCGCCACAGCCGCCCCATTGCCTTGTAACTGGACTTTTCTATTTTTAGGTTTTCAAGATGAAAAAGGATATATTATATTTTCCGTCAGAATACTAAATAAATAAAAGCTTGTTCGGTTATAATAATATAGTGAATACCTCGGTTCAAAATAAAGTTTTGCTAATAGGTTCTGGGCATCATAAGACCATTGCCCCCCCAACCCCCTCTTTTCCTGCTGGAAAAACACACACACACACACACACACACACACACACACACACACACACACACACACTCACGTATCGGCTCACGTCAACTCATCGCTACGTGCCGGTTTTGGACACCAATTAAGCCTCGCATTGTTGAGTCTGTTCCCAATCTTTCACCGGCTGTCCTTCCGCTCTCCTGCCAAATACTGAGCCCCTATACTGCCAAATGCAGAGCCCCCCTCCTGCCAGATACTGAGCAGCTGTGGAGTCTGAATCACCGATTAACTTCGTCCAACAAAAACACACAAACATGTTATTTCATTTGCAAAGCCGCTAGAGAGATGAAATGAGAAACACACGGTTTTAGTTTTTTTTTCTCTCTGTTTTTTATTTGAAAGGGAAAAGTACTGAGAGGTTTTCTCTTAATGGGATTCGCATGGATGTGGTTGTGGTTAGTAGTTGGTTTTGTAGTCATCATTGCTTGTATTTTGAAATGATTAACAATGGGGTTTCTTTTTAAATGGTTTATAATGGGGCGCTCCTGTGGTGTAGTGGATGGAGCACGTACCATATTGGCTCCGGCCTTCGTTGCAGTGGTCGTGGGTTCAAATCCGACCCGTGGATCTTTACTGCAGGTCATCCCCACCTCTCTCTCTCTCTCTCTCTCTCTCTCTCTCTCCCCATTTCAACTCTGTACTGTCTAATAAAGCTTGAAAATGCCAAAAAATAATCTTTACAAATGGTTTATAACATTCCCAACTTTCACCTGCAGGATCGGCTCAGAAGGTGTATCCCTATTTAATCAACACAAATCTCCTTATGTAATTCAAATGATAAACCATATCGATTAAGCATGTTTTCTAGATTTGACAAAGACAAAAAAAAAATTAAAAATTGAGATTAACTATGAAAATTCAGCAATTAATTGCAATTTAAACAACATTTGCTTTTAACTGCCTCTGTTTGTTTGTTATCAGAAGATGTCTTTAAAGTGACATGTTGTGTGTGGAACGCAGTGACAAGGTGTGTCAGGGTATGAGTGACCCAGACGCCCTCTTACTAACATGAGAACACTTTCAAGACACCGGAGAAAATAATAACATGTCATTTTACAGATCAGCAATTAGTCACTCGGAGTGAGGTGTGAGAAAAGGGACTGAGCCACACCGATACCAACGTCTGTGAGTGACAAGACAAGTGACAAGTGTGTGTGTGTGTGTGTGTGTGTGTGTGTGTGTGTGTGTGTGTGTGTGTGTGTGTGTGTGTGGTTTCTGCCCTTCTGATGAAAAAGAGTTCCTTTTATGTTCACTGAAAAAAGGGTTTTCCTGTAAAGAAATGTAGCAATGTCCTGTTGTAATGATTGGGGGGGGGAGGGGTTTGGGACACAGGTGCAGACCAAGGGGTGTCTGAGGGATAACCACTAAATTGCACAAGCGATTACAGGGGAGGGGGAGAAAACAAAATGCACAAGGCTGTAAAGGGCCACACAGGCTGAAAGGGTACACAAGTAAAACAGTTGACTTTGCAACACTGAACACAGAGAGCATTCGGAGACAACCTCTCACTACCTCTGAAGGTGAGACAATGAGCAGCACAGGGCACTGGGGGTCTCAGGGCAGATATAACCTCTTCACACCTGGGCTCAATTAGCCAATCAGTGCCATACACACCTGATTGCAGTGAGTGAATCAGTCACCCTTCTCACGGAGGCGAAAGATTTCATGCCCTCACAGGGCTGAAATCTTCTGTGTCCTCACACCTGTAGCATGTATGATACTATGATACTAGTGGTTACATGTACAACAGCTAAAAATCCATTAGCTCATGTTTCTGGGGGCGATTATTATGCTCAGATTAAGATCAGATCTGTTAACGTGTCTGTGTGTGTGTGTGTGTGTGTGTGTGTGTGTGTGTGTGTGTGTGTGTGTGTGTGTGTGTGTGTGTGTGTTTATGTTCATTGGAAAAAGGGTTTTCCTGTAAATAAATGCTCAGTTATTAACGGTTAGTAAGTGATTCATTGACCAATGCTTAGTTCAGCATAGACAAAGCGTTAGAGTCAGTTAATGCTTAATTAACGTTTATTAAGCATTTAGTAACAGTAAAGTAATGCTTAATAAACACTTATCAAGTCTTAATTAAGCATTAACTAACAGTTAATTAATGCACCCTTATTTTAAAGTGTTACCTTATTGCTTTATCCACCTGCTCTACATTTAAAAAACTTGTTCCGCAAAGTAATCAGTAATTAAATATGAGTCACAAAGAGTAGTTCAGCATCATATTGGGGGCATAAACTGAGATGATTGATATTACTCTCACACTACAATGTTTGAGCAGAATGGTTACAGCGAACAATGACCCTTTTAATACACATACATGGCACGTCAGTATTGTTTTGAGATAGACTTAAAATGGTAACGTGTCCTGTAGCATGTATGATACTAGTGGCTGCATGTACAACACCAAAAACTCCAATAGTTCATGTTTCTGGGGGCGATTATTATGCTCAGATTAAGATCAGATCTGCTAAGGTCTGTGTGTGCATGTGTGTTTGTGTGTGTGTGCGTGTGTGCGTGCGTGCGTGTGTGTGTGCGTGCGTGTCTGCATGTCTGTGTGTGCATGTGTGTGCGTGTGTTCATGCGTGTGTCTGTGTGTGTTGTGTGTGTGTGTGTGTGTGTGCGTAAAATGAAAAAGAAATCTGGTTTATGACTTCATCTGCTTCAGGCCTTCATATAGTCATGTGCGATGTAGCGCAGTGATGTGTGTCAATGTCTGATAGGTGAGTAAGTGTGTGTGCCGTGAGCTGGTTATTTGTCAACGATTTGACATGACCGCATGTTCATGTGATGACAGTTTACAGTAACAGCTGTTTGTATTGTTGTCTTGTCATCCAGGTGAGATAGTCTCTCGTACCTCTTAGCCTTTGTGTGACCTTAAAAGGCTTTGTGATAGAGATAGTGTGTGTGTGTGTGTGTGTGTGTTGGTGTGTGTGTGTTGGTGTGTACGTGTGTGTGTACGTGTGTGAGAGGGATAGTGTGTGTGTCTGTGTGTGTGTGCCCGGTGCGTGCGTGCGTGCGTGAGTGAGTGAGTGTGTGTGTGTGTGTGTGTGTGTGTGTGTGTGTGTGCGGTGCGTGCGTGCGTGCGTGAGTGAGTGAGTGTGTGTGTGTGTGTGAACGTGTGTATGTGTGTGTGTGTGTGTGTGTGTGTGTGTGTGTGTGCACGGTAGGTTTCTGTCTAAAAGAAGCTCCTTTAATGTACACGCAAAACTACACAATCGGAAACGATCGGTGTGTCAGACATTCCTTTGCTTAATCGGTGATTCAGACTCCACAGCGGCTCAGTATCTGGCAGGAGGGGGGCTCTGCATTTGGCAATATAGGGGCTCAGTATTTGGCAAGAGAGCGGAAGGACAGCCGGTGAAAGAGCATGAGGGTGTCACACCTTGGTACATGCACAACACAAACCCTGCGTTCCAAATCACATACTCTTTCTCTTTACTACACTACATACTAAAGTACAGAAGAGTTTTAGTCTTTTTACTACACTACATACTAAAGTACAGAAGAGTTTTAGGGCCACAGGAGAGAGAAAAAAAAAATCAGATAAGGAAGATTTATTTTTCATTATGTCAAGAAATGTCAAGAATAAATACGAATACTCCAAAATGCTATTGGAGTCAGTGGGGCATGTATGTATTTTCAGCATTCTACAATTGACATGCATGTATTGGGACATCCTAAATCTTTTTCTGGCATACTAAATAGTATGGAAGTATGGGGATTGGAACGCAGGGAGGATTTGTTTTCACTTTCTCCCCTATTTCTTTTTATCTTCATCCCTTCTATCCCTCCTCCATTCTGTTTACTGAAATATACTCTCTCTCTCTCTCTCTCTCTGTCTCTCTCTCTCTTCTTTTTTGTTGCTTTTAAAGCTTTAGTGCTTTAAAAAAAAACTTTCCATATAAATGAATCTCGGTAACATTCAAGCCATCGCCAAACGACTTGACACAAAGTCGGTCAAGCCAATCAGCTCCACAAAACTCTCTCTGTATTTCTCAGTATGGCAGCGTTTCCAAACTGGTGTCGCCCCCCCCCCCCGACACTGGTGCAGGAGCTCAGAAAAATCCCAAGAAGAGCCCAAGAAATGTTTTACTCATTGATTCTACTGCTAAGCAAAAACCTGGACGTGCAGCAGAAGGTATAAAATCCATGTGCGATCACTGAAGGCTTTACCTCATGTAGATGCACCGACAGTGTTGTTGTAATTACTCAGTATTCCCCATGGGGAGCGACAGAAGTTACGCACTATAGCTTTAAACGTTTATTTTCGTCCTTTCTTATGTTTTCCTTCTCAGCAAACACACACACACACACACACACACACACACACACACACACACACACACACACACACACACACACACACACACACACACACACACACACACACCTTACAATCACCGTTTGTTTTAAATTTTCGGAAGATTTTTCAGATGAGTCATAAATCAGTTCCTTCCTGATTCAATGCTGAGAAATAAGTAAGTCATACATCTGCCTTGTACATTAAATGGTGACATCGATTAATCTTAACCTTGGATGTCACCTGAAGTTCCAGGAATGTCTTGAGCAGGTCACACCAACAGAAGGGTGTGTGAGATGTAGATGAATCATAAAAGTCTTCCCTTCCTCTTTCTTGAACTGTGTGTGTGTGTGTGTGTGTGTGTGTGTGTGTGTGTGTGTGTGTGTGTGAGCTTGTGCGTGTGAGTGCGTGTGTGTGTGTGTGTGCGTGTGCGTGAGCGTGTGCGTGTGTGTGTGGCTCAGTATTTGGCAGGAGGGTCTCTGTATTTTGGCAGTAGGGGCTCAGTATCTGGCAGGAGAGCGGTAGAGCAGCCGGTGAATGACTGGGAACACACTCAACAATGCAAGGCTTATAATTGGTGTCCAGAACCGGCACGTAGCGATGAGTTGTCGTGAGCCGATACGTGTGTGTGTGTTTGTGTGTGTGTGTGTCTGTGTGTGTGTGTGTGTGTGCACGTGTCAATTTGTTGTTATTATCTTTTATCTTTTTATTTCCTGGCTTCGCTGACTTTCTCTTCCCACTCATGGCAGGAATGTTTTTAATAACCAGGTTCCTGTAGTTACTAAACAGTTACTGGCCACAGAATAACCTGCCAGTTCATAACAAACACACACACACACACACACACACACACACACAGAAAGCAAAACATGTATTGTACTGTGGTTCAATATAATGGGGACTCACTCTTACCCAATCCACAACATCTCAAATTCCCCCGGGCCTTTTCCCTTAGCCACAGTCACTATGACTTTAAACTATGGCACGCTCACCAAACTATGAAAACAATTTAATTAGTGTTAGTGTGTCAATTGGGAATCTTCCATGGGACACTTGAGTTGCCCCCGGCTACAGTAAAACATCACCATGACAATAAACGTTTAAATCATGTAGAGCATAAATGATAAGTCAATTAATCAATTTGTTGACATGTTGAAAGTTGATCATCACATTTTTGGATTATTGATTTCAAGGAATACTTCACCCATAAGGAACCGGCGCTCTATCATTATAAAATCGCTATTATAATATATTGAATGAGGGTTTTCTTTTTCCTCAGTCTTCCCTTGGCCCAGCTGTCCTGTTTATCCCAACCCTACATTTTACCATGCGTGATGTCACACTAGTAAAATGTAGGGTTAGACAGTGAGACCATAAAACACTCTTTCTGCCTTTTCTGAGGCTGGGATGAACCGATTACAGAAATGTTTGCACATTTATACTACATAGGATCTCAGAGTTCAATACACCTTCATATTCCCACCGGTGAAGGAGGTCTTTAAGTAGCTACGAGGAACTTTCAGTTTTTCTTTTAAATTGACAGAGAATTAATTGGCTCAACTGTTCTTGTTTAAAATTATTCGTATGTAGAACTCAAACCTTCGCACCTTCATTACATAATTATGATAAGTTATCTCCACCAAAGATAATTAGTTTGCGTAAATATCGGACACTTTCCTTAATACTAAAGAGTGTCAGTTAGTTACTAAAAAATCTAGTGAAAACTTTGTGAACATAGTGAAAATTTTCATAACGTTTAAATTTTTTTACAGTGCATGTAATGGACACATTTTTCACAGTGTATTTTAGTGACAAATGACTTCCGGTCGGTGTAGATGCCAGTGCTTCTCGTGCCACGGTTGCCGTTGCCATCTCCCTGCAAGGCGTCACGTAATGACTGGACAGCCGGGTTGGTAGAAAGGTCCAGAAGCGGTCAGAGGGAAAACACACACACACACGGAAGTCTCCTGTGTGTGTGTGTGTGTGTTATCTTCTCCCACACTGGGCCCACTGCCTGTTCATGTTGATTACACACACACAAAGCGAGACGTGCCCCGATCTCATAGAAAGGGGACCTGGGCATACCACACACTGATAAACAATGGAATAATTATATAATTATACTCACTCTCCAGCAACTGACGAGGAATACAAAAACAAATACTTGCACACACACACACACACACACACACACACACACACACACACACACACACACACACACACACACACACAGTAAATGTGATGTCTGTATCGGCTGTGACACGTGTGTGTGTGTGTATGTGTATGTGTGTGTGTGTGTGTGTGTGTTGTCTGTCTGTCTGTCTGTCTGTCTGTCTGTCTGTCTGTCTGTCCGTCTGTGTGTTTCTGTGTCTGTCTGTCTGTCTGGCTGTGTGTGTGTGTGTGTGTGTGTGTGTGTGTCTGTGTGTCTGTCTGTCTGTCTGTCTGTCTGTCCGTCTGTGTGTTTCTGTGTCTGTCTGTCTGTCTGGCTGTCTGTGTGTGTGTGTGTGTGTGTGTCTTTCTGTCTGTCTGTCTGTCTGTCTGTCTGTCCGTCTGTGTGTTTCTGTGTCTGTCTGTCTGTCTGTCTGGCTGTGTGTGTGTGTGTGTGTGTGTGTGTGTGTCTGTCTGTCTGTCTGTCTGTGTGTAAATGGATGGGAAAATTTCAGCTTGTCATTGTCTGTGTTAAGAAGCGGAGATCTGGCCTGAACCCCTGAGTCAAAAACTCTGCATGTGCTGCCAGTCACGTCAGCATTCCTTGTTCCACCATGTTTGCTTTGGAGTGGGTATCCCTCTAGGAAAATAACCATATTCCCTTTGTTAAGCTGCCAGTCTGAATAACTGCTGAGGCATGGTTTCTGGTAAGCTTCTGGAAGCGGCAAGGCGCAAAACCTTCACACCTCATATACTGTAAAAAGTTTTTTTTATTTTTTTTCGTTTTTGTCCCACGGCATCTTTTCCCGACAATTCGTGCTGACCCGACGATTGGAAAGTTTTAGGGATGCTGGAACACAGCAGACACTTACATTGTAATTTTCCTGAGTCGCCCTTTGATACAGCAGGTCTGGTTGCGTGTGTGTGCGTGTGTGTGTGTGTCTGTTAATCGAAAACACACACAAATAAATAACTAAACAGAAGCAGTGCATAGAAACTGTTGCTGGAACCAGTAGATAATGCCATGTTGCCATCCATCCGTCCGTCCATCCATCCATCCATCCATCCATCCATCCATCTATCTATCTATCTATCTATCTATCTATCTATCTATCTATCTATCTATCTATCTATCTATCTATCTATCTATCTATCTATCTATCTATCTATCTATCTATCTATCTATCTATCTATCTATCTCTCTCTCTCTCTCTCTCTCTCTCTCTCTCTCTCTCTCTCTCTCTCTCTCTCTCTCTCTCTCTCTCTCTCTCTATCTATATATAACTGGAAAATTCGTCAAGTCCACTATAATCAACTATCCATGCTGCCATACACACCTATTGGCAATTTAAATTAACATAACCTGCACACCTTTCAATGGTGTTTTCACAGAAACCCATTGAAATGGTATGGAATACAGATGACACAGATGGTCAATTCTTCCCTCCGATATCAAGACGCGTCAGTTCGCTATTATGCCGATGACACACACGTTTATTTCTCTGCCAAAACCAGTAACCTGAATCATCCGTCTTACCTCCGTGAAAGCTTGGGCCTCCCCACCAAAGGGATGTCTCTTCATTTCCACCACTTAAAACCCTTAAAGGAAAAGTTCAACATTTTAATTTTTTTTTTAGCTTTTAGACTCCGGCTCAAGAAAAGGTGACAGAAACCATTCCTGTAACTGTCTGTGCATGCATTTTTTTTTAAAGATTATTTTCTAGCATTTTCAAGCTTTATTAGACAGTACAGAGTTGAAATGGGGAGACAGAGAGAGAGAGAGGGGGGGATGACCTGCAGTAAAGGTCCACGGGTTGGATTTGAACCCACGACCACTGCAACGAAGGCCAGAGCCAATATGGTACGCACTCTACTCACCAGTGGCGTGCACAGACATTTTGGGGGGCAGGTGCTCATTGCAAAAAAAGGCCACAATATATTCTATCGATGAATGACCAAATCATTTTAAGGTTAATTGTACAAAATCCCCCCAGGCCTAATGACTTTTAATACCCGGCCACACATAGAGTGTTTCTCAAAGGAATTTGGGAGACTGTGTTTGGGACCCTGGAC
The DNA here is from genome assembly GCA_026929865.2 of Hyperoplus lanceolatus. NCBI lineage: Eukaryota > Metazoa > Chordata > Actinopteri > Uranoscopiformes > Ammodytidae > Hyperoplus > Hyperoplus lanceolatus. Next base: position 31,386,263 of record CM049403.1, on the reverse strand, counting down.
CTTCTAGGGGTGTCCGGGGGAATGCTCCCCCGGAAGAAAAATTTGAACCTTTTAAAGTAAAATTCATCAATCAGGTGCACTTTGAGAAGAAAGCTAAGGCTAAATCACCTGTGTCAATGTGGGCTATTTAGTACTATTTTCTGGAATAATTTGGAGACACAGTATTACCAAAAAGCAGAAAGAAAAAATGTACATGTTTAAAAAAAAACAGTCAGTTTCGGATTTTTTAAAATAATCCCTTATCCCGAATTCTCTCTTTGAAGTCTTCGTTAGGCCCCTGATCTCCCTATTAATAATATCCTATTGAGGTAAATACAAGATTACTGCAAGTCTTGTAACATAGAAATAACTTATGGTTGGGACAAAATAATATAATTAGCTTATATAGCTTCATGACTGATTTAGTACCACCAACCCACTTTGCGTAGTTAAAATAAAATGTGTGGACAGCTTTTAAGATATTTCAATAACATTTGAGGAACAGTTCAACATTAAAATCTGAGCTTTAAAAGGCCCTGAACAGCTATCATGACTCTGACCTTTCATCTTCATCTTACTCCTTGCTGCTGGTGGATGCTTTCATCCAGGAGAGCAGAGAGCTTGGTTACATTAGCCTACAACCAGGCACAAGTCTACATTGGGAATTGCCTGTTTGTCATTTAGCAAATAAATTACTGCATGTGTTAATTATATAGCCTAAAGTAAACCTAAACAACACTAAATATTCAACATACTGATAGATTCACATGCTGTGCCAATGACAAACTCCACCGACATTAGTTGTGTTCATCACGTCATATCTATTTTTTTTTTTTTTTGGCTAGCTTGTTAAGCAGGACAGTCGGCTAATTTATGCTCAGCTGTGTGGCGCTGCATGATAGAGGCTACTTTATAACAGAGACAAATAAATGCAAGTTATAGCTTGGCAACTGAGGCTTAGGGGGCAAACAATACACTCTTGACTCCATTAAATGTATGTGTTACCTCGCTGATGGAGCAGGGCAGGCGCAAGGGTAGGTGTGCGTGTGCAGCAGCTGCGGCAACGCGCCTCCGTTTGTGTCCACTCTGCGCGTTCACGTTGACAAAGGAAATGTGTGCGGAGGAGGAGGAGGGGGGGCATATTTATTGGGGCATTATTGTCAAACGTTTTTAATCGTTGAGCATTTATAGATGATAATGTCGGCATAGGCCACATACACTGTTAAAAAAACCAAAAAAAAAAAACAAAAAAACGAACATTCAGATTTTTTATTTATTTTTTTTTTCAAAAGGGCACTTGATTGGGCCACGGGAAAAGGGCAGTTGCTTCAGCACCACTTCAGGTCTACCTGTGCACGCCACTGCCAGGCGCTATAATAGCTCTTGTAGTTACATTAAATACAAGCGACGTAGCCTACTCTTTTCTGTCCCCCACCTTCCAATAAACATGTAGATTAAAGGTGTTGTCTCACTTGGCTTCCTCAAAAAAAATCCCCACGCCACGCCACTGCTCACAATGCCACTGGAGCGCCCCTGTGCATGCATTTATGATTTAGAAATAGGCAAAGGTCATTGCGTTTGGTGATGTTGTAAAGTTTGTCTTTTTACACTTTACCAGTGTTTGAGCTAAGCTAACCTGGCGTAGCAACCTCTTCAAAAAAGAATTTTGAACTATTCCTTTAAGAAAACCTGTTATCTTGACAATTGCAGTTGTTCAATTTTTTTAACTCAAATATCTGTCTGTCCATCTATCTATCTATCTATCTATCTATCTATCTATCTATCTATCTATCTGAATCTTTGGACTGTTTTAAGCAGCCTCTAAATAACCATTTAAAGGCAAAGATCTTCATAGACCTCCATCCCTGTTATATTTTGTTTCATTTATTCGAGTCTGTCTCGCCTTGTGCAATGTTTTATATTGTAGAATAATTTTCACTTTATCGAAGTACATTCCATTTGGTTTTGTGGTTACAGATTCCCCAATATTTTTAAATAAGTTTGAAACTATGAAACAGTTATTCAGTTAAATAGGCTGTATAGAAAATAACTATATACCAGTCAGGTAACGTTCATTTTAGCCATTCTACAGCACTGTCTAAATGGTTAATGTGTAACCTTGAATCTTGATGTATTTTCTTTGTTTTTACCGTCTCTTAAATACAATTTCTTCTTTCTAATAAAGCAAAATAATGCCCCTTAAAAAAAAGAAAGTTCAAATGAAAACGTGGACTGATTTCTGAGGATTTCTTGCGCTCCAGTTGATGGAAGCATTTATTAGTGTCAACATGATAAAGTCAAAAGGACATTGAGACAACAGCTCATGTAACAGAAAGATATACAGTTTGGATAGAATGACAATGCAAATCCTATGTAACAGCAGTGCAGAATTTTCTTAAATGTCATTTCAGATGAATTACCCAAGCCAATACACAGACTACAATAGACACAAATCAGTAGGACAATACTGAAAATAGGAATGTACTTTTAAAACTAGATCGAGAGTGTCAAGATCAGTTCACCAATAGAATTTACTACTACACCGCGTCACTGTATCGCTGTATGTAAAGTAGATCGCTAGGCTGAGAATCATACACTTAAATAAACAAGCATTTACTTTAACGAGCACTACAATATAGTTAAAAAAAATGTAAACTAATCTTCAAGTATCAAGTTGCAGTGACTGAGGTCATTACTGTAACAATAACGTATAATAATAATAATAATAATAATAATAATAATAATAATAATAATAATAAAACATAGATAAACTTTCAATAAATAAACAGACTTTTGCTCTCGAAAAAAAACAGACGCAAATATACTAAAATGACACTCAAATATCCGCATAGAACTTTTTCTCTCTCTCTCATGTTCCAATATCATAAATACAATAAATACAAATATAAATAAATAAATAACTTGTATCGAGAAATAAAAAAAATAAAAGGTCATTCATCAAAAAAAAAACGTTAACAATAAAATAAATTACAGCTCAGTAGACCTTTTTTTTAAAATAACAGTGGGGTTAATATCGTTGCCTCGTGATTCTGACGTGCTTGAATTGATGGTCTGGGAGCCAGAGTCTTTAACATCAGGCACGTGGAAGGACGCCAACGGACAGGGGCCCTTCACGTTATTGCACACCAGCCTTTGTAGCGACGCCGTGTTGACAATATCAAAACCGACACTGCCTCCGAATGTGCTCGGTTTCCAGTATTCAGGTGAACAAATGGGATTTCCCATCAGGCCCTTAAGGGAGTAAGGGGCTCCCATCTCCACCATGGTCTCCCCAAATATGGCATTGGGTCTGGGCTTCTCTACCAGCAGACCTGGGTACAGCTCCACAGCATCCACGTGTCCGTACATCTCCTCCAAGATGGCAGCCATTTCTTTCTCTCCTGAAAGACACAGAGGAGGGAATAGGTTTTAGTTTCAAATCTTGTATTTTTTTTTAAAGATTATCTTTTGGCATTTTCAAGCTTTATTGGACAGTACAGAGTTGAAATGGGGAGACAGACAGAGAGAGAGAGAGAGAGAGAGAGGGGATGACCTGCAGTAAGAGGTCCACGGGTCGGATTTCAACATGCGACAAGGACTGGACTGCTGTTGATGTATGTTTGTCTACTTCATACTGCTATCTATAGTACGTATTCAATTATTTTTTTATTGTGAGACTGGGAACTGGGAACCGTGCACTTAATTGACCATCTTGGGATAAATAAAGTTTTTCTGATTCTGATTCTGTGTGGTAAGCGCTCTACCCATAACTAGTTTCAAGTCTGGCTTACCTCACTCGCCTCACCCAGCAGCTGCAAAAAGCTTGCTGCTACTCTAAACATGTTTCTCTGTGCTTTGACCGATTCCAATCCAGCGCACAGTAGATAGTAAATTCTCAAAATGAATTATCTTTAAAAAGGTGACATAGCGGATATATTTCTTTCCTAACACATCACTGGTAGTTCTTAATCAACATCTCTTTTCTTAAATCTTAAATATTGTCCTCTGAAAGCAGGGAGGCCTCGGCGGTCTGTTTACGCTTTGCTCTCCGCGATGACAATCTGCTTATATTATCTCAAGATGAAATGGACATCTGGTTTCTTAAGAGTCACAGAAATAAATTCCTCACCTCCAAAGTTGCCTTGAGGACTACAGCAGAGCTCAAACTCCGATTGCTTTAATATTAAGAAATCTATCACATAACTAACAACCTTAAATCTTTAGTGTCTGCGAGTGTGTTTGTCAAGTGCATATTTAATTCCTGAATCCAGTCTCACGAAAAATGAATAGTAATTTATGATATTTATATATAGCTTTTTCAAGACACTCAAAGAGCCCTTGAATGCTGAATAAAGGCTATCAAAAATGCAAGAATCATCTAAGCAACATTTTCTTTCGCTTCATGATTATAAAAGAAATCTCAGGACCATTTTTTAGTCATTATTTTGACTTACAGGTAAAAGAAAATAGTGTGAACAATTTTTAAATGTTTTAATCTATCCATCCATCCCTCCATCCATCTATATGTTATATATGATATTGACTCTGTCTCACCTGTCATGTCCTCAAAGGAAGTGTAGGGCTTCATGGAGAATCTTTTCCTGTATGCGTTCAGAGACTGGTAACGCATCTTCCTGCTGTTTTCAATGGACTTAACGGACACATACATGACCGGCCCCGGAACATTTCGCCCACCAGCAACCTAAAAAATAATGTAAAAAGAAAATTAAGAGACCAGTTTTGATTTTCTTCTATCTTCATCTCTACAATGACGATATTTTTTTTGGGGGGGGGGGACATTTGGTAGAAATGTCCGTCGGTAGTTTATAGAATAAAAACCAACTTGTTCATTCTACTCAAACATATGCCTATAAATAGTCAAACGAGGGACACTGAACATTTGGAGTGGTCTCTTAAATTTTTCCCAGAGCTGTACCATCTTATATATTTATAAAAAAAAATAATCTAAAATGCTGCTTCTATCAAATCAAAGATAAAAAAAAAAAAAAAAAAAAAATGTCTTACCCTTCCAGCGATCTGGTTGGTGAATGACTCCACGAGGTTGCTGATTCCGTGCTCTGTGACTACGGACGTGTTAAAGACAAACTGTTGGTAGTTATACTCCCGGTCTTCTATGTGGAAGGTGTCGGGCATGAGCGGGTGCCAGTGGTAGAGGGTGTTGAACTCTGATGCGATGCGGTTCTGGTACTGGAAGCGCTGGTTGAAGAGCAGCTCCGGGTCGAATTTAAGTTTGAAGTTGTAACCGCTGAGGTGCTGCACGTAGTCCTCGATCACAATCTTAATGGTCTCGCCTGCAAGACAGATATGAATATATATAAATGTTAGATAAGGCAGGTATTGTAGTTGTGTAAAGTCCCATTTCCACATAAAATCTATCTATCTATCTATCTATCTATCTATCTATCTATCTATCTATCTATCTATCTATCTATCTATCTATCTATCTATCTATCTATCTATCTATCCATCTATCCATCTATTGTATCTATTGTATGGGATTTTTGACTAGTTTGATAGGATTTGACTGTCATAGTGAAATAAACTGACATGATAAAACATAAGCATTTCCTCTTTCTCTCATCTTTCAGTTAAGAGCTTGAATGCTTCGCTCTGGTAACAACAAGAAAGTCAATAACTTCATCTTTTCTGTAACTCACACTGAAACTATATTAACATTATTTTCTGTTTCTGTTTTAACCTGTGACTTTTTTTTTTAAATTTTACAATCCATCCATCCATCTATCTATCTATCCATCCATCCATCTATCCATCCATCCATCCATCCCAAACACTCACCGATCAGAATGAGTCTTGTGGTCTGAAACAGCCTTTCGTCGGTCCAGTCTGGGTGGACCTCCTTCAGCACGTCACAAACGCGGTTGTGTTCCCGCAGAAAGATGGTGGCGTACATCATCAGCCCGGGGACCAATCCGAAGGCTTCGTGGCCCACGGCGAACCGGTGAGAGTCCGGCACGTGGGGAGGGTAGTGCATCTCTGCCCCAACGTCCTTCACTGTCGGTGGGTACACCTCTCCATCCACAACCTAAATCAAAAAATCAAATGAGTTTTTATTTGTGTAGCCCAATAGTATGGGTTCAAAAGTATACTTAAATAGACAAATCAAATCAATCAAACCAGTTTTATTTCTATAGCCCAATATCACAAATAGACCTTTTGCCTCAGTGGGCTTTACATTCCATACAGTATGACACCCTCTGCCCTTACACCCTTAGCTCGATTCACAAGGGAGTTAAGCAATAAGTGCATTCAACCATGTAGGTACAAACTCAGAACAGCAAGAATCACGCTAGTACATTCATTAACTTCACATAAGCCAAACTACTAAGTAACACATGTACAGTAGTGCAACATAGAAAGTCTAATGTTTTTCTTCATCATACCTGAAACTTGAGCTTTCCGTCCTTGAAGAGTCGTAGCTTGTGTTGTCTCTCCAGTGTCTCCCCATAGATATGGCCAAGGTCCACCTAACAAGCAGAAACAACTCCATTAATACAATGTATTTATTGTTTTATTATCTTTTTCATAAATCTTTTCTCCCTTGAAAAACAAATGGCTGTGCTTTCTTACCCCATGTCCTTTGGCCAGGGTGAAAGCTGGTCCCTTTTTCATGTCAGACTTGAAGAACTGGTGTGTGAAATGCTGCGCGAAGAATGCAAACATCAGGCTGGTGCCCTGAGGGTCTGGGATGAACTTTCTCCTGAGCAGAAGCGTCTCGGCTAGTAGCTTAGCATCGGGTAGCTCCTTTTTACCTGGTGGAAGGGAACACATTGGGAACGTTACATTATAGATATACAAGGCTGTGATACAGAACCAAGCTAAAGTGGACTGGCATAGAACGTATTAAAGTAGCTATGAGGAACTTTCAGTTTTTCTTGAATCAAGTTGCACCCTTGGACAAGAGCGGTGGTGTTTTTACGATGCCCAAGCACACTCTATATATACCTGCTGTAAATCATTTGGTCTGAGTTTAGCAGGGATTCAGACCCCAGGCAAAGGCAATAAGAACAACTATATAAAAACAGCATTCTTTGCACTGATGGTCTCGTTTGCTGTTACATGTCATATATGATCATAGGAGAAAAAATTAGACTGTTTAATGAACATTTAAAAGTTCCTCGTGGGAGGTTTAACTTGATTGGAATGTGATGTAATATTTTTACATGTCGGAAAAGCTACAATTAAGATACACTTCAGAGTTACATTCATATGTTTCTGAGACGTGTTAGATAGGTATTAAATTGACTATGTAAAAAAATGGTTCCCAAGCTTCTGCATGCTGGGGCAGGTTTATCGGCACATTTTGCAATCCGACAATCCAGCAGGAGGGAACGTTACAGTGTGTGTGTGTGTGTGTGTGTGTGTGGGTGTGTGTGTGTGTGTGTGTAGGTGTGTGTGTGTGTGTCTGCCAGTGATGTAATGGGGCCAAATGAGTCTTGCTCAGTATGCAAGAATCTGAGAGAACAGGTTTTCTGAAGGCAGAGAAAGGAGACAGAGAGAAGAAAGAGAAAGAGAGAGAGAGACAGCGAGAGAGAGAGAAAGAGAGCGAGTGTGTGTGTGTGTGTGTGTGTGTGTGTGTGTGTGTGTGTGTGTGTGTGTGTGTGTGTGTGTTCACTTCACTTACCTACTACTCCCATTGGGGTTGGGCAGTCCTCTGACACTGGGGGCAGGGTGCGGGTATAATAGGAAAGGTTTGAATAGGCTTCCCAGCTCTTGTAATCATACTCCGCATTGTAAGTTGGAGGGCTATCAATCAAGTGGGATCGGGCTAAAGAGAGACAGAGAGAGGAAAAGCATTTCATTATTAACAGTGTTGTGGGGAAAGGCAAGGCAAGTTTATAGCACAATTCAGACACAATTCAGGCCACTCAAAGTGCTTCAAAAATAGGTTAGGGAATACATCAAGACTAAAATACATCAAGCATGTACACATTTAAAAAAGTGAAGAAAACAATAGTGAATTCCATATAAATAAACTTGAAATTAAATGTTGTCAGTAGCCTGCTGGTAGTTTGATGACAATATTTGTGATTCAAGTAGTTTAATTCATTTTAAAAGCCATAAAAGGAAACAAACTCATTTTCTACTTCGATTGACGAGCCCCAGATAATAAGAAAATCCAGATTCTTTTCCAATAAAAATGTGAAATTCCTTGTCATTTTAGTCCTCCTGAAAAGTCTAGAGGGGACTGTTTTCACAGAGAGGAAGCTACTTTGAAAGCAAAACGTTTTACTTCCCAATGCAAGCAATTGAATTAAAGAAAATCGTGTTGGGGTAACTGGTTAACTAAAGCTACTTAGAAAAGGTTTAAACTACATTGTAAAAAAAAATTATCAAATTGACAATGTAGCCTACATGTCTTAAATGAAAATACACCAAAATATACCACCAAAAAAAAGTCACATTCTAGCAAAATATGCCAATTGTACACAAACACCTTCCAACAACTTCTTCTCAACAACTTGCTGTACAAATTATTTGAAGTGCTACAAATGTATAGGCCGCTATCCAACAATCCAATAAACCCAAGAACCCAAGTACTAACAGTTGCCTTCGGCGGTATAGAGACACTTACACGTTAGCACATATCTCATGATGGCATCTCTTAGGAACGAGATGTTGTTGACGATATTCCAGAATCCCTTGTAGTGCGTTAGCAGATAGTGGACCGTGTTGGGCGAAGGCTTCAACGTGATTTTGAGCCACGTGAGGAACTCAGCTGTTATATAGGGAGAAAAAAAAGTGACAAAAAATGAATAACTAAATAACGCATGCCACCGCGAAAAATTGCAACAAAATGTCAGATTCCAACTCTTATGCATGTGTGTGTGTGTGTGTGTGTGTGTGTGTGTGTGTGTGTGTGTGTGGGGGGGGGGGGGGGGGGGGGGGGGGGGGGGTGTGCGCGCGCTATTCATACTTACGTGTGGTGCAGTTTTGCCCGTGGAATCCCGTGCGCGTGCAATCACACTCGTAGCTGTCAGGCACCATCGCCGTGCACACGCCTCTGTTCTGACATGGCTCTGCGCAACACGGGTTACCTGTGATAGATAGATAATGTTGAACGATTAGATAAAGTCACCTTACAGCGTAAATAGCCCTAAAACAAATCTAAATATAGAATAGAATAGATTAGAATAGAATAGAATTGATGTTGATTGCCATTTGCACAGGTATAGGACAGTACAGGTAAATTGGGTTTATTGTGCTTGTTCAAGAACAACAATTATATATATCAAATAGAAGAGCATTATCAGAAAAAGAGTCGAAAAGTACAAGATAAATAAAAGTAACAATAAATCAGTTTTAGTAGCAACAATGTGAAATAAAATATCGCTGCAATCAGCCAAAAAACGCCACATAACTCATTACTGATAGGTATAGGATATTTTGTAACATATAGTGTTGTAGCCTGAAATTATACACCTGTACCAATTCATGTAATAAATAATACATAACTTTAGTGCAGCTAAAAACCGAACTTTAAATATTGCTAGCGTCTGTTTGAGCAGTTAGGTAAGACATTATGTTTCCTGTACTCACCCCCTTCGCAGACGAGAAATCCCAGTGCCAACAGAAAAAGCGAAAAAGTGAGTCTGATGTTCATATTCCAAAGACTTTGTCGGGTTCTCTTCTCTTCTTGGAGCCTTTCTCTCTCTCTCTCCTCTTGTGTGCTCTGCTCGCTCGGAGGCTGAGAGTTTTGAATAACTCCAACCTGGCCACCGCAGCAACTTTATAGGACCGTGGATGGGCGTCATCAAACACGTATGACCCCCCGACCCCCCTCCACCCCACCCCACCCCCCCTCCTAGAATCCGGATGCGACTAGATTTTCTTTTTCTGATTAAAGTTATCCGTTAGTAATACCTGAGGGTTGAGGAATATTTTTTATTTCTCAACCTCAATTTGGATTGTGTTTGCGGTTTCGACTTCTTGTTTTTTTGGCAGCGAACGGGAGCCATTACTGCTGACCAGTTCACGCTTCACTTAACCCCCACTTCCGTTTATTTCACGGAAGAATTTCTCAATTGGGTTAGTGTGACAATGTTTCGACAAAGTGTCTAAAGCAGTAGGCCTAGTAGCCACTCTCATATGTAATCTGTATTTGTTCCCATGCGTCCCACGTTACATTGTATAATACCCTTTCTTTTCTTTTCATTATTAATATATTTTTTTTTATCATTTTAATTTAATTTATCTAAACTATCTATTTAGTATACACATTCATGGTTTCTTTAACAGTATTAAATAAACACTTGAAGTAATATAATGATACATTAGATTTATGTATCGCTTTACTTGTACTCAAAGCACCTATATAGCCTACTTAAACTATATAATTGTCCCCTAATGTCTTAATTATATAGACTACAATTCCGTAAGCGACTGACTGTGATTCAAGATAAATATCATTACATTTAACAACATAATTCTGCAGTAGCCTATGAAACTTGTCAAAGAGAAAACTTATAGAAATAAGAATATATCCATTATTTGTGCTATTTGATTATGAGAAATCACCTGCCTTCTTACCCTCTGTCAAACATAAGATAGTGAAATCTAGACTAATGTCATTAAATCCGCTTGAAAGGTTGCATGAAATCTATCGAGCCACTGGTACTGATAGTGTGTGTGCGCTGAAAGAAATGAAAGTGTTAATAAACATCCTACGCTATGTTTTTACACCTCTTCACCAGATTTGATTGTTTCAGTGCACACACACTGTATACGGACAGATTGTGAGGAGATAATCACTTATTTTGACAAAAAAATTAAATAATAATTCAGAATCGCTTATCCCACCTTTAAGTCTACAGAACTCCCTTTTGCCATTATTTAGATGAATTGTTTCAAATGACAGTGTTCCCTTAAGTCTAAGAGCAAAACTGCATACATTATATCTGTATTGTATTATAGTCTATCTTTGTCAAACCCAACCTGACCCTTATTACACGCGTACTGTAAATTTCCAGCATTGATGAGTGACCCCTAAACAGACATAGTTTAGTGATATAGTAAACGTTAAACGTCACCCCATTGCATGTGTCATGTTGTAAGTTGATTCACAAAAAAGGGGGAAAAAAATCTGTTTATTCCTTGAGTAGTCAGCGTTTACGCGCCCTCACGCGGACACCTAACCACAGTGCTGTGCGCTTTGGATAGGTGGAGAGAGGAGATCAGTCGTCAGTCGATTGCACCGTCCCCGCTTTTTAGTCAAAATCTGACGTAAACGTAACTATTTCCGGTCTGTCCGTGCGTCTTTTAACCCCTACTCTAAACGGAAAGTTATTTTTATCGTCTGAGTGTTTGTTTAGGGGGACTTTTCTCGCAAATTCTTCCTCTGATTGACACCCTCCACTGCCTCCAGGCTGCCTTCGATCAATCTGTTTGACTACTGCCGGGTTTCCTACTCCCTCCCTGGGCTACATCTGCCCCGAAGGAGCGAGCGCCTCCTCTTTTCAAACTAGCTGCAGAAAACTTTTGAGCGATTTTATTTCTGGATCAGCATGAAGTATTTTTCAGGATTTGTGAGTTGATAGTGCTCCCTCCACTTACGGTAAGTCCACATCTCGCTTTTTAATATTTTTTATCAATGAGATTTATGTGCAAATAAGATTGTGTTTATGAATTATGAGGGTCAGTGTCAGTAGCTGCTGCTGCTTTCATCGGTGGGTTAAGTAGCGAACAAACTTATGGCTATAGACTTCTTTTACGCAACAAGGAAACTGAAAAAACTTTTGCCACCACTTAAAGACCGACTATACATCATTTATCAAACTAAATACGACAGATGAAAGCGACACAGATGCAGTTAGTTGGTCTAAGAGAAGAGAGCAACGTTGTCATGATGTTAAATATGTTTAATTCATCATTAAACTTGATAATCTGAAGCTATAGGCTGTATCAAGAGTTATGTTTACATCATTGCCTTACCCTGTCTGAGGCAATATTATATCATTCTACATTCATATGTTTTTAAATTATGTTTTTTTTATTATCGTATGGATCGTTTATGGATTATTTTATTGACTGACACCTTTTAGTGACGTTAAACGTCGTTCTATTTAGTTGATCTTTTGAAAAAATGCCCTGCTTTCTTTGCAACACCAAGCACTTTATGTTACTGCTCTATTTGATCTTATTTATTTAATATTATTGCCACGCCTACACGTTCATTTGATAACTATTTTAAAACATGTTAAGCCTGTGATGCGTGTACGTTTATCATTATAAATCACGTTGAGCTGTGGTGCTTGTGTGAAAGGTGCTATACAAACAAAAGGTTTTTCTTATTATATTATCATTGCATGTTGTGTCAGGCCACCTCCGATGTGACCTTGTTCTTATAAATCTGGCCAAACCTGTTCTAAGTGGCCTAATACGTTTTGGAACCAGCCTTTAACCCAGATATGAAAAAAGAAACTATTATGACATTTCCCCCCTATTCATAACTTCATTCATCAAAATACACCTCATTTTTCCTTTACCATGACACCTTTTTGACTTCCTATTTTTTGCTTAAAATTTACCTTTTAGTTTATACAATGTCCATAGAAACTTGTAAAGTAGAGTACGCCATGTTTGTTGTTTATTTTAATATGTCCTTTGTTTGTGTGTTCACTTTTTCAGTTGTGTGTTTGTGTTCCTTATATAAAAAAAAATCCCCAAATAATACACCAAATTTTTTTGGGGTTCATAATCTCAATCTGTTATGATAACTAGTAAACAATGTTGTCAACTAAATGTAGTGTAGATAAGTACAATATTGGTCTCAAAAATGTAGTGGAGTAGAAGTTTAAGTAGCAATACATGGAAAAGGCCCACTTCACCGGTTTGAATATGAAGGTGTATTGAATTCTGAGATCCTATGTAGTATAAATGTGCGAAAAAAATTGAAATCGGTTCATCCTAGCCTGAGAAAAGGCAGAAAGAGTGTTTTTTTTAACCCTATATTTCTCTTTCTCGTGACATCACAGAAAGAGAAATATAGGGTTAAAAAAAACTTACTTTGTAAATATTACTGCGATGTCTTTTACTGTGACATCACAGTAATATTTACAAAATACGTTTTTTTTAAACCCTATATTTCTCTTTCTGTGATGTCACGAGAAAGAGAAATATAGGGTTAAAAAAAACACTCTTTCTGCCTTTTCTCAGGCTAGGATGAACCGATTTCAATTTTTTTCGCACATTTATAATACATAGGATCTCAGAATTCAATACACCTTCATATTCAAACCGGTGAAGTAGGCCTTTAAGTACTTGAGTAAATGTACTTACTTTTAATTACGGGGAACAAGACTATACACAGATACGAATTGAATGATGACTTTTCATGCTATTCATAGAGGTAGCAGCTATCCTTATCTTTGAATCTTATGCAGGACTACACTTGCACAGCAGACAGGAGCATTTTTTAAACCTATAATTACTGCAACTATTTTGCATAATGGTGTGTTCTCTGTGTGTGTTCCTTTTACATTTTGTGTTCTGGTATGAACATTTTAGTGCCATTTCTGCTGGTTGGCACACACACACACACACACACACACACACACACACACACACACACACACACACACACACACACACACACACACACACACACACACACACACACACACAGGGCAGTTTGAGTGCACCCATTGGCTGCAGAACAAGGGCAGCAGAGTGAGTTGGCACTTTTCAATAGTTTTTTGGAACATTAATTTAAGCTACGTGAGGAGTGCAGTGAACACACATACGCTCTACGTGCTGCTCGGCTCCGCTCAGTAATGATACGCTTTGGTGAACAGCTGAGAAAAGGCTCGCTGACCTTGATATGCTATCAACACACACACATTTATACACACACACACACACAGTCGCGCACACACAGGCACAGACACTCACTCACTCACTCACTCACTCACTCACTCACTCACTCACTCACTCACTCACTCACTCACTCACTCACCTTCTCACCTTCTCACTCACTCACTCACTCACTCACTCACTCACTCACTCACTCACTCACTCACTCACTCACTCACTCACTCACTCACTCACTCACTCACTCACTCACTCACTCACTCACTCACTCACTCTTATCAACATATCTCTGTTCAACCATTGTATGGAGAAAGCGAAAGCCAATGTCGCTGAAAATAATGATTTCATGACACCACTTCTTCTGCAATTGTACGCATGCGCACACGCACACACACACACAGACAGACACACACACACACACACACACACACAAACAAACAAACAAACAAACAAACAAACCATCATTTGCACTGATAATTATTAAACTTTTTATTTCTATCATCCAGGTTCCAAATGCTCCAGTTTTTGACAGAGATGTCCTCTTGAGTTTAAGTTCTCTGACGAAGGCTTTTTCCCAAGAATCACCAACCAGCTGACATGATGAATAACAATATAATTGTGAGTATCGGTGAAAGGTATTATTTACCCCTGTATGTACAGTAGGCCTACTGTAAAAACAAGACACGCTGAAACAAAAACAATTGCAATTCCAGTGAATTCACTCATCATTGCACAAATCATACCATAGCAAGTTATAGCTTATTCATTTTTCCACGGTACAATATCATGATTTTCCCTGTTATTAACACAGAACAGGTTTCAGTAATGGATATCTATGAAGGACAAAGAGGGAAGTTGCAGAGAAAATCATCTCCAAAAATGCCTCTATTGTTACTAACGTTTTGCATATTTTTCAACATTGGAGACGGACACATTCATAAACTTGGCAAAGCAATTTAACACAGGGGCATAAAATACATCAAGATTAGACATTAGAAATTGCCTTTAAGAGATGGTAAAACAAAGAAAATACACCAAGATTCAAGATTAGACATTAACCATTTAGACAGCGATGTGGAATGGCTGCAATGAAAATAACGTGACTGACGATATAGTTATTTTCTGTATAGCCCATTTAACTTGATTACTCTTTCATAGTTTCAAACTTATTGAAAAATATTGGGGAATCTGTAATCACAAAACCAGATAGAATGTATTTGGAAGCACTTTAAATGTGTGAACGAGGTACCGATTCAATACCTACCTTTCCTTCAGGTACAGTGGGGAAAAAAACAGAACAAGGAAGAAATAATTGGATATTTTAGCGGAAAGGATTAAAGAAATATATATATATAATCCAATTGTTTTTGTAAATGCTGGTGGTGACCTACCAGTATTCAGGAACAACCCTTAAGTTTGAGAAAAATATACTGCGTTCCAAATCACATACTCTTTCTTTTTACTACACTACATACTAAAGTACATAAGAATTTTAGGGCCACAAGAGAAAAAAAAATCAGATAAGGAAGTTTTTCTTTCATTATGTCAAGAATAAAGATGAATACTGCAAAAACTATTGGAGTTAGTGGAGGCATTTATGTATTTTCAGCATACTACAATTGAAGTGCATGTATTGGGACATCCTAAATCTTTTTCTGGCATACTAAATAGTAGGGAAGTATGGGGATTGGAACGCAGGTATAGTGTTAAAAAAACACCTCTGATGTGCAGTGGATTGTGAGTCAGAATCTCCCTAAAAGCATGAAGAAGCTGATTTCTACACTAAAAGTTATGACCGGATGTAGTAGGTAGGGCATCCAGGTTTTTCTCAACATGCTCTATCTGACCACATGTAATTGAGACATCCTAAATATCTTGCTTCCATACTAATTAAGTGTGTTTGAGTGACCTTCAAATAAGCGCTAGGCTATACGTCCTATCAATTATTATTAAATAGCAGGGAAGTATTTATTTATTGTTTTATCTGAGGGACATTGCACACTAATAAACAGTCAGACTGTAAGTGAGCCACAGTTAGCTTAAGAGGCTAGTTTGCATCCGCTGTCCCCCGCCAGATATTCAAAAGGCAACCCTAAAATTACAAAAAATAAAATGCATGTACAAACAAAGTCGACTCAGAAAATACAGTAACCCATAGTACGAACAAATTGACAGACAAGGGCAAACAACAGTATAGGGATTGGAACTCGGCCATTGACACTCTTAGAGACATGAACTTACAGTGAATTTGTATACAACACATTTTTTTTCCCACGATGAAACGCAACAAAACGGAAACTGAATGAATGTTGTTTTGCAGGTGGAACAGCAGTTTTCTCACAGATTCACCGTGACAGTGGTGCGAGCTGAGAATGTCACCAAGGGCGCCCTGGGAGACCTGTGTAAGTCTGCAAGGGTCATTTAAAAACCGTATGCTATTATAAACATGGGGTTATGGTAAATAGGGGGATGCTTTGACTTTGGGATTCTTGTGTGTGTGTGTGTGTGTGTGTGTGTGTGTGTGTGTGTATGTGTGTTTTTGTTTGTTTGTGCGTGGGCATGCTTCTGTGTGTGTGTGTGTGTGTGTTTGTGCGTGTACGTGCTTCTGTGTGTGTGCATGTTGATATGCGTTTATGTGTTTATGTGTGTGTGTTTTTGCGGGTGTGTGCATGTGTGTGTGTATGCGTGTTTATATGCATTTCTGTGATTATGTGTGTGTGATAATGTATGTGTGTGTGTGCATGTGTGTGTGTGCAGTGGACACCCCAGACCCCTATGTGGAGCTGTTCATCCCAATGGCCCCTGAAAGCAGGAAGAAGACGAAGCACATAGACAACAACATCAACCCGAAATGGAACGAGACCTTCTCCTTCATCTTAGATCCCAACGCACAGAATGTCCTGGAGGTTAGAACCGCAATGTTGCTGTATGAGGGGCCGTTTCTTTTAGGCAATATATCAAGAAAGGATGCACATACTACGGCATCCGCACACACACACATAAAAAGCATGCACAATGTCATTTAAACCTTGCACACACACACACACACACACACACACACACACACAGACACAGACGCACACACACACACATACACACACACACAATAATAGCATGCACACATGCACATTCTCACTTCACTCGCACACACATGCACATTCTCACTTAAACACACACACACACACACTCACACACACACACACACACACACACACACACACACACACACAATAATAGCATGCACGCACTCCACTTTCGCCTCGCACACACACATAAAAAGCATGCACAAACTCACTTCATAATATTGGCTAGTAAATTATACTTACAAGCATTGAAGCACTGTGGCATACACGTACATACAGACAATTTTCCATTTTGAAAAGTTAGCCACTTTAACATATTATGAGGAAAAAATAGTAGGCCTTCATCATAGAAACTAGTTTAATAACAGTACAGGAGTTCAATATAAAAATGTGCATTGATCACATGGATTAACAATTTGGTTATGAAAAGTGTTTAACCATTAAATCGCTGGTGTGTATTCTGCTCAGTTGACATTAATGGACGCCAACTACGTGATGGATGAAACCCTGGGGACCGCCTCTTATGACATCACTAAGCTCAGGGTCGGACAGAAGAAGACCGAGTCCTTCCTCATAGGCAAAGTAAGGCTGTCATACACACTCTACCTGTTGTGTGAAATATTGCATATTGTATTACAGTGCCTTATTGTTAGTATGATACTACCAATAAGGCACTGTGTTATGTTCTTTAAGAGACATTATAACAACAGGCACGGTCTCATTTTCTCCCCACAGTTGTTTTGTGTGTTTTGTATTGCATTGGCAAAGTAAGGCAGTCATTCACACTCTACCGTGTCAAGTTTAGGTTGTTTTACAAGTTATACTGTATATTGCAGGCCAGGCAAGCATTGTTGAAACTTACAGGAAAAAAGTTTAAAATTCTGGTTCAATAAGTGATATGGTCCATATTTAAGCTAACTTCCTGTCACAGACTGTATGAATAAAGAGCGATTTAACTCGTATATTAACACAAACATATCACTTACTTCTCCTTTAAGATCCCACAGTTAAATAATGAACTGCATTTTCCATTTTTTATACAATTTTATATTGCCTAAAGGTGGTTAATAATAACTGACTATTCAAACGATATAAGTCTAAAAAGGTATACCATGAGTACTTGCATTTATATTTAAATGATGCAATTAACAATTTTTTGTTTGTTTTCTTGTTGACATAATAACTAACCACTATACACTGCTCACTCAATGGACAATAACTTCATATTTGTATTGTGTTTTTCACAGGCAACCAAAGTGTTCTTAGAGATGTCTTTGGAGATCTGGTATGTATTACTATTAACTTCAAAAACGATCTCAAAAAAATGTCATCTAGTTTTGTCGAAATAATAATGCCTCTTTCAATTCTGTCTGTGGTGCACCCTTATATGGGAGAGGCCATTCCATTACGGTTCTAAAAGAATGCCGTCGAGTGTACAATTTCGTCACAAGAATTCTAGTATACATATGAATTCTCCCAGACAGTGCAAACTAAAATTAGAACCCAGTGGTAGCATGACTCAGGGAATTGTGCAAGCTTAAATATACAGTTTTGGTGCACCACTGTTCCTTTTGCATCACCGTATAGGAAGTGAGTGGGAGGCTTTGGAAAATTCCATACATGCTTTAGGGGTTTGTGATTATCAGTTGTAAATGGTGGGAGGCCATGCGTGTAGATGTATGTTTTGCAGACCACACACACACACACACACACACACACACACACACACACACACACACACACACACACACACACACACACACACACACACACACAAACACAGACGTTATCCAACCTAAAGATCAGTTGCGTCATCGTCTATAGTAACATGAGTATGAGTGATCGTCTCCTAC